>JXTC01000119.1:203313-255280 GCA_002914845.1 Trema orientale
TGAGGGTACTGAGCCTTTACACTGCATGGGAACACTTTGACAAACATTAGCACAATAATACAGATCAAAAGTATTCAAAAATCAAAATGAGTAATTTACCATAATAATGATACTGGTTGCTTGATATGTCTATTTTGCAATATGAACATGTTTATTATTGGCTTATTATGCATGTGAGAATCTTGGGCATTACATTTATAGGATTTATGGTAGGTATCATTTTCTTCTACTTCATTTTAATAAATGTCTGTATTTTTATGGCTAAATATCCGAGTGGTAACGCGGTGTGCTTTTCCAGTGAAAATGTGAAAACTTTCCCCAACTCGCACATGCAGTTAATTAACTTTCTTTGACCACGTGGTTAACAATAAATATTAAACTGGCGGGAAAAAAAAAAAAAAACAAAGTGTGATGAAAACACACCAACCTACCAAATGGCTTCGTGATAGCATGGGGATCCTTAAATAGAGAATATATATGGGAGATGAAAATAATAACATAGTGAAATTACAATATTCACCCGTTTTAACTTTAAATAGAGAAAAAATTGTAAAATGATGTTATATATATATATATATTTTTTACAAAACGTTTGTACTTTAAAAAATATGGGAAAATCTTTTCGAATTTAATTTTTTATTAAATAGGTCTTGTACTTTGACTATTTTTGACATTCAATCTTCTCATACCATCAAAATGATGAAAAATAACAAAATTACCTTTAATGATGGTAGATTTGGATTTTCAATAAATTTAAGAAGTGTTTATACTAGTTTTCAAATACTATTTCAATTTTTCAAATTACTTTATAAGAAGTAAGATAGTTTCCAAACAACTATCTACGTATCCAAACACTAAATAGAAGAGTAATATAAATCTAAATTTACTATCTATTAAGGCTACTGTTGTATGTTTTATTTGTAATCAATTTTCCCAATTTAGTTTATATGATCAGAAAATCGGATTTCGAAAATAGTCAAATTACAATATTTTTGTAATAAAAAATCAAATTTAGGAGAATTTTCTCATATTTTTTTTAAAAATACAAAGGATTTCATAACAAAAATTTGAAATACAAGGTCATTTTATGACGTTTTCTCATTTTCAAATATATCACTTTGTTTTGAAATGAAGGACAAATGTATAATTATCTATTCAATATTAGTGTAAAAATTCTTCCCTACACTTACTCCAAATTGGAGAGAATAAAAATTGGTGGGAGCTATGTGCATTTCTTTTTTCATCTATGTTTTCTTTCCCTAATTCTTTCTTACCAAACACTGATATTTTAATCTTCCCTCCAACTTTCTCTCCACTCTTTTCTTCCTTTCAACTTTTCTTCTCTACCACTACTAAACATAGCCTATGTTAGAGATCCCAGCATTTATAAAAAATCTCTTAATTAATTAATCTCTATCAGAAACTCATTAGATGACAATAATACTATAGTGGCTCATTTTCACTACTCTTTTTTCTCTATCTCTGTTTATTTAATAAAATAAATTTTTTATTACAGAAGTACCCCTAAATAAAAGACATAAATGCACTTATTGAGTGGTGGGACAATTTTTTTTTTCAATGAGGTATTTACTAAAAGAATTTATTTTTGGGCTTCTTTACAAAAGAGCATCTTTTAGTAAATAATTTTTTTCAATACTATTCTTGCATAACTAGCCTTTTTAAGCTATAAACTTATCTCTGTCGATTATAACTCAACATTATTATCAAGTCAGTCTCAACCTTGTTTGACAATATTGTCGAGCCAAAGCCTTATGACTCGACGATATTTGACAAATATGTTGAACCACTTGAAACATGGAACATAAAGAGTAATTGCTTGTAGCTGTGTCATCGGTCATTTTACAATTTAAAAAGCTAGGCTTCTTATTAAAATTGCTAAATGGGATAGTCCATTTTATCAAAATTCTTTTTTTAGTAATTAATTATTTTCTTTTTTTTTCTCCTTCTTTTTATAATTTTTTTGCACTATGTTTTTCTTTTTCTTTTTTAAAAGTAAATCATGACGGCACTTATGATGCTTAACACCATATTGTTAGAGGTATGAGACTTACATGTAAATTTTATGGTTACCTTCGTAACTTTATTAGTTTGCACAAGTGTTCTCTTAGTATTTTTCTTCTCAAAATAGATTGACTTATAATTTACTAATCAGATCTCGTTATATTTCTAGATTTTTTTTGAACTTGATTTCTATATTTAATATTTTACAATTTAAACAATAATTTTTTAAACAAATATTTTAACTAAGTATAGTTGGGTCTTAACAATTTAATTTTTTTTAAGAGAATTTATGGTCCCTCTCTCTCTCTCTCTCTTTTTAAATTTATTTTAGTAAATGACTCTATTTAGTAATTTATACCTTAATTACCTTTCTTTATAGGAAAATATCTATTTGCTAGTTAGGAAGTTTTAGTTTCTTTTTTTTTTTTGACATTTTTTATTGTCCTTTACAGCTATTAATATTAAATTAAATGGTAAATTTATTTTTTCTCTTGGTATATCAAGCTATTTACTTGATATACTTTTAGATGTACTAAAATGTTATACTTGATTTTTGGTAGATATATTTTCAGTTGCGTTGTATCTTTTTATAAGATTGATATATATGATCAGGTTTTTATAAATATAAATATATATAATCAGGTTTTTATAAATATAGTAAATATAAATGCATGTATTATAGGATAATACTAAGTGTACCAAAATTTGTACTAAATTTGTAATACCAATATACGTGGTATTTGAGTTGGCACTGTTTAATTAGTGTATTAAAACTTACCTCAAATAAGTTAATAATATTTACCAATTAAATATTGTCAACTCACATGCCACGTGTGTTGTATTAAAAATTTGATAAAAATTTTGGTACCGGTATTATCCTATATTATAAATTCAACTCAAGAATGCGACGAAAGGTGCTCAGACAATTTTGAATACATGCAATTTATCAAATCCCATGTTGATGAACTTGCGGCTCTGGGGTAAACCTTTGGATAATGAAGATCTAATTGAGAAAATTCTTGACGGCCTTGGTGACGATTACAAATCAAATATTAAAACTATTAATGTCGTAAAACCCCAATTTTGTTCGATGAACTTCATGAAATATTAATTAACAAAGAACTCTCCCTCCACCACTTGCAGTCATCGATATCTCCTTTACTAGCTTCTGCAAATCCGGCCACGCCACTAACAGGTCTCCTTTACACCCACCATGGACGCCAACGTCCGGCCAAAATTCCAGCGCTCCCCGTGCTGTCCGTACTTCGCCGCGCCCCTATCTCCGTCAATGCCAAGTATCACATTCAGGGACACACAATTCATTAATCACACATTTCGAAAATGAAATGGAAATATCTACTTTATATTAATCACATTTCGGAACAAAAAGCAAAAAAAAAGTACTTATCATATTTTTCTTGACCCTATTTGCTATAGTCTTTGTTTTCTCACTGATATTATTCTTACCAAGCAATATTATATAATATAAGATTTAAATTAAAGTTTATTTATGTATAATTTTTTAGAAAAATAACGGTCCACGTGCCTTAGGCTTGTGGCTTTGACACTAGTATAAAACTAAGGGTTAATGACACTATTAGTCATTAATTTATTACAATTTGGCAACTTTTTTTGTGGCATTTAATTGGTCTTTTTGGCATATTCCATTTAAGATTTCGTTAAAATTCATTTGAATGAGAGAAATTTTGCACTATTGATCTTGATTTTTCAATTGTTTAACAATTTAGTCCCCATTTTTTTTGTATTTATATTTCTGATCAACAATATTGTATCCGCCAATTTTTCAGAAAATTAAAATTCTAAAAATTAATTTTCCGAAAGATTGACAGATACAATTACATAAAGAAATGAACATTTAATGGAAAACTATAATACTTTTCAGGCTTATTTGCTGTAAATAGTTAATTATTTTTTTTAGAATAACCATTCATAATTATATGAACATTTAATGGATGTAGTTTATTTTCAGTCAAATTTGACTAGTGTAAAAGCGTGTATATGAAATTTTTTTTAATTTTAAAAACGGTATGATAATTATTTTTATTCATAAAGTTACTATAGTTTGACATAAACTAAGGCTTATTAGTATAATTTTTTTTCTTTTTTGAATTTGTTTTTTAAATGAACTGTTTGTTTCATATCCGTCTTGAATTTTAATTTTCTGAAAGATTGACAGATGTAATATTGTTAATCGGAAATATGAATACAAAAAAAAATAGGGACTAAATTGTTAAACAATTAAAAAATCGAGATCGATGGTGTAAAATTTCTCTCATTCAAATAAATTTTAATGGAATTTTGGATGAAATATGCCAAAAGGACCAATGATATCAAAAAAAGAAATGTTTAATACTTAAATACCACGAAAAATAGGTTGAGGAACAATGTCGCAAAGTGTTGGATGTAGGAGTTGAGTACTACCTTATTTATCTTCAAATAAATAGATATATAACAGGGAAATTCTAGTATAGGAGGGGCAAAATTACTCCTACACATAGGAGAACTATTTGAACCATTTGATTAAATCCAATGGTTGTAAAATTAGTGGTTCCAAAAAATAACAACTATATCTTAGTACACTAAATTTTGCCTAATACTGTTGTATACTTTTCTTTTTTCCGTTCCCTTGTCCATATTCTCCATGACCTGAAGCTTTTGCCATTGTTACTCTCTTTTTACTTCTTTCTCTTCTGCATGATCCTAGGCATCTATCAAACCAATTTTCACCCATCTCTAGTATGGTTTAAAAGATAATAAAATAAAATAAAAAAAAAGCGAAGAAGAACCTCTTGCTACATATTGCAGATCTATTTCCATCTAATATTAATTTTTTATTACCATTTAGAGATCCCTTCCTATTTTGGCCGTGTTATAGAGTAGATGCAAAATCCAAAATTTTCTACTCTACTTGCATATCTCTTTTGTTTGTGGCAAATCTAAAATTCTATTAATTTAATTTGCTTTCCTTTTCAAGCTTTTTTTTTTGGTCCTGCAACAATGGTGGTTGCTCCACCTTTTGGAAAGTTATACATGGGTTTCCAAGAGAAAATAAGGAAAAACAAAAAGGTTTTTTTTTTTTGTTAACAAACACGGTAGACTGCAGCAGTGAGAAACGAAACAAATAAAATACAGAAGGGTCAATGATCAAAATCGATGACCACCAAAATTATAAAACACTAACAATTGTTAGCACATAGCATTAACAATTAACCGAATGGGAATAATTTAACCCAAAAAAGACCCTTTTTTTTTTTGATATTTCTCTCTTGAGACTAATATCTAATGGAGTAAAGTCTATAATAAATATTGTAGTGCTTAATTTTTGACCAATAAAATTAATTATAATCCGCTACTATTGGTAGGAGGGATTTTGCCTCTCCTAACTTTTTAAACAAAGAACTTTTAAACAGACCCATCAAAATTTAAGAAAACCATTAAAAAACATGATTAAATACTGTATGTAGAAACTTGGTCTCCTTTATTCCACATCAAAGTTTCAGTGGACCACATTTTCTGCACCTTGAATGGATAACAATCGGTTTTAATTTACCTATGAGAATAGAAATTTCTTCTTTCATCTTGAGAGAATCGAAACCGTAGACAAAGAAATTATTTATTTATTTATTATTTTTTTTCTGGGTTTTCCCCAATTTCTTCCTCGCAATTAAACAGCCATTGAACACGAAATACTCCAGTCATATTTCCCCAAATGACTTGATTATTATTATTATTATTTTTTCCGCTTGCTTCAGTCAATTAATGCGTCTCTAAAGAAATAGTTTGGCATGTGTGTGCGCCAAAGATGAGGAATTCAGCCCTTGGAATTGCTCAAACAATATTTATCAGGTTCGTGGGTGAAAGGAGAAGTACTAAATTGGCACAGAGGAGAGGGGGACGAGAGAGACAAAGAAGACGAAAAAGGATAGCTATAGGGAAAAAAAAGGACTTGGGGTTGGGGAAGAAGCACTGTGTCGTACAAACGGACCGAGATCGTCTGTCCCCTTGCGCTGTCCCACTTATCTAACTTGACACCTGTCTTAAAAAAAAAAAACACTCAAGAGAGTTGAGGGAAATATAGAGTAGAGAGTGTCATATCAGTGCCGTTATTATGAGCTCGTTCATCTTTGTATAATGAAAAGGTGAAGTAACCCTTTTATATTTAGAATTTTCTCAAAGTTTCAAGCTAGAAGAAATAATCTTTGCACTACGGATTGTAGATCTAGTTCGGAAAAGGGTAGGAAAGATGAGAAGATGTTGATATTCATATGCATAGAGATACAATTCTCATCGTCCTCATTTTTAATGAAAGCAACAACTAAAGTGATTAAGGAGAAGATTTCATTTGATACATATATATATATATATATATATAGGAGATTCTATTTTTTTTGGGTCTGAATATAGCAGGAATCGACTGAGGTCTGAGAGCATATCTTTATTAGAATCATCATATTTCAATATAGAGTCAGAATTTTGAATTATAATCACCAAAGGGACAAACAATAATGCCAATCTGACAAAATCAGAGGGGCAATTATAATGGTGTGTGGAAGTTTGGAGGAGGAATCTATTGACATCTAAAAGATTATGATAGGCAAGATAGAAAGATGACAAAAATTGGGGGTGGTTTTAATTTATCTAACCATTTGTTGTTTAAGTGATATTTGCAGAAATTCTTGACTGACGAGGTTAAACTTATGTGAATCATTAGAAATTTTATTAATTGAGTTATATGACATGTCATTTTACCATAGGAGGGACATGAAATGACACAAGATTATTGGGATAGGTGATCTCATGTTGGTAATAATTTACGAAAAATGTGATAAAATTAAAGATGAGTGGATGCATGAAAAACAAAAATTTTTCTAGAATATAGTTTTTCATAAAATATTTTAGGATATTTATTATGGTCTAAATTCATATAATTGATTGTAAATCAACTAGTGAATCTTTCTTCCTAAACACCAAGTTTGAAACTGCAGAGATGTGTGGGCACTTCGATCTTGATCAATTCAAAGTGAGAATCCAAGAACTCCAATGGCTTCCAATAGTGACTCCAAGAATTTTTCTCTCTCACTTTTCTCAGTTTTCTGTATAGCCATCCAACAAATGTATCAATAAAAACTAAACGTAAAACACAAAGAAGGCGGGAGGAGCCTTTTATTGGCTCCTCCCTAAGGAGGATTTTTGGCCAGCCCTATGGCATGGGTTGGCCGAAATAACCTAATGTATGGCACTGTAGTGGGCTCTATAGGCCTATTGCCTTTTTAGCATGTTTCTTCTCTTGTGTAATTGTCCAAAAAACTGTATGATCCCAATTTGGCTAATCTTATGCAGTCCAAGATGTTGGTATAGGTAAAGGACCCAAATAGACCTATTTAATTCAAGCTCCAGTAGACAAAGGCCCAATTTTAATTAACTCTTAATACAAGTGGGCTTGCACTACTAATTATGGACTTATTCTACTAAAGGTCCAAACTACACTCTTGAATTAAATAAATATCACAAGATACTCTATAATTAAAATTATATCTATTAGATAATTAATATTTGCATGTATATCTTTATATGAATACCGGTAATTAGAGCTAGGTAAAACTGCCATTTTGCTCCTCTAATTATATATTTCAATTCATTGATATAAGACTATATTTAATGGATGACCAGATTTACAGAAAGTCTTCAATTATTAAAATAACTAATTTTATTAATTACTTAAATAAAGTTTAAATCATCGAAGCTCTTATAGCTGCTCAAGGCAGTATTCATTTTTATATATAATAGAGTTGTAGATTTCATATCTATAAGTATATGTTCTCAACGCCCATAATAATGCATTACCAAAATATCAAGGTTTAGATTGTCAATTTCTTGATCCGTACCTTTTAACATTGTAAATAATGCAAGATATAAATACACGTTCATCACTTATTTCAGGGTTAAAAAAGACATGCATTAATTATCAAGTTTGTGAGAATATGTTCTTGTCAATGATATTTATTACAAAAATATATTTCCTATACTTCTTGTTCAATATTTACACACTAAGTTTTTTGCACATGGTCATACTAATATTGATTAAGACACACTATAAATGCACAAAGTCTTACAACACGATCTAAGAGAAGCGTCAAGCTTCTCTTATTAGTTGTGAACAATCTTATTTGATTTAATTAGAGAAAATATATCTTAACTTTAATAAACATCTTTATTAAAATATTTCTTTAATGACTAAATCATAGAACTTTTTGATATTTACTATTATACCAAGAATCAAAACATTATCACAAATACTATCGATGAAATTTTACTTTGCTAAATATCCAAAATATTCAATAAATATCCATAAATAATAAACACTTTTGTGACAACCCGTACCAACTAAAAAAAAAAGAATTATTTATATTTTATAAATAATATAAGGATCAAATAAAAGACAAAAGAGCCCCTTACTTACAGGTATTATTTAGGATTAGTTTGGTAATTCAATAATAAACCCCTTAAGAAATCCTAAGAAGAATAATCTGTCTAGTTTTATAAGTACGCTCTGTAGAAAAAAAATATGCCATATAGAAAAGAAGAGAATAACTAGAACTTAGGAGAAGAGGAAAGAGTACAAGAAAGTTGACTATCATTCTATTTTAAGGTAATAAACTCAGCTCCATCATCAAGTATTGGGTCATTATTTGAGATTCTTGGAGTAACTTTACTATATAGGGTTTAAAATTTCTTTAAACATTTATTTGTTTTAGTCATGATTTTGAGAATGATTTATAAATTAAGGGAATTCTCTCACTGTAAGGATTAAAATAAGACCAAAATTATGTGATTTAATTGTGTGGATTAAACGTTATGAATTTTTGAGTTTTGAGCTAAGATATAAAAATACAATAGAAGTTATGACTAGATTTTCAGAGATTTCAAGTAGTCAGATTAGGTCATATTTGGATTGTTGGAAGGCTTATTGAATAAGGTTTCTAATGGTATATAAGGTGTCAAAAATAGACTTATAACCAGAGAGTTATAACTATTTAAAGTGAGTACTAGGAGTCTAGAAAAAAGGGAAAAAGATAGGAAAGGGAAGGGAAAAATAGGTGAAAAAATTTGAGGTGGGGCTTACCTTCTATTTCCCCTCAAAAATGGAAAAAAAATGGGAAGGAAAAATTTTTATCAGTGTATGGGTAAGTTAAATTACTAGATTACCTTTGTATACTTAACTTTAAATAATAATAACATAGGGGTAAAATAGTTAATTTAAATTAAATTAGTTTTCTTTTCTCCTTATATACCAAATACCTATAGAGAAAAACACTTTCCTTTCTATCCTAAACATTTTCTTAAAGACATTTTTCTTTTTATCTTACACATATTCTTTTCCTCTTATTTTTTCGTTCCCCTTATGTTTCTTTCCTCTATATGCCTTGAAGAAAGGTGGAAATAAAAGATAAAAAAGGTGGCCATTGAGGGATACTTCTAGGAGTATGATTTTGTTACACGTGGACTTTACACAAGTTCCAGTCGAGATTAACTAATGTACAACTGTAGAAGTTGACTCCATAACTCAACTGGTTTGTAGCTGACTCACTAATTAGATTTTTTGTCACATGAATCTTTTATCGAAGAGTAATATTATGAGTATTATATAGTGCCCAACACCATATGATGTATCAGTCAATTACTGGCTAATTATAGTTATTCTTCAAATGAGGCTCATGTGGGACCTAATTTATTAATTAAAATTACCTAGTAACAGACTGAAATATCATTGTGGTATTGGGCACTACTAGTGCCCCATAGTATTGCTTTTTCTCAAATTACAAATGAAACTCCAATTTCTACATTCTACATTTTTTTTAATAATTTGTTTTTACATAGAAAAAGTATAGAATATCTTGCTAACTAATAAATATTGAATGATATATCCCTAGAAGAGGAATACTAAAAGCATTCTTTTTTACACTCTATCAGTCTTAATACTTGATATGCAGATTCCACTATTTAGTTTCAAATTTTAATAATACAATGACTGATGGAGAATTTACACCTACGGGATCTACTAAGCCTCTCATGATGAAAAAAAGGGACCTATCCATATATATTTTTAAAACTAATCTTCATTGTCATGTTACACATCTAAAATTACTTGGATACCCTATTCTCTAATAAATTCTAAAATATATTATTCTCATACATACCCCAAATTACTTCTGCAACCACCACAAGCTGTAGCATCCTGCTACCAACGTCGGTCCCAATCTCAATTCTGGCGATGCCTCCACTTGACTAAGAAATTTCGACTGTAGTCGAACTTGTACTACCGCATTTCCTAATCGTTCTAATCGATTTTGGACTGGTGGCCGGAGATTTCTGACTGGTATTCGAACATGATCGACCATCTTCCAGACATCGTCTCTTTCACTTTTAATTTTTTTGACTTGGTTAAAACTTTTCGACTAAGTCGAATAGGGGGTAATTTTGAAATTTTGAAATTTTTATTAAACAAAGATATTAGTTTTGTAAATGATTTTTAAGTTATCTCTTTTTACATGATATTAAGTTATCTCTTTTTTTATGATATATTTTAAAAGAGGGTCAAAATTAATAATATCTTTATAATATTCTATATATAAAATAGTAA
This sequence comes from Trema orientale, assembly GCA_002914845.1. Taxonomy (NCBI): domain Eukaryota; kingdom Viridiplantae; phylum Streptophyta; class Magnoliopsida; order Rosales; family Cannabaceae; genus Trema; species Trema orientale. The sequence continues at coordinate 213,998 of JXTC01000119.1, forward strand.
AATTCGACAGTTCTTTTAAGAGAATACATTTAGCATTCTCTAAAAATAAATTGTATAGTTATAGTATAAAAATGACCCGAAATGGCAGATGAATTTGGCTCACTAGAAGCCTCCACTCTTAGATCAGGTCGAGGTCAATAGGGCTTTTTGTCAAAGAAATTTTCATTCGGAAGTGCGAATCAAGTCAAGATTCCTCCATTAATTATTGCTTCTTTTGCGAGGTATGGTTCTTACTCAAGTGATCATGGGACTCCATATTTATAGCCTTCTTTATGCGCGTACATAACTTCTTTATAGGATTCAAAGGGAAGAAATTAATAGCGAATATTATAAAATAAAATTGTACCAACTCATCTTTATTTGCAATTTGTTTTAGGAGCGCGTCTACAGTAGGAGCGTCCTTGCGTAGGGCTCTGTCTATATACCGTTTGATAAAAATCTGTGTATAAACAGATTCTCCACAGATTCCCATTATTCTCCACAAATTTCCATCAAACGGTGTATAAAAAATGGCCCTACGTAGGGGCGCCCCTACTGTAGCCCTCCCCTTTGTTTTATATCAACTTCTGAAAATTTTCCAAGGCGGCTCCACTGAGTTTACATTGAAAAGGGTAAGATTACATTATCCTTATTATAATCATTCCTAACATGTAATGGAGACAAAGGTGATAAGTATAAATATTATCACATGAATCCGTAGTTGGCTCGCCATATTGGACTTTCCAATCCCATAAAAGCTACTGACGAACTCAGCAGTGAATAAACTCTCAACTAATTACATTCCAATCTCTACATTTTACTCATCAATGGAGACAATTAATTTTCTCTTGTATTGTTCTATGGCAATGTTATTGGTGCATAACTACTATTCTTGTAGCTTATTAGCTATGGCAGCTTCAAGCACCAACATTTCCACAGACCAATCTTCCCTCCTTGCCTTCAAATCCCACATCACAAATGACCCAGAAAACATTTTGACAAACAACTGGTTAGCCAGTAGTACTAACTCTGTTTGCAACTGGGTTGGTGTTACTTGTGGTCAAAGTCACTTTAGAGTCACTTCCTTAAATCTTTCTTTCATGGGTCTAGTCGGCACCATTCCTCCACATCTCGGAAACTTATCGTTCCTTGTCAATTTAAGTTTCACAAACAACAGTTTTCATGGTACATTGCCAGTAGAACTGTCTCGTTTGCGCCGATTGAAATCGCTTAACTTTGGATTCAATAGCTTAACTGGAGAGATCCCTCCATGGCTGGGGTCCTTACCAAAGCTCCAATCTTTGTTCTTGTTTGGTAATCAGCTTTCAGGTCCTATACCAACCCAAATTTTCAACTCGTCTTCACTAGAAAAGCTTGTGCTCAGCTTTAACCAGCTCTCAGGTACTAAGTAATGAGCTATCTGTAGACTCTTATAGCTAATGTTTTAATCTCTTGATCAATTGTACTAAATGGGTTCTCTCACTTAGTTTTTCTTCCTTTGTTTTCGGTGTGTCCCCTGCTTTGACTTTTGCCAAAAGCCATACCAAGAGAAATTGGAAACTTAACAAAGCTGAAGAAGTTGTATATTAGTTCTAACAATTTCCAAGGTATGTTCCAGCTAGGCAATCTTAACTCCAAACTTAATTATATCTAAGGAAAACTTGTTTGATTCTTAGGTTTATGATAAATATCTATTTTACAATGTTAATTATTAAAAAATGACACTACGAGTATGATTCTTGTACACATAACAGAGATTCCAGAGGAGATTGGGAATCTACAATTACTGGAGGAATTGAGTATACAGAACGCTGGCCTTAAAGGGTCAATCCCTTTGTCTCTTTTCAACATGTCATCTTTGAAGATTATGGGCCTCACAGGAAATAAACTGGTTGGTAGTCTCCCTGACGACATATGTCAAAATCTTCCTGTTGTTCAAGAACTGTATTTCTCCAAGAATCAACTTAGTGGTCTTATTCCATCTAAGTTATGGCAATGCACAGAGCTTCTTTATTTGTCCATGTCTTTTAATAGTTTCACTCGAAGCATACCAAGAAGCATAGGAAACTTAACTCAGGCTATGGAGATTCATTTGGCCAACAACAGTTTGACTGGTATGTAACACATTAAACTTTTAGTAATTTTTTGCCACAATTTTATATGTTTATTTATTTATTATTATCAACCACATAAGGTGTAGTTCGTCACTAAAGTTCTTTATAAAACTCAAATCCTGTCACTCGTATGCAGAATATTGGACCAACCATTTATTTTATTATGTCTTTTGGAACCAACTAATGTATATGACAAAGTATAAAGCTTATAAAGCTTTTATCAACCATAAGATAGTAGTAAGCGTTTCTTGATGAAAGTCATTGGTTACCCCGAAATTAAAAATTAATTTACATAATTAAGGACATAGCAAGAGTATTACCTATAGAGTTCTATAGCAGATAGTTATAAGAAGAAAATAAAGAAATATTGACAAACACTATATCATGTGAGTGGTAAATAAGGTACATGAGAGAAAAAAAAAAGGTAAAAAAAGACTTGTTTATTACTGTGATAGTGAATTCATCCTAGTTAGATGACAGTAATAGAGCTCTGTAGTCATGCTTGTGAGCTCATGTTTGTGACAGGGACAATACCAGATGAGTTAGCTGATCTTCATAATTTAGAGGTCTTGGCACTCTTTTCTAACAAACTCATTGGCTCCATCCCATCCACACTCTTCAACGTCTCCTCATTAAGAACTCTTTCACTTGCTGATAATCAGCTCTCAGGTGCTCTTTCATCAAGCATAGGCCTTGGGGTTCCAAATCTACAAGAGCTCGAAGTAGACTTGAACTATATCAGTGGAGAAATTCCTAAATCCATCTCCAATGCTTCCCGGCTTGCAATATTAGACATGGCAGTTAATTCGTTTTCGGGTTTTATACCCAACTCTCTTAGTACTTTAAGAGATCTTTGGTGGCTTAACTTAGGCGGTAACCATTTGACCATTGAAAGCACTACCTCAGAGGTGAGTAGTTTGCTCCTTTCCTTATTTAGTCTCAAAGATCTGAAAACAATCTCATTGGCAAATAATCCTTTAAATGTCACACTTCCTCTTTACATTGGTAATCGCTCTACGTCTCTTCAAAAAGTTGATTTAAGCAATTGCAAATTGATGGGGAACATTCCTTCTGATATTGGCAACTTAAGTAGCTTGATACTTCTAAGCTTAGCACACAATGGACTGAGTGGAACAATTCCAACTTCAGTGGGAAGATTACAAAAGCTTCAACGTTTGGACCTGAGTGACAACATGTTTCAAGGGTCAATCCCATTTGAGATTTGTCAACTAGAGAGCTTGGCTGACTTAGTCTTAACCAATAATAAGCTCTCGGCTTCAGTACCTCTTTGCATAGGCAATCTTACCATCGCTTTAAGGAGTCTGTTATTAGGCTCCAATAAGTTGACTTCCAAAATACCTTCTTCCTTATGGAGCCTTGCCTATATCCTGGATATAGACTTGTCACATAATTCTTTGATCGGATCTCTCGTGGAGGATTTTAGTAACTTGAAGGTTGTGACACATGTTGATTTATCAGATAATCAATTATCAGGTAATATTCCCGGCAGCATTGGAGACCTTCAAAATTTGGTAAATCTGTCATTAGCAAAAAACAATTTAGAGGGTCCAATACCTGATTCATTTGGCAACTTATTGAGCATGGAATGGTTGGATTTATCCAAAAACAGATTATCTGGAGAGATTCCAAGGTCTTTAGAGGCACTTTTGCATCTCAAATATCTTAATGTATCTTTCAACAAACTCCATGGAGAAATTCCAACCAAAGGTCCTTTTGCAAACTTCTCTTCTCAATCGTTTATTTCCAATGAGGCTCTTTGTGGTGCACCAAGACTTGGAGTTCTCCTATGCAAAAAGGCACCTCAAAAGGCTAATGCAATTGTCTTGAAATATCTTCTACCAAGTATCTTGGCCATATTGCTCCTGATGGCAGTCCTAGTTGTGTTGATACTACGCAGAAAAAGGAATGTAAGACTACCTAAATCAGAAAATACCTTCTCACTCCAAGAAATATGGAGAAGAGTTTCATACCATGATCTTTTCAATGCAACAAATGGATTTAGTGAAGAAAACTTACTTGGAGCTGGGAGTTTCGGTTCAGTATACAAAGGAACACTTTCCGACGCGAAAATTGTTGCAGTAAAGGTTTTCAATTTGCAAGTGGAAGATGGATTTAGGAGTTTCGACAGAGAGTGCGAATTGTTGCGCAACCTTCGTCATCGAAATCTTGTTAAAATCATAACCAGTTGCAGTGGTACTGATTTCAGAGCCTTGGTACTAGAATACATGCCAAGAGGGAGTCTTGAGAAGTGGTTGTACTCCGATGAGGTTTGCTTGAATATCATAGAGAGGTTGAACATAATGATAGATGTTGCATTAGCACTAGAATACCTTCACTATGGCTACTCAACAGCCATTGTTCATTGTGATTTAAAGCCTAGCAATGTCTTACTAGATGATGATATGGTTGCACATGTTGCTGATTTTGGTATTGCAAGATTTTTAGGGGGAAGTGACTCTATGACCCGTACAATGACGCTTGCCACAATTGGATATATGGCTCCTGGTAATATTTCTATCTTTTTAATACGAAACTTCTTTTAGTAGGAACTGAACTTTTAATATCAGAGTCTTACTAAACACTATGCAAATGTGACCAAAGCTTAATGGTGTAGAAATATAGGCTGAGCTAACAACGGCCGCATGTGTTGTAACTGATGCATCGCAGTTTTACAATCATGTGGGCCCTATGGTGGGAACCATGTGATTCCACGAGAATAGAGAGCTGTCTTACCAAAGCGGCCCTTCAGAAATACTTACTATTACTATCCATCATATTTTATTTTATCCCACTTGACATAAGCATAATTATATTGATCTTATGAATCCAGTTTGAACTTTTTTTTTTTAATATATACTCTTATGAATCCAATTTGATTTTTTTTTTAATATATATTGCAGAGTTCGGATTAGAAGGGATTGTCTCTAGAAATGGGGATGTGTATAGCTATGGTATTATGCTTATTGAAACTTTTACGAGAAAGAAGCCAACAGATGAAATGTTCAATGAAGAAATGAGTTTGAAGCAATGGGTTGAAAATTCAATTCCACATGGAATAACTGATATTATAGATGCTAATTTATTAAGGAGAGGAGATGAACATTATCCCATTAAGAAGGATTGTTTATCGTCTGTAATTGGATTGGCTCTTTCTTGCTCTGCAACATCACCAGAGGATAGGATTGACATGAAAAATGTCGCTGCCACACTCAACAAGATCAAAACAAAGTTTTTGAAGGAAGTTGGCGAGAACTAATTAATGTTAGATTGAACTTGTTTGTAATTTCTCTCTTTTTTTCTTTTCCCTTTTTATTTTCTTCTTAAATATTATAGTCATGTAGAGTGTCAACATGCAATACTATCTGCATGCTTGAGGATGAAAGCAAAATTTATTCACCATTCTCAAATGTTAACGAAAATATCCTTGGACATTGGACAACAACTTTAGGAATAGCCGATTTTTTTAATCAGAGTATGTCGGTTTATATAGTTCTGATTTATTTGGTAAATCATTAATATACCTAGGTATATTAATGTATCTACAAATATAAACTAAAACATAATTTGTTTTATAAAAATTAAGAACACTAAAAAATAAATAAATTAAGACATTAAAAAAAAAAAACAAATTAAGTGTCCAAAATATACACTAGCACAAATTTCACTATATAAGTTTCCTATACAAGAGTTTTACGTTAGGAAAATAGGAAAAGACACCTGTAATCCTAAGCACCACCACACACTAATTAAGTGTGAAATCTCTCATAAAAGTAGTGTGTTTTATATTTGTATTCAGTAACGTTAGGGACACAACACAATATTGTGGTATATTTTTTAACCAATCATGTACACGATGTTGTCTCACTTAAAAAAAAAAAAAAAACCATGGGCAGGTACAATCAGACTACATTATTATGTGTATGTGTAATGCTAACTCTGGTACTAAGCACCATATATAACCCGTCACTTTGTTCTTTGTGTTGGGGTACGACATTGGCTGGATAATGAAGAATATTCACTAGGCTTATATCTGGCCCAATCCAAATTTTTCCGGCCAATATTCAAGCGAAAAGGACATGGGTAGGAATAATTTGGGCCAAAATGATTTTTTTCTTTTTTATTTTTTATATTTTAATAAAAATGACATTTTTAAGAGTGTCAAGGATATCTTGACATATAATCAAAAATTTCTTGACCACGAAAAATTCTTAAATAATAGTTTTTTTATCGTCAAGAAACTCTTGACCTATGATCAATAAGTTTTTGACACTCCTAAAAATATCATTTTTAGTTTAATACATAAAAAGTCATTTTGGCCTAAAGTTAGTCCTATCCATGTCATTTCCTCAATATTCAACTAGAAGCATATATAGAGAAAATGAAAAAGTTCATAAATACCTGTTTTTAAAATCATATTTTCACTTTATTTTTATTTCATGAATACCTTTTTTTATAACCGTTTTTTTAGAAATGTAGATTACTAGTATTTTACGTATGAAATGTATACCGTGGTATATATTTTATACATCAATTGTATACCGTGGTATACATTTTATTAATAAAAATTACATTAAAAATTGGCATACATTTCAAAATGTATACCATAGGTCAAATTTATAATAAAAAATATAAACCATGATAAACATTTACATTGTAAATGTATATCATTCATATTTTGCACATAAAATGTGTATTGCATGCGTACAAATTTACTTTTTAAATGTATACTACTCATATTTTGCACATGAAATGTTACCATAAAAACATGTATTTTTGAAAGAAAAATTGAAAAAAGGTATTCATGAAAATAAGTTATAAAAATGGATACTGTGTGTAAATTTCTCTAGAGAAAATGACAGGACTAATTTGGGCTAAAATGAATTTTTTTTTTTTTTTTACATTTTTCTAAAAATAACATTTTTAAGAGTGTGAAGGACTTCTTGACATAGGTCAAGAGTTTTTTGAACATGAAAAAACTAGAGAAATTTAGGTGAATGACCAATATTTTAAACTTAATTAAGTAGATATCCACTTTTTAAATTTTATAGCTAAATGTCCATATATATTTTTACACTTGGTAGATATGTTTATCTACCAATTTTAGTTATTGTATTAAAATATATTGGGTATATAATTTTTTATACTTAGTATATAAAATTTTACACTTGGTATATAAATATATATACTCGACATTTTGCTATGACATTTGATAAATAGATATTTACTTAAATTGGGTCCAAAATTTGGTCATATTTCTATAAGGCCTAAAAAACTATTATTCAGGACTTTTTCATTGTAAAGAAATCCTTGACCATTGATCATAAGTCAAGACCTTTTTTATGTTTCTAAAAATATCAGATATAAAAAAAATGCAAAAAAAGTCATTTTGGCGCAGATTAGTCTTAACCATGTCCTTTTCTCAAGCTCGATATGTATTGTTACAATTTCTCGTTCAGTTAATAAAAAAAAAATGGTATTCCAGCGTTTTCAATTTACTATTGGAATCTTGTGAACCATGCTCACCCGAAAAAGGAACTCTTTTGCGTAATGTTGTAGCCAAGGTACTTGGGCGGTTGGCCATATGGTAATGCCACGGATCATAATCGACTGTTACTCTATCTCAAAGTTGGATATTAATTTATGTTCTTTTCAAGCTTCCGTTGGTTAAAATCACTCGCCAACATCAACTATATTATAAAATTATAATAACGCCAACTTTGTAACCAATTATAAAATTGAATTTTTCTCTATTCAAACACTTGAACTCGTAATGGAAACCCAGAGAACCCAAAACCAACTTTTGTTTTCAGGTTGGTGAGGTGTAGCTGTTATATATATATATATATATATATATAGATGTATCTCACTCTTCATCTATAAGGTTGGTTTGTAAAAAAGTATTGTTGAGTTTTCAGTTCTCGCTTACGTATCACTCATCTACTTTAATGCTTCCATTTCAACTACTTGTTCGCTTCATTTCGAATTCATAGAGTTTCACTCTTGAGTTCATACTTTCGAAATTTTGTTTATAAGTTCTAAGTGGTAGTTGGTCACATTCGAATGCCGAGAAAATAATGATCGAATAGCTAAGAAAATTTCTCAGTCAATCTGAGAATATGAGATGTTTTTTCTGCTTCTTCTTGCCTAATTTGTAGTATAATGGGAAAGCAGGGGTCACCAAGAAGTCCGCGTCCGGAGGTCCAAAAGGATGATTTTTCATCAGGAATGAAAGAGTATAAGCTAAGATCTTCAGAAACTGGGAATGACCCACCACTTGGAAGAAGAATATCAGGGGGAGATTACTATTGGAATTTGAAACCGGTGTCGTTTCATGGTCCCAAGAATGATATTTCAGGCAAATATGGCACTTACAAAGGGAATTACAATGTTGGGAAAAGGCATATTTGGCTCCGAAAGCACCTCAAGTCAATTGCTTTAATGTTTATGTTTATGGGATTCCTTTTCCTGCTTGATTCTCTCATGGTATCTGTTTTCGATTCAGTGAATCTTCAGAGTGGTTCATCTCAAAGAAAATCAAGTGGGATTAAGGTAATGTAGTATAAGATTAACCTATTTATGTGTAGGTGACATTCAATTACACACAAGCAGTTTTTGTTTAGTTATGTGGCAAAGATTTCTTTCTTTTCCTTTACTTAATTCTTGGTTCATAGTTGATTAACTGATGTAAATTTTGCACACTTTTTCAGAAGGAGGACATCAGGGATGCCTATGCAGAAAGAGAAAAATCACCTGTACATATGTATGACCGGCTTCTGAACTTGGCCTCAAGTGTTCTTGTGGAGGTTTGTTTCATGGCTTCGACATATAATAAACTACATTCAAGTAAGCTTAAACGTTATACTATATAATGGAATGAAATTTGAATCTTTTGCTACAGAAAGAGTTCAAACAAGAGTCCTCAAATTTCTGGGAAGAGCCATATCAGCAAGCCTCTGCATGGAAACCTTGTGCAGATAGAAAAGTTTCAACAAGTCCTGGTATATGGTCTTTTCTGGTCCTTGTCCGTGTACTATTGACATTCAGTAGTCAATGACTAATTTTGAAGAAACTATTACTGCTGAAATGAATCAATACAGTCTCTTATTGGAACAGGGAGGCATGAGCAAAATAATGGCTACATATTAGTCAGTGCGAATGGAGGCCTCAATCAACAACGCGTTGCGGTAAGTTTTTGAGTTACCTCAAGTCAATCTATCCTATGTTGTGAAAGCTATTGCTGATGAAAGAGTATGAACATATTTGTGAAGATTGGATGTGGAAGAATCTCCTTTATATGACATGAAAAGTCCATGTCAATAACCAAAAGAAATGAACGCCGCTAGTTTGCGTAGTGAGGATGAAAAAAAAAAGCATGCAGTTCGTAAAGGCCAATGACATTAAACCCATGTACGTTGCACTACAGTACAAGTCTTAGGTTGTGAAGTGGTATCATGTCTGAAAACTTTTCCAATCATAGATTAGGAGTTTTTCTGACTTCCCTAAACTAGGAGGTTTTCATATCCAAATGTTTCACTGTAGGAGTCTCTTGGAAAGGAGAAACGTCCCACAAAATTTAATTTCTAGATGGAATATCATAAAAAAGCCAATAGCTTTCCCAGTATTGATAATGGAAGCATTTACCGTGGAATTATCAGTCAGTTTCTAGTTTGGTTTCTACTCAAATTTTAATATGTAACTGGATGTCAAAATAAGAGTCTCAAAGGAACTTAGTACTTTGTAATTGTTCTAGAAGTGATTTCTTGTAATGATTTTCTTATCTATTACAATACTTTGTCCATAATAGGGTGGGTGACCAAGATATTGCAACTGCTTGCAGATTTGCAATGCTGTTGCTGTGGCATCACTTCTAAATGCAACTCTTGTTCTCCCAAGGTTTCTTTACAGCAACGTATGGAAGGATCCAAGGTCTGATATCATATCTTGACTATATTTACCTTTTAAATGATCCAGTTGATTAGGTGCAGTTTGATTATGTTTCATCCTCAGACCTTGAGTTTTCGCTCATTTTCGAAGATGGTTGCTTGGTAGTTGCTGCACCTCTGCATATTGTTTTTCTTTGTTTCTGTGTCACCCCTAAGCATGTGTTCTTTATAAATCTGCTCTGATTGTTCATTATCACATTCCAAAATTTTACTTAATGACTGGACAGCCAATTCGGTGATATATACCAAGAGAAGCACTTTATAAAGGTTATGAAGGATGAAGTAGATATTGTGAAGGAACTACCTCCTGATCTGAATTCAGTGGACATTGAAGCAATTGGTAGTCTTGTATGTCATCATCCAGTTCCTGATCTCAAATTTTAGTGATTAAAGTATTTCCTAGTTAACATTTTGAAACTTTCGTGTTCCATTTCCCAGATAACTGATGCAGATCTTGTGAAAGAGGCAAAGCCTATTGATTATATTAGAACTGTGCTTCCTCTCCTGTTGCGCAATCGAGTTGTTCACTTCTTGGGATTTGGAAATCGGCTTGGCTTTGATCCGTTGCCCTTTGAGCTTCAGGTGATTATTTGACTATTGCAGGGTAGACATTGTACGAATTATTAGGTGCGGTGTAATTTTTTAGCAAACAACCATTCTGGTTTTGTTTTTAGGACTTTACAATTGCCATAGTGCAACTTCATAATAAGTTATATTCAGTACTTCATGACTTTGCTTAATCATGCATAGTATTCATATTTATGAAGGATCATATATGACTCATTTAGGATTCAGAAATATATTTCAATTTCTTGCAGAAATTGAGATGCAAATGTAATTTCCATGCTCTGAAGTTCATGCCAAAGATTCAACAAGTCGGTTCACTACTTGTTAGAAGAATAAGAAAATACGATGCTGCAAGAAGTGTGTTGGACAAACAATTGCTTGAAAACTTCTTGTCACCCGGCATTCCTTCAAATGGAAATGATATTACAAGAAGTGGTCCTTCTAAGTATCTTGCCTTGCATTTAAGATTTGAAGTTGACATGGTTGCCTACTCCCTTTGTGAGTTTGGTGGTGGAGAGACTGAGAGAAGAGAACTTCAAGCCTACAGAGAGCTCCATTTTCCTCTGCTTATTGAGCGCTTGAAGAACTCAAAGTACGTGTTTCATATTTTCTATTTCTAGCCTTTTTCAAGTCATTTTCTCTATTGATCGTACGTGTTTCTAAATGTCATATTATATCGTAACCAAACAAAGAACAGTAAGTTTGATGGTTCAGAAATATTCACCACTAATATTATATTCTTCCGCACAATATCACTAGGTTTCTTCCTCTAGCTAGCTAATACAATTATTTTTCATTTTGTCAATGTTTGCAGGCCAGTTTCTCCTAGGGAAATGCGAAAGCTAGGGAAGTGTCCATTGACTCCAGAAGAAGCTGCTCTTGTTCTAGCTGCTCTAGGATTTAAGCGTGGAACTTATATATATCTGGCTGGATCTCACATATATGGTGGTAAATCCAAGATGAATTCCTTCACCAGCCTTTATCCTAATCTGGTCACAAAGGAAACTCTCCTCACCCCTAGTGAACTTGCACCCTTTCAAAATTTCTCTTCTCAGGTAATTCTCCGTTGATTTCTACCCCACTTGTAATGCATCTTAATCATATACTACCAACTGAAAATAAACTCATTACGTAGTTTTATTTAAATTGATATTTTCAAAAGTATCAAGTATGAAAAGCGCTAAAGAACATAAAAAATTTCAAGTGTCACATTATGTGTCAAACAGTTGAAATTGTCACAATATTGGAATAGTTGCATTGTAATAGTAGTGAACTCACTTGTTATTCTCAATATGTTTAATCCGGGCACAGCTAGCAGCATTGGACTTTATTGCATGTGCGACATCCGACGTGTTTGCCATGACCGATTCCGGGAGCCAATTATCGTCCTTAGTGTCTGGTTTCCGGACATATTATGGCGTCGGCCATGCGCCTACTTTGCGGCCCAACAAGAAGAGGCTAGCAGCAATTTTGTCGGAGAATAGTACAATAGAATGGAACAGTTTCGAGGACAGAGTGAAAAAGATGATCGAGGAAGGTCAAAGGGTGCGTGTGAGGGGTTTTGGTAGAAGCATTTATCGACAACCAAGGTGTCCCGAGTGCATGTGCAAATCCAGTTAACATGTTCTCAAAATGATGATTTCATATAATTCTTTTTTCCAGCTATTTTAGTTGTAAATTCTTTTATGTCCAGTTCCTAGTTTTGGATTCAATGCCGCTGTTCAATTTTTGGTATCCCACTCCATGTCCAACAAATGAGTATTATTAAGAAATTAAATAAAAATAATAAGTTAAAAATTAATCGGTAGTTTCAAATTTCAAATTAAATATATGTCTCAATTTTCTTCATTGTTATTTGGTTCTGAATTTTTGTTAGCTGTTCAATAAAACTAACGAGGCAAACAACATTTCCATGGAAAATTAGACAGATTTCTAGGGGATAAAAAAAGTTTCCTGAAAAACTGGTAATGGTGGAATCTTTTTATTCCAATTATACCATTTTTTTGGTTTTCTTCTTTGGAAAATTTGCTAAAATGGTCATTTAAAAATTTTAGTCAAGGGCTTAGTATTTAAGTTGTAAAGTAATTGATGACATGACTATGTGCAATTATTTTTTTATCCTTCTGTTAAACATGTCGATTGACTCGACAAACTGTCAAGTATCATCAAGTCACAGAGTCTTGACTTGATAATATTGTTTAATATTATCGAGCAGTGTTACATTGCACTCAACAAGTATATCAAGTCATACTTGACATAGGGCATTTTAGTCTTTAAAATAAGTTAAAAATTAAAAAAAATAAGTTTCACAATAATAGTATTAAAAAAGACTAGTTACCAAATAGACTATTTAAAATAGGCAATTTTGCAAAGGATTTTTTTTTTCCTTTTTGCATGGATCTTTTTTCGTCTTTGGGTTTGCAAAGGAATTAAAAAAAAAAAGGAGAAAAATGTACCTTATACCCCTTTTTTAAGCTATGTTTAAATAAATATCCTTTTTTATTTTATTTCCTTTTATATATTTTTTAAGTTGTAATAATTAGAGTTCACTATTATACCCCTAGTTAAGTTAATTTAATATATCTATGTATATAATTTAGATTACTATAATATATAATTAATTTACCAGTGTGTATATTTAATTTACCATGATATATAGATGATTTATAATTGATTTACCATGGTATATAATTAATTTACTCGTATATATAACTGTTTTACCATAATGTATAATTAATTTAATAGTATATATAGTATTTATTTACTACTATTATAAAGTGGTATATTACTTATTTACCACTAATATAATATACTACTAATTCACCAATGATATAATATACTACTAATTTACCACTGATATATTAGTTTGTTGCATGATTTCTTTGAGAAAAAAATAATAAATATGTTTTTTTTTAAGTAATGGTAAATTAACAAGTTTTATATCAATTAGTTACTTAATTTTTAAGAAGAAGAAATTGTGGTAAAAGTCTGTTTTCTCAATCAAAAATTTATACTTATATCCTCAATTTTTTTTATGATAGCGATAGCACATTTTGTCTAAATTTTATTACAATTGTCAAATTTATCCGTTAATTGTCATCTCAGGGATCTCTTGTCACCTTCTGAAGTTAATTGTAATTTTAAAAACGTAAAAAAGTGAATAAAAATTTAGAAAATGAAAATAAATCAAATAAATTAAAAAAAAAAAAAGAAGTAAGTTTTAAAAAAACCTTCTTTGGATTTTCTGCATCATAATCTGCAAGTAGAGATTAATGAATCATTAGAAAAGTACCAGTATGAGCATTAGTTCCAAAAGGCAGAGACAGTATTGCACCTTCAAGACAAATGGGGCAAACATCCTCTTTTTCTTTAGGGAAAAACGTTAAGTTCATGTGGTTTTGAGAGTTCCAACATCTTTGACGAGACATCCAAAGAATTTCCATTAGCTTTGAAGTCTGATTCCTCAATATCTACACAAGTAGCTGAAGTTTTGAAACTATTGTACAACCGAAAACCACATCGTAAGGCAAAGGTGCTTTGCAGACTTTCGACGCTTCTTCCTTCTGCTCAGCGACCTCCATTACCGTCCTCAGTCTCGAACTCAACAACTTCACTGGAAAACTCTCTACAGAGATCGAAACTTTTTCTGGGTAACCCTTATTTATGCGGGAAGCCATTGTCAAACCCCTGCCCACCGCCACTGGGAACAGAGCAACCCAGAAACTCGTCGTCCTCATCCTCAACCCTTCGTTGTTGTTTTTTGATTTTGCTTGAATTGAAAATTACAATAATTGATTTTGCTTCTATAGTACGGTAATGGGTTTTTGATTTTTTGATCATGGGTTTTTGGTTTTTGATCAGGTAAAGGGGTTTTTGATTTTTTTGGAGCAAAGGGGAGTCAATGGCCGCTGGCTAGGGTTGGGTGGGAATTGGGGACGAATAATTCGAGAAGTGGAAGGATACCGTACCCAAGCGAGGAGGATGGTCATCCTAATTTCATTTTCCAAATTTTTGTTTATTTTTTTAATGTTTTTTATATTGTATATTTGATTTATTTTCATTTTCCTATTCGATTTTTTACGCTTTTTAAATTACAATTAACGTCAAAAGAAATACAAGAACACGTGTTCCCTGACATGGCATTTAACCAAAAGCTTGATGGTTGTAATAAAATTTGGACGAAAAATATTATCGCCGTCAAAAAAAAAAAATGTAATAAGTTTCGACTGAAAAAAAAGATTTTCGCCTCAATTTTCTCTTTTAAGAAATAAAGTAAATTAATGCAATGTTAATTAGTTATTTGATTTACGGAAATACCTTCTATCCAAAAGAAAATGCAAAACATTAATGAAATCATTTACAAATGCCGTTAAAGTTTTAACAAAGTTGTTTGAAGCTGCCATATAAGATTTATTTAATCATTTATGTATGACATGCTTTAGCATAGTCTAAAGGCTCCACAAACCATCTAAACCAACCCAGTCATTCACAACACATCAATAGCATAATTTCATAATTATTTTTAAAAAAAAAAGGAAAAAAAAATATAAACATAATTCCGTAACTGTTGAAGCTATTGTGCTGTCGAAGATTGCCATGAGAGTCCGTGACCTTAATCCTTAATCCACGGAGGCCTCAATGATGGTAGAACGATGAGAGATAGAAACTAGAGGGTTAAGATGAGAGAGAGAGAGAATGGGCAACCAAAGCTAGATTTAAGAGAGAGAGCTCATAGCTGTTTGAGATGAGAGAGAAAGAGGGGTTTGAGATGAGAAAGACTCGGCAATTAAAACCAAATCAAAGATAGAGTGTGAGTCGGTGTTGATGGAATGTATAGGTAATTTTAGTATTTAAAAAGTTAAAAGAAACAAAAAATGATATTTTTTTTCATTGAATTAAAAAGGGATATGTAGCAAAACGAAACCCCAAAACACAGGCAATTTTGTTCAAGTCCAAAAAAAAAAAAAAAATTCAAAAATAATAAACTATTGTATTGTTTGTGGTCATATATTAGTTTAGTGGTAATTACAATTCCTCCTAATGCGGAGAAATTCTTTAGAATCCAAATTCCCATTTCCTAAGTTAAAAAAAGAAAAAGTGTGATCCACGAGCAAAAATTAGCCTGTTTTTCGTTTTGTTTTTTTTTTTTTTATAATTTTTTTCCCATCATTTTTAGATGCTCTCTGACTCACGAACGCAAATATGTCAAATTTTATTTATTTATTTATTTTTCAAGAAATTACCTTGGACATTTCTTTTCTTTCTTTCTTTCTTTCTTTTTTTTTTTTTTTTTTCCAATCAATCTTGGGCATTTTCATTTAAAACAATATAAACAACTTTCTACTTCCTCTATGACCATGTTGGGTATCTTTTAACTGCAAGTAATGTGAGAATTAATAATTGATTTATGATTGGTCCAAGTTTAGTAAAAATAAAAAAAAAAAAAATTCCAATTTGGACCAATATAAACCACCTCTAACAACTTACTGGACTGGTTACATTATACTCAGACCTAATATAGCACAACCAACTAAAGATAACTTGCTTTCCTTTGTTCTGCTCTTTTTAGCCCAAGAAGTGAGCTTTTCTACTATACTTGTAATGTCTACTCAATTTTGTTATGTCTAATTCTGCAGTCATTCAATAGTCTCTAATCTTGTTTGGTAGACATGAATGAATTAGGTTAGATTGGATTATGTTAGTACGGAATTATTTAGTATAATGAGGGATTGATGGAACTAAATAAAATTTTCTAAAAAAATATATATGGGGGATGGGGCCACTTTATTTGGTGAATACGTACAAAAAATTATATAAAAATAATGTGAGTCCCACTTTTATGGAGAGAATAAGAAAGAAAAAGTGAAAAAAAAAATGTGGGAATGGGATAAAAAGATGAGTTAAACCAACAGAGGTGTTATTTTAATCCCTTATAAAATCATCCTCCCCACTTTTAATCACTAAATAAGAAATTAGATTATTTAGTCCATACATTGTCTTGAGAGTGGGACAGGGAAGATGGGTTAAAATAGTTCCACACCAAGGGTGTTATTTTAGTCTCTTCTAAAGTTATCCTCTCCCAGCTCGTTTGGTACGTAGGATTAGATTAGATTGAACTAGACTAATAATTAGGATTATATTGGACTGGACTATATTAGACTATTTAGTACTGTACTGTGTTTGGTGTAACACAGAACTAGAGCATAAATACATAATAAAAATTTTATTAATGTAATTTTTTTAATATTTTTTTTTTATGAAATAAGAAGACAAATATTTCATAAATTGGAGAGATAAAATTAAATAATAATTAAATAAAAAATATTATTTTATTTTATTTTTAATAATTATCATATGTTTAAATTTCTTTTTTTTTTTTTTAAATTGGATATACATTTTTTTAAGAAAAGACAAAAGATAAAAAATATTTTATCCAAGTTCTAGATGGGACTATTTAGTCCTTATTGGGACTAAATAAACCCAAATTCTAGATGTGACTATTTAGTCCCATAGGAGGGGCACTATTCTGGAAGCTAGACTCTTTTATCCAGTCTACCAAAAAACCCAAATATGAGATTGGACAAAAGAATCGAGTCCCTTTCCATAGTCCGGCTTCGAAACGGGGCCTCCAATTTTTAATCGGCAAACAAACGCGAGATTTTCTTATTTTTGCTTATATTTTTTCATTGTACAAATGTGAGATTTTCTTATTTTTTTTTCTTTTTTATATGCTTAAAATTGCAAGTTTTTAGTAAAAAAAATAAAAAAAATAAAAATCATCCAAAACTGTATCTAAGTTGCACATGTACAATTAGACTAGTTTTTGTTGTTTTTTGTTTTTTATTTTCTTTTTTGTTTGAAGAATAGACTAGTTGTTATTTGACGAATATCTAATATTAAAGCGCTATTCGTGAAAAGATTCACAGGGATATCGGTGGGCCCATTGTTGGGCTGATCTACCCTTGGGCTCGCTTAGGAAGGACCAATTAATGCCCCGCTCGGCTTCAAGTTACCGTTATTATATCGTTCCCGCCAAAACTACAAAATAAAATAATAAATATATATTTTTTTGGCTTGGGCGTTCCGAAAACGCTACCCCTCAGCGCGGACACTCCAATACACCGACTTACTTAGCTAAAGTTAAAAACTCTCTTCCCTTATAATATAAATACCACTGAGACTCAGACTCATCCCAATTAATTCTCTATTTTCCTTTTCTGTTTTCGTTAAATTGCGCTCTCTCTCCATCTCTCTCTCTCTCTTTCTCTCTCTCTCTCTCTCTCTCTCTCTCTCTCTCAGGTTTAACATCGATCTAACCCAAGTCATTCATTGGGAGATAAAGGTTTGTTAATGGCACGGGTCTTAATTTTTCTGGATGAATTTCTTTATTCGGTTTCGTTGATTGCTCTTTCTCTTTCTTGTCTCGTTTGTTTGGCTACCGAGAAAAACTAAGAGGATTAAAGACGATTTAATTATTTTGAAAAGAAGATTTAATAGAAAAAAAAAAGAAGATTTAATTGTTTGGCATGGGTCTTAATTTTTCTTGATGAATTTCTCTATTCAGTTTCGTTGATTTCGCTTTCTTTTTCTTTTCTCGTTTGTTTGGCTGCCGAGAAAAACTAAGAGAAAAAAAGATGATTTAATTGTTTAAATTTCTTCTATGTATTCATCAGAATCTAAATCTTCACGTACGTACGTTCCTTTTAGCTTTATTTTAGGGAAAATTATTGAATTAAGTACAGAATTTCGCGTTCTCTTCTCTATTATTTTCTTTTCAATTCTTCTTAATACCTATGTAGTATATATGTTTTCTCAAGTACAGATATTGGGTAACTCGTTCCTTTTTATATATTATTATTATTATTATTATTATTATTATTATTATTATTATTATTATTTTTGAGTACGCAAACAATAAAATCTTGGAATTAGGTGTTACATTCTTTTGCCGAAGTGCATATATCAATTTAATTAATTTGTGAATTTGGTGTCTCAAGTAATTAATTATTACTCACTTTGTAAATTTTGGTGTTGTGATGATGATGGATTCAGATTTGAAAAGCGGAATTTGAACCTTGAAGTGAAGATCAATGGGGAAGAGAAAGTCGAGAAAACTAAAACCAGCCACCAAGAAGAAGATCAAGCTCGAAACCACTTTCGACTGTCCCTTCTGCAACCATAAAGACAGTGTTGAGTGTGAACTGTAAGATTTAATTATTACAATTAATGCATAACTTTAACAAAATTTGCAATACATTGGAAAAAACAAAATGTCCAATTCTGTTCTAATTGAGTCATTATGTATATATTTTCTTTTGAGGCTATAGTTTTTGTACTTCATTACTGAATGTTGACTTTTATTTGGTTTCAGTGACAATAAGGAAAAGAAGTATAGGTACGGATCAGCTTCTTGCTGGGTTTGCAAAGAAGGATATTCTACTCGTATTAATGGTTTGTCTTAATCCGAGTCTTATTCAATTGTGTGTTTATTTGAGGATTTTTTTTTATTTTCTTTATTTTAACATGTATATTAATTCTGAATTTTCTTTCTTTATCTTTTTGTATATGCAGCTTTAACAGAACCAATTGACTTGTAAGTACAATTCTCCCTCTCTCTCTCTCTCTCTCTCTCTCTCTTCTCTCTCTCTCTCTCACACACACACACATAAACTGTCACTTATATGGATTTTGTATTTTTGTAGATACCATGAGTGGATTGACGAGTGTGAACGAGTTAACAACGTTGAAGATATATGATGTTGATATTGTTGATGATGATGATGATGCTGCTTACGAGGAAGATTTTAGTCAGTTCAACGAGTGAACATGCCCCTTAATTTAGTTCATTTGATCAAAAAGCCTTTGTAAAGATTATGTTCAATAGATTGGTTTTGGTTTTGCCTAACTTGAGGCTGTTATGAGAATGAAATTAATGGGAAGTAAAAGGGTAAATATACTACAATATTGGGTTATGTCTTGAAATTTGTCTCTTTCCAAGAATATAATGTGTTTGGTTATATGCACTGAAATATAATAAGTTCTCATGCTCTTATCTTACTTTATAATTTACTTTTAATATATGAGAAAATATTTCTTTTGAGTGAATTATATGTTCATAAAATGAAGGAGATATTATTGAAGAAAACTATAAAACAGTAGAATAACTTCTACGAAATCTGTAGTAAAGAAGCTTAGTAAAGAGGCCCGAGGCCATCCCAATAAACAAAAGGAAAAAATAACCAATAAGAAAAGAGGAATCGCTCTCAACTCCCCAAAACCCACACCTTCCCCCCAACCCCCCCCAAAAAAAAAAGCAATGTGAATGGTGATGAATTACCCCCATAATTTTTCTTGTTGGAGATACACTACAAGAAAAGTAGTATTTAGATACGAAATATTTAGAGACGAAAACTTTTCGTATCTATACTACATCAATTAGAGACGAAATTTTAAAAGTCTCGTCTCTAAAAGTTCTTGGGGGACAAAAATTTCTACAAAATGGATATAGATACGAAATTAGTTTAGATTCTCGTATCTAAAAGTTTAGCCAGATAGACTCCTAAATTCGTACATAGAATAAATGTAACAGAGACGAAATTTTTTTAAAGATTCGTCTCTATATATATTTAGTTTTTTAGTTGCCAAACTAAACTTTGATATTTTTTTCTGTTGATCAGATCTCTAAATAGTTTAGAGACGAAACTTTCAATCTCGTCTCTGTAAATTTTGGAGGGAGTAGCCAAATATTCCCGCTTTCTTTTTGGTGCCAAAAATTTATGAGTAATAAAATTTCTGCCAAAACACGTGTTACATCCAAAGTCAAGGCCAAGGGTTCACACCTGAAGGCCAAGGGTTCACTGATCTGCACATTCCGGCATAAAGCTCAGCGAAAGTCTCAGGTGAAAATTCCGGTATAAAGCTCTGCACATTCCGGTATATATCTATATATAACTATCTCTGAGGCTCATATTGTTTGGCTATCGAAAAAATGATTCAGAAAATCGAGATTTAGAGATTTAAAGTTCAAATTAGGGAAATCTTTTGCAATTAGAAAATTCAAAGTTCAAATTATGTCTGAAGATTAGAAATATTGGTTTGCTATATATTTGCAATTTTTCACAACCGAGAGCCTATTTTTTGTGCTAATTTGTGCATCAGCGGTTTTTTTTTTTTGGAGTGGAATTACATTAACTCCATATTTGAACATTATGTTGTCTATGTCGATCGGGTTTATTCCCCAAATTTGAGAACGCGACATGCAATTGGGTTTTTTCCCCAAATCTGAGTCTATGCAATTGGGTTTCTATGTATTTGGGATATATCATCATTATCATGATTTTCTTTCTCTCTATCTGATTGGAGAGAGCTTCAACCCTTGAAATTCAACTTTCTCTTGATCATCTTCTTTGACGAGTTTGTCTCAGAATTTCAGGTAATCTTTCACTCTTCAATCGATCAAATGAGCTTTCGTATTTGAAAAATTTTCTTTTTTCTGAGTGGAATTTTCTCGGCCAAGAAAGTAAGCTCCTGAAGTTTTAGTTTCCATTAGTAACTGATTATGATCGGATTAGTCTCTTAGGCTTTAGTTTGGATTCGATTTTTCGGGGGAAATTTCCATATAATGGAAACAGAGTGGGTATGTAGGTGATTGGAAAGAATCTGGTGATTTATGCATTAGCTCAGTAATGGGCTTGTTGAATGGGTTATATGTGGATTACTATGCTTCTACTTATAAACGTGTTGTTTTCTTTCTAAATGCTCCGTGTTTTGCTATGTTCATGTTCTGCATAGCAACTACTTCTTGTCTCAGTTTTGTATTTGCTATATTTTTTTTTTATCAGCTTGCAGGTTAAAGAAGTCATATGTGAGATCATTTGTTTTGGAGTGTGAACTGGTTGCTTATGACTGCAAGACAGAAAATTCTGCACTTTCAGGTGTATTATTTTTTGTAACTTTATTAATCTTCATAGGCATCATAGTTCAAGATTGGCAAAATTTATTATTATTATTATTGTTGTTGTTGTTTTCTTTCTCTATATGGTACTAATTTATATTCAGCCTACCCTTACCTGTTTTATTATCATATATTTCTAGTAAATCTATTATCACAATCAAAGAGATACAGGTGATCATGACAAAGTTAATAGTTATGATCACTATCTTCTCTTGAGTCACTTCAATGTAGTCCTAGAGGGAAATATAAGAGAGTATGTGAGTGTCTTATGATATTTGTTAAAGCTACGGTAGTATTCTAATTTACTTTCAGATTTTCTTGCTTAGTATAAGTACATAGTTATAAGCCCTGTTTATGTTTGATTACTTGCTTCATCTTTGATATTCCATCTTGGATTGAATACAAGTATATTTGGGGATATATCATCATTATCATGATTCCTATACATAACATACTCTGAGTTAATCATCAGCTTCTATGAAAGATTTTTATATATATCATGTTTCTTTTTGTGTTTGGGTTTGTCTTATACTTGGTTGCATCGTTTGAAGTAAGAAACATGCAGATACAATACAAGATCACTGTTTGACCATAAGATTTTGTAATGGATAAATATATTTAGAAGTTGAGATGATCCCCTGATCGTGGAATGAGAAGTAATATATTCAGGTTTTTTGAAGAAAGAATGTTATGTTCTAGTTTTGAGAGAATTTTAATTAGTTAATTAGGGTATCTAAATATTTCAAAATAATACTCTTTAGCATACTTTAGTAGGGAATTGAGAATATTTCTCTTAGTTAATTAGCATGAATATGCTATCTTATTTTCATGTTTTTTTTTTTTTAAATTCTAATCATAGCTACTTGAAGTAGGAAGTGACATATATGGCAGTCTACTTAGTAACTTTGAGTAGCATATAAGGTTTAGTATATTTAAGCATGTGAAGGTCATATAGTTGACTATTTTATTATATAAGATCCTTTACTGGTCACACACCTTTTTCCGTCTATTTAGACCCTTCAATTAAAAAATTGATTACATGATCCATTATTGTCAGTTTGTTTTTTAAGTCGTTCAATATGGCATACCTGCTGCAATTTTCTTATGACTATAATGAAAGTATCCTAGAGCTTTTTTCTTTTTCTTTTTTTTTTATGTTTTTTCTTGCCACTGTAGTGAAAAATTTATGTTTGGACTTACTGGTATATAGGTTCTCACTCATGGGATTATAATTAAGGCTGAGCAACAACAAGAACTTTGCTAATCTGCTAAGCAACGTGCTAGACAAGATCAGGGTAGTAAGGATTCTATCAATTTTTAAAATATCTAAGACAATCAAAACAGCAAGATTGGTGTTAGTTAATATCTCGTAATATTTGAGTTAGTCCCTTTAATATTCTAATTTAAAGTATAATTCATGCATGTTTGCAGCCTGGTATGGATTCTGGAATCGTTGCTATTTCTCACGGTTGCACTGGTGTGGCAGCACATACATGCGGTCTCGTGGGTTTAGAACCTACAAGATAAGTCCAAGTCAGCTTGATAGGATGGTGTTACTCTTATCTGGTGGAATTTTGATGAATTTTAATCAATGGTATTCCTTACAGATTGCCGAAATCCTTAAAGATTGACCTACATGGTTTCATGATGACCAAGCTGTGGATGTTATGAATGTGTTGTCCACTGGAAGCGATGGAACCATTGAACTGCTTTACATGCAGGTAGTAACTATGTTCTGTATGGTGCTTCTTTTAGATTTACAATTCATTTGATGTTGCACCTGCTTACAAATTTGGACTTTTTCTGCCCCTTTTTTGCCTTGACTTAGCTCTATGCACTATCTACTTTGGTACCAGCTGCTCGTGATTTCTAGTTGCTGCGTTATACATCTGTTTTGGAAGATGGTAGCCTTGTGGTATGTAGCTAACGAGTCTTCAATTTCCCCTTTATCGTTCCTGTTAAAAGCTTCTTTCTGGCACTATTGATCGTAAATTATTATAGGTCAATGAGAGATCACTTAACAACACTCAGAGTGGCCCGAGCATGCCAGTGGTGCAGAATTTTATTAGAGCAGAGATGCTGCCAAGTGTGTACCTTATAAGACCTTGTGAAGGTGGTGGATCAATCATTCATGTGGTTGATCATATGGATTTAGAGGTACAAACTGCTTTATCTTTCGTTGTATGGTGAAACAAAATCAGCCATTTGTTGGTATACTGATGAGACTTTCTTTCTAATTATTTGAATTAGCCATGGAACGTTGGATAGCACAATAGATGGTTTTTGATCAACAACGTGCTGGAATGAAGATGTGAATTAGTTTAGTATTATGTATGTCTTTTATTTATTTATTTGTGTATGACTTTAGGAGATAGTGTCTTTAATATTGTGTTGTGTTATTGTAGGACATTTACATTAGAAATATAATCTATTAATCTTTTTTTTTATTTAATGTTTAGTATTTTATTTATTTTTACTTTAATAGATTAATGAATAATAACAATACTTATAATGAAATGTATATTTTTAAGAAAATTTCAAATAAATTAAAATAGATTTTTTTTTAATAAAAAAAGTAGATTTAGAGACGAAAATTTTAAATATTTTCGTCTCTAAATGTTTCAAGTAACCGTTTAGATGTCACGTGCAAACACCATTTAGAGACAAAAAATTCATCTATAGAGACGAAATTGTTCGTCTCTGAATAATGATAATTAGATACGAAAAAATATTTTCGTCTCTAAAACTTTTAGCTACGAGGAAGTAGAGACGGACGATTGACAAAAAGTTTTTTGTCTCTAAAAGGTTTTAGAGACGAAATTTTAAGGTTTAGAGACGAAATTTTTCGTCTCTAAAAGGTACTTTTCTTGTAGTGATAATTTTACTCGTAAGTTTCAGTAAAAAGGATAGGCTAGAAAATTTTATATTTGTTCAGAAAATCATTAATCTAGTTCTATTGTGAACCTTTTTTTTTTAAATAAAAAAAAAACATAAACAAAAAAAAGAAAAGAAAAGAAAAGAAAGAACTAATAGAGCTTAAAAATGCAATATTGACAACAACATTGCCATTCTGATATCGTCATGTTTTTTCTTTTTTTCACCAAACTCAAGGAAATAGCATCAAACAATGAGCAAGAGAACCAAATATATATCAAATACAGTAAAACCCCCTACAAATCAATAGCCTTATGACTGAAGAAATCTATTAATTAAGCGAAGTTAGTTATAGTGATTTTATGTACTTAATTAAATAACTAAGACTCTCTAAACTTACTTAACCTAGTAAAATTATGAATGTACATTACTTATCAACATAAATCAAATGTAAATACTTCTAAAAAATTTGCTTATGAACATATCTAATCAAATAATAAAACCCTATAGTAACTAAAATTTATCGTATGTACTTTCTTAATGTCTAGTACAATCATGAATGTGTACTTACTTATTACTAACATAGATCCAGTGTATTTCTAATTAATTTGCTTCCTAATATTTGATCAAATAAAACCCTACAGTATATAAGAATATAGGGGTAACAAGAGCTATAGAAAAATGGGACATAGCATTGTCATCCTTGTAATATATACTTAATAGGCACTACTCCAGTGGGTTTTTTTGTTTTGTTTTTTAATCTATCTATAGATATTGTTTTGCTTAATTAAAAAAAATAGTATTAAATAACATTTATTATTATTATTTATTCTAGTTATTTAAATTATGATAGTCGTTAGATTATGATCCAATGACTAAAAAAAAACCTTCTAAATAATGATCCATACTTAATATTAACAAGTTACTAATCTATATTATTAGCAGAGTATAAAAACCTTTATGTATGGATCAGTTTCTTGCTGAGTTTGCAAAGGAGACTATTGTACTCGTATAAATGGTTTGTCTTGTTCTTTTTTTGTACAAAAAAAGGGTTGCTGAGAATTAAAAAAGGGTGGCCAGAAAATTTTTTTTTTTTCCTTCCCGATTTATTTACCCAAAAAAAAATACATATTTTTTTGTGAGAATAAAAATATGTGTTTTTGTGCACTTTATATGACATTTCATTGAATATTAATTATGTATAATTTTTTTTGGGTTGATTATGTATTTGTGCAATTTTTTTATGAATAAATATGCACGTATATATTTGAATGACAATATTTGTAATATGATTAGTTGTTTATTTATTTATAGCACTATTTAATATTGTCATAGTAAGCATGTTGGGAATTAATTAATTTGTAATTATTTTAAATTATGCTTAATTTATTTAATTATAATTACATACTTATTTTTATACATAATTATGTGTTAGAAACATGTTGGGAATGTCACATTTTAGTGGGAGTATAGTGGTAGAATTAATTATTCTCCTATACTCATTTTGTATAAAGTTTAGATTTAATCTTAATAATAAACCTAGACATAGCAAATGATTATGAGCGCAGTGATTTTTTGATTTCGTATCTAATGAGAATTATTTAGATTAGTTTAGAATTTTTTGCTGCAAAATGATTATGTGTGGTGTGCTAAATTATCTGTTTATCCTTTATGCACATGAGTAGATGGCTTCCAAGAGCATAATGGCTGATTTAAATAAGAGAGAGAAACTGAATGATGACAACTATGATATCTAGCACTGAAAAATTTAATATATTCTTGATGAGCAAGAGGCTTTGAAAATCTTGACCCAAATGATGCCTGCCCGAGGATGGCAACATTGCTCAACACCATCGCGATTGGGAAGCCTATTAGGCTTGGCTTAAGAAAGACCATTGTGCGTACTTTACCATACTGAGCAACATACATAATGACTTGATCGGCGAGTTTGAAGAGCATTCCACTGCTCAGGAGAGGTGGGGTACTCTGAAGTTGAAATTTGGTGGGACCTCTGCTACCAGACTGCGTGCACTGAATATTAGGTTTGACTCCTATAAGATGTGCCCAAGCTACACCATGAAGCAACATCTTAAAGCGATGTCATCGATGATTCGCGAACTGAAAGTAGCTGGCTACCCTCGATCTAAAGAGCAATAGATCTAAGTGGGAATTTATTCCTTATCAGCTTCTTGGGAGTCCATCGTCATCACTATGACTCATAGTGAAAATGTCATAACTTTTGATGCCCTGTCTTGCCACCTTGAGCTTGAAGCTGAGTGCTTAGAAGCTGCCAAATCATGCAAAGACTCAAACACTGAGAGTGCTTATATAGTGAATAACTATGTAGGCCAAGAGAAGCCAAGCACAAGAATCAAGCTCCTAGGGGTGACTCTGGTAATGGACCTGTGCCGAAGAAGGCAAAGATCACCCGATACAAGAGAGGAAAGCATGGTAGAAAGGGCAAGAATGACAGATGCTACAACTATGATAAAGAGGGATACTTTGTTTTTGTGATTGCATTGAGCAGAAAAAGGTACTCGCTGACTTTAGTTCTTGTGACATTTTTGTTACAGGTCGTGTTATGGTTACTCATTCACATCCTCATTAGATTGTGGATTCAGGAGTGATCGAACACATCGCGAGGGACCGAGTCATTTGTAGAGTATTGTCGAATTCTAAAGGGGAATCAAGGACTCTATATGGGGAATGGAACCAGCGTGCATGTGTTACGCATTAGCACTTACAAGCTAGAATTGCGCAGGGGTCATACTCTATTGCTCCATGACGTTCTTTATACTCCATAAGTTCGATAAAACCTTTTATCCATTGTGTATTTGCTTAAGTTGGGTTTTACTTTTAATTTTCATAGTACTAGTTGTGATATTTATTTGGGAATAGATTTTTATAGTTGTGGCTTTTTCATGGATGGTTTTATTATGTTAGACATTATTTATTCATATAATAATAACAATATTATTTCTTATATGACTACTGCAAATGATGTTGATTCCATTGTATTGGTATGTTAGACTAGGATACATAGGGCAAGATAGAATGAATAGGTTAGCAAGAGATGGTCTTTTAGGACTATTCACTAAAATTAACTTGCCTACTTGTGAATATTATCTGACGGGAAAGTCAACTAAGAAACCTTTCAAAAAAGTCACATGGGCAACAATTCCTTTGCAGCTAGTACATTCTGACATCTGCGGACTAATGAATATGAGGGCAAGACATGGTGCTACCTATTTCATGATCTTTATAGATGATTTTACGCTCTACAGTCATGTCTATTTGATAACCCATAAGTCAGAAGTATTGGAATGCTTTAGACAATTCATGAACTTAGTTGAGAATCAAACAGAGAAGAACACCAAGATTCTCAGGACAGACTGTGGCCACGAGTATCTATTTGAGCAATTCAAGGAATTATGTGATGAAAAAGGTATTCTTCGACAGCTAATAATTCCTGGCACTCCATAGCAAAATAGTATAGCGGAGAGAAAGAATCGTATATTGTTAAAAATAATTAGATCGATGATAGCGCAAGCCAATCTCCTAATATCTTTCTGGGAGGATGCTTTATTGACTACGACCTACATCCTTAATCGAGTACTCTAGAAATCAGTTCCTTCAACCCCTTATGAGCAATAGACAGGGCGAAAGCCCGAATTGGATCATTTACACCGTGGGGTTTAATGGGGTATGTTCATACTACTTCTTATAGGCATAGGAAACTAGGCCCAAGGGCACACAAGTGCATATTCATTAGATACTCTAATAAATCGAAGGGATATATGATGCTTGGTAAACAACCCGATGGAAGTATAACTAAAATTGAGTCACAAGATGTAGATTTTCTTGAGGAGAAATTTCTAAGAAGAGGAGATGTGGATAGAAACCTGAAGCTATATGAGATTGAAAAACTAAATGAAGGCACTCTAAATTTAACTTCAGAAATCGAGAGCGACTCTATTCCTAGTAGGAGTATACCACTAGATATTGGTTCTCAAAATCTATAACTGTGTAAGAGCCAACCTGGAAGCATCCCTCGTCGTCATTTTGAGATTGAGGGGGAATCATTCATATGCATTTCGCAGGACGATATGAGCCTAAGAATTATCAAGAGGCTCTCTCATCTCCTGCTTCTGAGAAATGGAAAGCTATAATGATTGAAGAGATAGAGTCTATGAAGAAAACCAAGTCTAGGACTTGGTGAATCTTCCACTTGGGCGAAAGACTATTATGAATAAGTGAGTTTTAAAAGTCAAACACCAGGCAGATGGATCCATAGAAAGGTACAAGGCACGACTTGTGATGAAAGACTACACCTAGAAAGAGGGTGTTGACTATGAAGAGACCTTCTCATTGGTAGTAAGGTTTGCCTCAATTCACCTCATTCTAGCTATTGTCGCTCATTTAGACTTAGAACTTTACCAAATGGACGTTAAAACTGTATTTTTCAATGGAGAACTAGATGAAGAGATCTACCTAGATCAACCTAAGGGCTTTGAGATAAAAGGACAAGAGCGCAAAGTTTGCAAGCTCCATCGTTCCATTTATGGCTTAAAGTAATCATCTAAATAGTGGTAATTTAGATTTCATCAAGCCTAGACCACTATGTGTATGTCAAATGATCTAAGGAAAGTTTTCTTATCCTTTCATTGTATGTAGACGATATACTTTTAGCTGAAAACGACAAAGGGATGATAGTCTCCACTAAGGCATGGTTATCCTCAAACTTTGAGATGAAGGATATGGGTGAAACAGGTTATGTGCTTGGAGTTAAGATCCTTAGAGACCGTTAGAGAAAATTCCTTAGTTTGTCTCAAGAGACTTACATTAAGAAAATTCTCAAATGGTTTCAGATGCAAAACTGTAAACCCATTGATATTCCTATCGCAAAGAATGATACCTTAAGCCTTAATATGTGTCCGAAGACTCAAGAGGAAAAAGGCTATATGGCTCGAGTTCCTTATGCCAGTGCTATTAGAAGTTTGATATACGCTATGATGTGTACTCTGCCCGACATTTGTTATATCATTGTGTTAGTAAGCCAGTTCCAGTCAAATCTCGGCCTTGCTTATTGGAAAGCAGTTAAGAGAATAGTTCGATACCTCAAAATGATAGCTTGATTACGTGCTTTGCCATCAGGCGTCAGATTTGCACTTAATCAGCTATAGTGACGCTGATTGGAATAGTGACCTAGATAAGCACAAATCAACTTCTGTTTATACTTTCTTGTCAGCAATGGTGCCATATTATGGAGCAGCAAGAAGCAATCCTATATAACATTATCTATCATAGAATCGGAGTATGTTGCTTGCTCAACTGCTATACCAGAAGACGTTTGGTTAAAGAGATTCTTTACACAACTTAGAGTTGGCACACGCGCTTTAGAGCCTGTTAGTATATATTGTGATAGCATGTCTATATTGGCTTATGCAAATGACCCAAAATACCATGGAAAAACTAAACACATCGACATTCGATAACATTTCATTTGTGATATTGTTGCATAGAAGGAGGTGGTCTTGAAGTACATTTCTACGAGTCGTATGGTTGCTGATCCATTGACCAAGCCTATTGCTCGAGAGGCTTACTAGACCTATGTTAGGAGCTTGGGACTGCGTAGATTGTGACTTTATTTCTTTATAAATTTTTCATTACCCACTACCAGATATTAGTTATTCGGGATATCGTTTATGAAATAAATATTTTTTTTCCATTTTTTATTATTACATGATATTTGAATTTTAGCACACATATATATGTAAACTACGACTGGTTTAAATTATACCAATGGATAATGATTATCTCTCTTATACAAGAAGTCTCATTTAGCGCTAATCAGTAAGCAAAGATGAAACACTTCGCTTATAGTGCAGAGATTGTGAACTAAGTGTCGCCTTAAAAAGAGTCAAGATGAGATCTTAGAAGATTGACTATGGATAGAACTGTTGTTCTCACTATCCATATGTGACCTATTAGATAGCCAGATGTGAAACTCAATATGGCGCTAGATTAAGTAAGCATATAGAGAATTTGAGTCAGGCGCTTGAAGACGAATGGACTAAGATCTGTACGGTGTTTTATAAAGGAGGCATACACTCTTTTAAAAGGAATATTCCACCATAGCATATGTTACATACTATATGTGCTTAAGTGACCAAAATAAGGAAGTGAAAGAATGGATCCCTCATTCTTCACTGTGTGAGTCCTTATAGATCATTATATTTATTTTGATCTCATACTTTATTGTGCCCTATGTGACTTTTGATTGTTTCGGAAGTTTGATGTGTGCTACTTTGACATGTTTCCTATGATCATGATTGATTTGACCTAAAAGGACATTGTTGGAAAAGTAATTAGACCAAAACTAATTGATTCGAGGACGAAAGGAAGATTATTTAAAAATACATACAAGTTTTATGTTTACTATCGACAAATTATATCGCTACTGGGTATAGCAGTATAATTGTGAACATAAGAACGAGAGGGGTCTTTATATAGCTTCTAAATATAGATATAAGGGATTAGAGGTACTAGATCTGATGTGGCTGAATAAGTCTGGGGCATTAGGAGATACTTAGGGATGTTCTACACTGGTCCTCATAAGATTTGGTATAGTACTCTTGAACTTTCTTTTGCAGGTAGTTCAACAGTCGCCCTGCTCATTAGCCAAGTATGAATGGAATTAATGGTAGGACGATGATGAGAGATATGTTCATCATGCACACTATGTGCGATTGAGAGATGTTGGACTTTTGGCCCAAAGTCCTATTAGGCGCCCGTAGTTGGTGCATGGCCCAATATTATGGACTAATGTGAAAGGAGACCATTTACAATTAATCTGTCATTAATCAAAATATTACAATTAATGGCTTTTAATCAGGATAAAAATGTGAACGTAATAATTCCTAATATGTTTGAGATATAAACGCGTCAAATTTGTATTTGGGCATATTTAATGCTAATCATCTCCCTATTCATTAGGGAATATTTCCTACTGATTAAACAATTAGGAAATATCCTAAATAAGAAGAAATATGTACGTATTAGATATGGGACTTACAATTATTCTTGACAGACAGAAAAAAAAGCACATAGAAAATATATGCTCTCTCTCCCATCTCTCTCTCTCTCTCTACCAAAAGGATTTCAGTGAGTATTCTTGAGTAGTGAAAGCTATAATGGTTGTTTTTGTAACGCCACTCACCGCAAGTATTCAAGGAGGAGTTTTTTTGTAACGAACATGAGGCACCAAAGTGATTCCTATACTGACGGTTTGTTTGAGGATTCAACCGGCATCACTGCCACCCACGCTTCTAACAAAATGTAATAAGATCTCATGCTCTTATCTTATTATAATAATTTTCTTATAATATATTAGAAAATTTTCTTTTGAGTGAATCATATGTACACAAAATGAAGGAAATATTATTGAAAAAACGGGTTTTCATCGAAAAAATCTTGAGTTTTTTAATTTTAGCAAAAAAAATCATGGGTTTTCGATTATATCAAAAGAATATTGTCTTTATTTAATTTTAGCCAAAAAAAAAGAGAAAAGAACCTTGAGTTTTAGATATATCAAATAAAATATTTGGATTGTAAAATTGAATCAAATGACTTATTTTTCCTTATTAATTTACATTTCATGCATGATTATACGAGACTATTTGCATTAAGAAGTACCCCAATTGGACGAAAATTATAATTCGTTCTATATTAAAAATATTGACTTTTTTTAGCTAAAATAAATTTAAAAAAATCTCAGAGTATTAATTTTTAGAACTTTTTAATCATTATTTTGCAGAGTCACGCTTTAAGATTTAAATTAGAGAACACCGATCGTAAGGTTATTTTGTTTTTTTTTTTTCCCAATTTATCCATAATTAAAAAAGCAAATAGCGTTATATGGCTTTTTAACTCTCCAAACCGAAAAGCGGAGATTTTCTCCCTGGAATGCTTGATCATAAGTTTACATGCAGGTTGTTTTGTCTTCTCGTCCATCGCTTTCATTTACTTTTCGAATTTAGTCCACCTTTATACATGTACTGATGTACAGTTTTTTCTTTCATTAACTTTTGCTTTTTCTTTTAGACAAAATAGCTTTAATGTAATCATTTGTGGCTCTATTGTTCACTCTTTCCAGTAATATATACCTTTTGGATTTTTTTTTAATCAACAACTTTTTAAATTTTTTACACTAAAAAAGAAAAAAGTTCTTTATTTTTTTTATCAGACATTTTCATGACAATTTCTTTTCCTTTCGTTAGTTTTTTTTTTTTTTTCTTAGCTAGCTACAAAAGTATCTAATTTAGTTATTTTCACCTATTGGATTATGAATATAGATTTGATTTATGTCACTCTAACTATCTATTTAGTAACTAGAATGGACAAAATAGTATTCATACCGGTTATTTTCGGCACATAAATCTTAAACAAAAATCAAAATTAAATGGTTATAGATATCAATTCTGGTTATTATGTTTATCTTTTCATCTATAATTGCATTTCTGATAATTTTTAGTTTGTTATTAAGAGTATCTAATCAGGTTACTTTCAATATTTTAATTATCACTATAGACTAAATTTTTATCACTATAAATATGTATTCAAAGTATCAATCTCTTGCTGAACCCTATATTTAGAATAGGTTGCCGATTGTCCCCAAAAAGGTTACTACAAATATCCTACTAGTTTACCTATTATATTTAGAAAATATTAAATTTAGTTTGAGTGTTCCTTACTGGAAGAAAAAAATATGTTACCGTAGGTGTATTACCATTTATCAAAAAAAAGAAAAGTCATAAATATCTTACCCGGTTACCTATGGAATCTGGGAAGTGAGAATGGGAGACCAACAGAAAACCTATGATATATGGGATTTTAATCATTTAGTATCATAGGTATCTTAGTAGGATACCACTAGAATACTTTTGAAATCCAAATTCCACAAAATTTTAAAAAAAGAATGAAAGAAAAAAAAAAGTTACCATAGGTATTCGGGTAGGATACCAATATATGATACTTATGACATCCGTGAATTTGGGCATTTATATTACTTATAACTAAATTTAGAGGTTACCTTTGCATCCTAGTAAGATACCACCAAGATAACTATGCTATTTGAGAATTTAGCCATTTGTATTGCCAAAAAAAAGTAAAAGAAAAAAAGTAAAAGATACATATGATTTTTAAGAATTTGGCTGTTTGTTACTGTAGGTATCTTGGTAGGATACTATAGGGGATGTATAATATACAGAAATTTGGCCAAAAAAATAAAAATAGAGATAATGGTAAGTATCTTGGTAGGATACTTATGGTATATGAGAGAGGGTCAAATAGGTATGTAGCCATTTTGTAGCCCAAAACTTAGTAGATGTCCAAGTTTAAATCTTTGTAGCAAAATATCCAATTGGATTATCCGTTAAGAAATTATACCGAAAAAGCCCCTACACCACTCAGAAAATCATTTCCCTGACATCTGATATTTTCTCACTCACTTTCCCACTCCAAAATTTTTTGGTCCCTTTCTTTCTAAATTTTTTCGCTTCATTATCACATGAAAATCTCTTATCAATTTTTCTTCTCCACGAATATTTTCTCTCCATAAAAGCTTCTCTCAAGATGGTATATCCAGAAAATCGTGAAGAATACATATAAAAAACCCAATAATTTTCATTATTTTGAGATCGAATTTAAGTTCAGTTCATATGAAAAGTTAGGGTTCAACTTTAAAAAGTATGTATGTTATGCTCTCTTAATATATAGATATATATAAACACATATAATATAATATATAGATGTACATGCATGTTAGGGTTTAGAAGATAGCTTACATAATTTGCTTAATTTTTTTGTAATTTGCATAAGACTAATCTCTATCTCAGAAATTTTGGTTCATATAGATTCTACTAGATTTGGTTCAAATCTAGATATTATTTGAGTTTAGATTCACTTATGCTATTTAGCTTTTGGGTCTCTGTTTTGGAAGAAAGCTTCTAAAGGAATAATGCAGACAGCCTGTTTAATGGATTGCCTCTTAAAGTACAATTTGTTTTTTTTTTTTTTGATTCTTTTGGTAATTTACTCTGTTCATTCTTTGATGTTAAAATAGTCTGTTATGTTTATTCTTTCTTCTTTCGGTAATTTAGTGATGATCATTGCTGATTAAGATTTTGCTCTGTATATAAACTTGGTGCTGATTAAGTCAATAGTTTATTCTCCAAGTTATCATGAATTTAAGCAACTATATGGTCAAAATTGTATACTGCCCTCTCTTATATATATATATATATATATTGTTGCTTTTCAAACCATAATTATCATTATTACTATTTGACTCTATTTGAGTATAGACAACTGTACTGTTGGGGCATAAACTAAGAAGGTTAAATTTAGAAAGGACAATGTTGATTGTTGCCAAGGGTATGAATTGGTTTTTGTTTATGGAAGACATGGGGAAACTCTCTATCGTTTGATGTATATTAGTCTTAATGGTGGAAGAACATTTTAGACTTTACTTTCGGAAACTCCACTCCACTCAATATTCATACTTAATATTGTCTAAGATATGTAATGAAAAGGTTTACTGTCACGTGGTCTTCATTGTGTTCTTGGAATGCTCACTAGAATGGATACCACATTCTTGTTTAAAGAAATATAATAAATCAATTTTGATGAAAGCAGGTTATTTATCCTTCCAATTATATGAGTCTAAGCTTAGAGTGAGAATGTAAATCATGATTAGTATTGCATTTGGGCTATATATATTTAACTGTATCAGTAATACATTTTGTTTTTCTAGGTAGATAAATTTATAGCTATAGTAGATATCATTATGTACGTGGTAGATAATTTTCATAGTAGATAATATTCTATATGCTTGGTAAAAATACTAATATTATTCATAAATTTGTAGTTGTTGTGTATAATTGATTTATTATTTGGTACTTATGAATGACCATTAGTATTTTATATGTATATAGGTATATATAAATTATGTATATCGTAGATAATTTTATTATGTGTTAGATTTTTAAGTTGTGTTAATGTGCTTTTTTTTTTAAGATAAAATTATGATCGTGGTGGATTTAAATTGACACTTGGTGGATAAAATTGTATACATGGTAGATAGTCTTAACATTATAAAGGAAATATTTTTTAGTTGTATTAATTTGCTGTTTTTCTTTGTAGATAAAAATATGGTTGTGGTAGATATAAATTACTATATAGTACATAAATATTATATATATGGTAGATAATTTTAATATTTCAATAGATAAAATTATGTCAATAGTAGGTAATTTTAATATTATGGTAGTTTTTTTTTAGTTGTATTAATGTCCTATATTTTGGGTAGATAAACTTGTGATTGTGATTGATATATAAACCGTTATATGGTAGATAAATTATGTATACGATAAATAGTTTTTATATTATAGTAGATAAAAGTTTGTATATGGTAGATAATTTTAGCATAAATTCTAATATAGCTAAAACAACTCTATTCTACTCTTGCAGGAGAAAGAATCAGACATGGAACCACCACAAAAAGATACAAAAGCAAGGTATATAAAGCTACACCAAAAAATGACAAATAAAAATGCTCTGCTCTGCTTATTTTTCTCTTATCTCACATTGATTGTACCCTTTAAATTATCAAATATTAGTGCATGTAATATTTATGAATCTTTAGTATTTTTGTGTGACCTATAACAACTTAAGTCCAACTCGATATTGTGAACCAAAGTATGAAAATATTTATTTTAGATGGAATCATATCTATCATATATAATTTTTTGCCACATAATATGAATATTTATTGAGTTCTTATGTTAATATTTGTTTTTGATTGAGTTCTTATGCTAATATCAGTTTTCAATTGAATTCTTATTTCTTTTTAAATAGATATGTTACTGTTTTGATATGTAACATTATATACCATGCATAAAAACATATGAACCATGGACTGACTGGTGCTAACATAGATTGAAATACATGAGATTCTTGTTTAACTTAGAGATTTGGCATAAAATAAGATAGAGTTCATAAGAATTTGAACTAGGTATGTATTTTTATATACTTTAACTCAATCTAGAAATAGTACATATACTTTTCTTCGTGATTCATAAAATTTTAAACTCGGTGGATATGTCCATATATTATGATTGTATATATAAAATTTGGTATACATATAACATGACAGTTTTTTCATCTACTAGCAAAAAAGATCAATCTACAAGAACTATTCAAAACAAAAATCAAAAGTTTCATCAATAATCCTGCTATAGGCAATCGACTTGACTTCAAACTCGGTGAACAATTTCGTTATAAGCAAGCTCCAAAGCTGAGTTCTTGAAAAAATGAGACACATAATTGTAGTAATTCAAGTTGAATCTACTAACTATAACATAAACATGAGAATATGGAATACCGTCGAAATCCAATTTCCTACAATCACAACTACATTCCAACAAATGAAGAGTGAATTGGTGTCATGAACTTGATATGTGTATGGAAACTAACTGTATGAACCTGATTAGTACCAAAAATAAGAAAAAACCAAAAGACGTTAATATATCTACTAAAATCAATTGACAAAAGATAAAACTGAATCTAGTATATATTATTATATACCATGTCAAAAATTTATATACTAAGATAAAAATTCTATATAACAAATCCTGAAAAATGGCAAACAAGGTATATATATATGAACCATATTTTGAATTACATTGTATACCATATACTACCACAAAAATTTTATATACCATAGTCTAAAATATATGAACTGAACAACAAAATTCTTAATATGTTCATCAGAAACCAATAAAACTAAAATGATAAAATATCCAAAATCTCAAATCTAAATCTAGTAATACCACGATAAAACTTCTATATATATAGACAAAAATTACGTATACCAAGACAAAAAAATAATGTACCAAAAATATGGAGAAAAAAATAACCTCTTTCAAATCAAAACAAACTACAAACCAAATCAATAAGGATCTAACGATCTAAATGATTTTTCATCTTTTTTCATAACATGTAATTTAGTAGGAATTGGATTTATGCAAGTCTTTTTTTTTTTTTTTTGGTATATATTGTGGTCGTATTGCTTACATCGACTGCAAATTAAAAATAAGGAATGTCGTCAAAATCCCACGTCCTATAACCGCAACTATACTTCAACAAACGAACAGTAAATTTTGAATTAGTGTCACGAACTTGATATATATAGAAGCCAACTGTATGAACCTGATTAGTACCAAAAAATAACAAAAAACCCAGTAGATATTTCTACATCTACTAAAATTAATTGATAAAAAATATTACTAAATGTGGTATATATTGTTATATACCGTGTTATTGAATTTATATACCACGACAAAAATTCTATATACTAAATCCTGAAAATCAACAAATAATGTATATATGCACATGATATCAAAGTAAGCTTATAAGATAAAATAGTTGTAGTAGATAAAATAATGTCTATGGTAAATGATATTAAAACCAAAGTAGATAAACTTTAGTTTATTCTAATGTATAATGTATATAGTTGTAGCACACTATAAATTTTAATTCATTGTACATAAGATTGTAAACTAGGTATATACGACACTATTATTTCTATATACCAGCATACAAATCATATATGGCATATGTAAGAATCTATGAACCAAACTAGAAAAAATTTCAAAACAAGAAAAATAACTCAAAAATTTACAAAACTAAACAAATCATCATTGATGAGACATGAAAATGAAAATCGGTATATAACTTTTAATCCATTATACATAAGACTGTAAATTAGGTATATATGACACCAATATTTCTATATACCAGCATACAAATCATATATACCACATCTAAAAATCTATGAACCAGCTGGAAAAAATTTCCAAATAAGAAAAATAACTCAAAAAAAACACAAAAATAAACAAATCATCACTAGTGAGACATAAACTTATGAGACATGAAAATAAAAATTGGTATATAACTTTTAATCCATTATACATAAGATAATAAACTAGGTATATACGATACCAATATTTCTATATACTAGTATACAAATCATATATGCCTCTAAAAATCTATTAACCAAAGTAGAAAAAATTTCAAAACAAGAAAAATAACTCAAAAAATATAAAAATAAACTAATCATCACTAATCACAAACTAAAACAATATTAGACAGAAAATTAGGTATAATAGCAACACACATTACCAATAAAAATCAAAATCCCCAAATAATCAAGAAACTAACCTAGAAAAAGCCAAATGAAAATTCAAAGAATATAAATACTTCAATAAATCGACCAATGTATTTCGCATCATTGGAAAAGAAGAAGCCACCGGAAAAAAAGAAAACATCACCAGAATATAAGAGAGAGAGAGAAAGAGAGAGAGAGCACACCATTGGAGAAGAAGAAGCTACCAGAAAAAAAGAAAACACCACAGGAATATGCAAGAGAATGAGGGAGAGAACGAGAGAGCAAGAGGATTAGAGAGAGTAAGCATGAGAGAAAGAGAGAGCGTGAAGGGGGAGAGAGAGCAATCGAAGGGGGGAGAGAGAGAGAGAGAGAGAGAGAGAGAGAGAGAATGAGGGAGAGAACGAGAGAGCGAGAGGATTAGAGAGAGTGAGCGTGAGAGAAAGAGAGAGTGCGAAGGGAGAGAGAGAGCAATCGAAGGAGAGAGAGAGAGACAGAGAGAGAGAGAGAGAGAGAGAGAGAGATACAGACAAAAAAAGTGAAAAACAGAAAAAACTTGACATATTAAATAAAGGGCAAAAGTGTAAAAGAATGTACACCTCAGCTGTCTATTTAAAGAAATGGACATCTAGCTATTAAATCTAAAAATTGTACATATATTTATACTAATTTAAAAATTTAGACATCTACCTAAATTTTCCTATGAGAATTTGAGCTTTTGTATTTGCAAAAAAGGAAAAAAAAAAAAACTATTTGAGCTTTTGTATTTGCAAAAAAGAAAGGAAAAAAAAAGTACTATGGTAGGATACCACACGGCATCAAGAATTTGAAGGATGAGTTTAACGTTATTTATTGAAAAAAAAAAAAGGTGGGCTGGGATTACAACAGATTTTGAAGATACGATAATCTACTCGCATAATTTGAGAAATAAATCCCATAACTTATTTACCGATTTTCAAGAATACCATTATTTTACTAACTGTATTGCAAATATGATGTTAACATAAAAAGGTCTTATAGAAAAATGACCGAATTTTGGGCCCAATTTAAATAAATGTCCATTTTTCAAATATTATAGCAAAATATCTGGTATATATGTTTATATACTTTGTATAAAATACTATATAGTAAGTATACAAATTTACATACTCAGTACATTAACTGAAATTAGTAGATAAGTATATCTAACAAATGTAAAAATATATATGTTTGGACATTTAGCTATAAAATTTAAAAAGTGGACATCTACTTAATCAAATTTAAAATATTGGTCATTCATCTAAATTTTTCTAAAAAAAAATATCGGCTCATTTAGTAAATTTCAAAGTTCTATTGCCCAAGGTCTGTATCTTTCAAGTCCTTTGGGCCAATCCGTACTTTTTAAGGGCTTCTTTTATGAATAGCAATTTTAAAGTATTGATGTGCTCATAAGCAGCTTGGTTATTATCTTTTCAAACTTAGCAGTTTGGAATATATTGTTTTTACCAAAATATCCTTAGTAGCAAATAAGGGGAGATGCACAAACTCAAGATACGGACCACAGACTCGTTCACACTCTTTTATCTTTTATAAGTTAAGGATGTTAGCCTAAAATCTCCTATTTTCAGAGTCGAATGCATTAATGATAGTATACTGATGTTGGGTGCATTTAGTTTTTCTTTTTTTTTCCTGATGTCATGGTCAATCCTTTACACTTAGTTTGACTATGATAATCAGAGTGGAGAATTAGCTTATATTTTGGAGGAATCATTTATGTTTCTTCCACTGCAAACTGTTATTGTAAACATAACATCTTTGTTTGACCAAAAAAAAAGATACGGACCACAGCCTCGTTCATGCACTTTCATCTTCGGTCATCGGAGTTCTTCACTGGGGGGCAGAGACACCGACCGTCTTCCACATTCCTCTTCAGACGGCCGTTCATCTGAACCAATTTCGTCTTCTCTTTGTTCAAACTGCATCTTCCCTTTTCCTTCAATCTCTGATTCGCAGCCTTGTCAAATGCCAGAAGCATTCATCAACTTCGGGTTAGAGTCCTTTTAACAAGGCTCTAGTGAAACGCCATGAAACTAGTTTAGATTAACTTCAGGTTACTGTGTGATTCATGAAATTGGTTTAGATTAACTATAATCACCATTCACCAATTTCTTTTTTTTTTTTGGGTGGCTTGATTCTTGAAAAAATTAATTTGGTTTGTAGCAATGGTTGTTGCTTATAGGAACTATTTTAGATTTGAATTTGTTTACCCCAAAAAAAAAGTATTGATTTGAATTTTGTGGCTAAATTTTTTTGATGTAGTGGTTGAGAATAGGAATGTAAATTGGGTAGGGCAGGGCGGGGAATACACCCGTCCCCAGATTTCATCCCCGTCTCTGACCCCGGGAATCCCTAGCGGGGGCGGACCGGAGAATCTCTACCTGATAAAAAAAATAATTAAAAAAAAATATTAGTCACATCTCACTCATAGAGATAAAATGAATATAACTCTATGATTTCAAAAAAAAAAAAATCATAGAGTTAAAAATATAACCGATCTTATTAGAATAAAAAACACATAAAACACCAAGAACAAAAAAAAAAGGCCCAAAAACTAGAAAAACACCATGA
>JXTC01000119.1:255525-302214 GCA_002914845.1 Trema orientale
AAAAAAAAAAAAAAAATACCAATTGGATTAGTGCCCATATATATGTGCTTCTTAATAGTTAGAAAAAATATGGACAAAATAAATAGATTATAGGCCAATGAGAATTATAAGCGGATGTTCATTATTTGATAATAAAAGAAAGAAAAAAGAGTTTTCATTTTACGGGACCTGAAGACCAATGAGAACTACAGGCCATGGAGTAATTGATAGATTTACAACAATAAATAGGCAAAACCTTTTGGCTGATTTGGCCAAGACAAGATCTGTTCCTTCTAGAGCAGGGGCTTCTTTTAAGAATAGCGGCTTCTTTTAAGAATAGCAGTTCCGAAGATTGAAAATGCTCCGGTGAAATGCTTACGAACAGTGAAAACTATGTTTCATAAAATATCTCCGTGAAATGTATATGAACCTGCAAAAATCCAGAGTTTAAATTGATTTTTTGCACTGTCCGTACTATAAGGTTTTTAATATGTTTGAAGAAATGTCTAGCTGAAATATAAGCAGGTGAAGCTCTAGTTTGAGAGTGTTTTTTTCAAAAGTTTGATAATGTCTCATCGAATTATATGTGAAGTTGAAAAATCCAGAGTTTAAGTTGGTTTTTACATGATACTTAATATTCTCAATATTTTTGATGATACGCCTAGTAGTTTAATTGGTTTCTAAGTGTAATTGTTAACTAGTTTATAATAAACTAGTCTAAGGATAAACAAAAAAATGCAACATGTTCAATGAAGATAATCAAAATCAACTAGTTTCATTTCTATGAGTAAAGAAAATAGTCTGGTTTCAATACTAGGTTAAACTAGTGAATAAGTGTAATTATCAACTATTTTAAGGGAAAATTAATAAGGGAAGAAAAGAAGAAGAAAAAGACGTTTAGTGAAGATAATCAACTACTTTCAATCATAAATGTAAGGAACATAGTCAACTGGTTTGTAAGTGTAATTATCAACTGGTTTATAATAAGTTAGTCTAAGGAAAAAAAATAAAAAAAAAAGATGTTTATTGAAAATAATTAACTAATTTCATTCCTAAGAATTATAAAAATAGTCAACTAGTTTTAATTCTACGTGGAAGGAAAGTATTCAACTTCTAGTAAGTATAATTCTCAACTACTTTATAATTATAAACTAGCTGAACTGGTATAAGACGAAAATAGTTAACTACTAGACAAGCGTAATCTCAATCAGTTTATAATTATAAACTAGTTGATAGTCATGAACTAGTCTAAGAGAAAAATAGTCAACTAGTAGAAAAAAAAATTTTGAACTAGTTTATAATTATAAACTCGTTGATAATCAAGTAGTCTAAGGTGAAAATGATTAACTAGTTGATAAATATAGTTCTCAATTAATTTATAATTATAAACTAGTATAATTCTTAATCAGTTTAAAATTATAAACTAGTCAAAGGGGAAAATAGTTAACTAGTAAAAAAGTGTAATTCTCAACTAGTTTAAAATTAT
This sequence comes from Trema orientale, assembly GCA_002914845.1. Classification (NCBI taxonomy): domain Eukaryota; kingdom Viridiplantae; phylum Streptophyta; class Magnoliopsida; order Rosales; family Cannabaceae; genus Trema; species Trema orientale. The sequence goes on from JXTC01000119.1 coordinate 256,991, forward strand.
AAACTAGTTTAAAGGGAAAATAGTCAACTAATAAATAAGTATAATTCTCAACTAGCTGAATTGGTAAGGAAAATAGTATGATTGGAAGAAGTATATTTGAATATTATAAAAACTGCTAGAGATAAATAAAAAAAAAAAAAAATTGCTACAAGTAAAAAAAAAAATTCTATAAAGTGTTATCGGTCATAATTTCCCACCTTTTAAATCTAACACAATATTTTCCGTATTTCTGTAGAATCCTTTTTTTTAGTTTTACCCCTAAATTTCAGCCTCAAAAGCATAGGCTAAATTTTATATTAATTTGTTCAAAAAATCATTAATCTATTTATGTTGTGAAGCTAATAAAAAAGTAAAAAACATAAATAAATAAAAAGAAAAAAAGAGCTAATAGAGCATAACAAATGCAATACTGATAAGAACTTATCGACTAATGGTTTCTTATTCCAGTAAACACGGTCGTAATCTCTACTCAATTCCATTGTGTATATGTCCTTCAACAGTCTCCCAATCCTATTTTTGGTTACGCACTACTACTATTACTTTAATGAAATGTTGCGTTTAGTTCATCTAGCTGATTGTGATATAACTGTTGCAATTGGCTCTCACAATTAAGAAAAATAATTTTGATGAAAAGAGAAGAGTACATAATTCTTGTTCATCACTCAATTTTTCTTTTTTCAATAAATTTCCGAAATAACTGTCTATTGAAATATTTTTAAGTAGAGGTGGCAATATAGTCATAACACGACAACACAAAATTGACTCGAAGTGACATGATTAAGTGATTTTTTTCAATAAATTATATTAAATTATTTTTTAAAAATATTCTTTTAATGAATTTCTTGTATTAAAAAAATGAAAAACATAAAACTAATGAACTAATTTGTCTTATTATAGTAAAACTTAATTCAAAAAATCAAGTAGACTAATAATTATATTGTTTATATATGTTTTGACTCATCGATCTATATGACTTTTTATTAAACATGTGATATAGGGGTCATCCTGTTATTGACATGATTTAATTAAGTCAAACACGACATGACACAAATTGCCACACCTATTTTTAAGGCCAACTTTATTATTTTATTTGTCTGAGTTCAAATATAAGTTCCTCAAAAATTTGTAAAATTAATTGAATAACAATAATCATTATGTTTTTATTTTTTCTTTTTTATATGCATAAAATGCAAGTTTTTAGTAAAAGATAGAAAAGTCCAAACCAGCATCTAAGTTGCACATGTACTATTACACTAGTTGTTATTTGACGAATTTGTAATGGGCCTTATAGAAATATGACCAAATTTTAGGCCTAATTTAAGTAAATATCCCTTTATCAAATGTTATAGGAAAATGTCCGGTATATATGTTTATATACAAAGTGTAAAATTTTATATATCACGTACAAAAAATTATATACTAAGTACATTTCAGTACAATAACTGAAATTAGTAGATAAACATACCTACTAAGTGTAAAAATATATATACCTGGACATTGAGGAAATTAGATATTATACGGTAATTTAGAAAAAAATTTGAAAAATACGGTGGTTCAAGTTTTTTTAAGGTGCGGTACGGTTTTTATTAGATAAACACCATTTTTTAAAATCTATTTAGAAAAATGTCATTTTTTAAAATAGTAACTAGTTTCTGGTAATCAGTTTCTAGAAACTAGTAACTAGTAACCAAAAGTATTTATAACTGGTATATAACTAGTAACTAGTAATCAGTAACAAGTTTCTAGAAACCGGTCACCAGTAACTATTTTGAAAAATAGTATTTTTCTAAATATTCTTTAAAAAGTGATATTTTTCTAATAAAAACCGTACGAAAATTTGAAAAAAGCCTAAGGTCCGTATTTTTGTAATTCTTTTAGTTTTTTATAGGTAAAAGTGATAGAAACCCTGGACATTTAGCTATAAAATTTTAAAGTGGACATCTGCTTAATCAAATTTAAAATATTGGTCATTCACCTAAATTTCTCAATTTTTGTTGTGTGTAATATAAAACTGCTATTCGTGAATAGATTCGGAGGGATTTTGATGGGCCCATTGTTGGGCTGATCTCCTATTGGGCTCTCTTAGGAAGGTCCATTTGGTGCCCCCTGCTCCGCGTCAAGTTATGTATCAAATTCAAACCGCGTCCTTATTATATCCTTCCCGCCAAAAATAAACATAAAATACAATAAAATAATATTATAATTTCCTTTTGGCTTGGGCGTTCCTAAAACGCTACCCTCCTCAGCGTGGACACTCTAATACACCGACCTAGATAAACTCTCTTCGCTCATATATATATATATACCACTGAGACTCGGACTGACCCCCAAAATCTCTATTTTCCTTTTCTGTTTTCGTTCAATTGCTCTCTCCCAGGGTTTCCATCGATCGGACCCAACTCATTAATAGGTAGATAAAGGTTCGTTGATGGGTCTTAATTTTTCTCCATAAATTTCTTTATTCGGTTTGGTTGATTTCTTTTTCTTTTCTTTATCTCGTCTCGTCTGTTTGGGTGCCAAGAAAAGCTTAGAGGAAAAGGAAGATTTTATTAATAACTGTTTAATTTTCTTCTATATTCATCAGAATCTAAATCTTCATGTGTACGTTGTTTTTAGTTTTATTTAGGGCGAATTGAATTAAACGTTCTTCTTCACTACTTTTTTCTTTTCAAATTTTTTATAGTACATATATGTTTTCTCAAGTACAAGTATTGGGTAACTTGTTCCTTTTAATTGTTATTATTATTATTATTTTTTTTATGTGTACGTATATACTCTTGAATTTTGAATACAAACAACAAAATCTTGGAATTAGGTGTTACATTATTTTCCGAATTGCATTTATCAATTTAATTAATTGATGAATTTGGTGTTTTAATTACTCACTTCATAAATTTTGGTGTTGTGATGACGATGGATTCAGAGTTGGAAAAGCAGAATTTCAACGCTTGAAGTGAAGATCAATGGGAAAGAGGAAGTCGAGAAAACTAAAACCAACTACTAAGAAGAAGATTAAGCTCGAAACCACTTTCGACTGTCCCTTCTGCAACCATAAAGACAGTGTTGAGTGTGAACTGTAAGATTCTATATTATAGTTGCATAACTTAACAAAAGTTGCAATATTATCGGAAAAAAACAAAATGTCCAAACCTGTTCTGATTGACTCATTATAATTTCTTTGAGGTTCTAGTTTTTGTAATTTATTACTCAATGTTGGCTTTTATTTGGTTTCAGTGACAATAAGGAAAAGAAGTATAGGTACGGAACAGCTTCTTGCTGGGTTTGCGAAGAAGGATATTCTACTCGTATTAATGGTTTGTCTTAATCCAAGTCTATTCTATTGTGTGTTTATTTGAGATTTTTTTTTCATTTTAATACATGTATATTATTTCTAAATTTTTCTCGTTTTGTATATGCAGCTTTAACAGAACCAATTGAGTTGTAAGTACAATTCTCTCTCTCTCTCTCTCACGCACAAACAAACTGTCACTTACATAAATTTTGTATTTTGTTAGATACCATGAGTGGATTGATGAGTGTGAACGAGTTAATAACGTCGAAAATGATGATAATATTGTTGATAATGATGCTGCTGGTGCTTATTAGGAAGACTTTATTCGGTTCTACGATCACTAACAATGTAAACAAGCCCTTTAATTTAGTTCACTCGATCAAAAGGCCTTTGTAAAAATTATGTTGCATAGATTGGTTTCGGGTTTGCCTAACTTGAGATTGTTATGAGAATGAAATTAATGGAAGTAAAGGAGTATACTACAGTATTGGATTGTGCCTCGAAATTCGTCTCAAATTTCCAAGAATATAATGTGTTTGGTTATATATATGCATTGAAATGTAATAAGTTCTCATGCTTCTTATCTTATTTTATAATTTTCTTGTAATATATGAGAAAATATTTCTTTTGAGTGAATAATACGTTCATAAAATGATGGTAGTATTATTGAAGGAAACTGTAAAACAATACAATAGCTTCAACGAAATCTGTAGTAAAGAGGCTCAAGGCCATCCCTAATTTTTTCTTGTTGGAGGTAAGTTCACCCTAAGTTTCAGTCAAAAGCATAGGCTAAAAAATTTTATATTTGTTCAGAAAATCATTAATCTAATTCTATTGTGACGATTTTAAAAAATAAAAATAAATAAAAAAAAAAGAAAAGAAAAAAAACTAATAGAACTTAACAAATGCAATATACACAACAACATGGCCAATCCGACATATCGTCATATTTTTTGTTTCTTCACCACTCCAAGGGAAATAGCATTAAACAACGAGCAAAAGAACCAAATATATTTCAATTACAGTAAAACCCCTATAAATCAATAGCCTTAGGACGAAAGAAATCTATTAGTTAAGCGAAGTTAATATAGTAATTTAACGTACTTACTTAAATCTAAGATCATTAAACTTACTTAACCTAGTAAACTTATGAATGTACATTATTTATGACCATAAATGAAATGTAATTAACTTCTAATTAATTTACTTATGTATGAACATTTAATCAAATAAAACCCTACAGTAACTAAGATTTATTATATATACTTAGTTAACGTCTAGTGCAATCATGAATTTGTACTTAATTATGATCAAACATAGATCGAATGTACTTCTAATTAATTTGCTCATGAATATATGATAAAAAAAAGGCGTATATAGTATATAAGTATATAAGTAGGGGTAACACAAGCTATAGAAAATGGGACATGGCATCCCCGTCCTTGTAATATATACTTAGTAGTAGCAAGTTATTAATCTATATTATTATACCAGGAAATATAAGAACCTTTAAGTGTTTTATTATCATGTGTTACCTTATAAATTCATCAAATTTATTCGGGTTATGGTTGGAGTTCGTATATTATAAGTTGGATTTTTCATTGGCATTTTTATTTTGTTTTTTAAATGTTTATAAAAAAACATATGCTATACTTAGCATTAAATTTAGCTCCAAGTTAGTATGTGCCAAATATGACATTCAAACATTATTTAAATACTGAAATTCACATTTTTCCATATGTAATCAATTATTTACATATTTTTCCATATTCAATTAATACATTTTACAATTATTTACAAAATTACTTTCTTAATTATTAAAAAATGAGAGCAGTTCAGGGTAATAGACTCCTACCTAACCGCCTAAGCCTAAATTAGAGCGAGCATCTCTTTAGACACTTGATTTCTCAAAATATTGTTTTTAATATATAGTTTTAGTTTTATCGTAAAGGCCCCAATATTCAACTAGAATTTTTGTATAATACTTTCTTGCGTAAGCAAATAAACAGTATTCCCACGTTTTCAGTTGTTATTAGAATCCTGTGAACCATATGCTCAAGCGTCACGCGATCAAAAAATGATTTTTATAGCGTAAAATTGTAGATTACCTTGACCGCTGGATTGCAATTTATTTATTTTTAATTGGAGAGTTTGATAAAAAGTAATATTTTGGTCAAAGTTTCCGTCGGTTGAGATCCCCGCCAACATAAACTATATTATAAAATCATTTTAAAAAAACAAACACCGATATTGCACGGTACCAAATAAGAAATTCAAATTTCTCTATTCAATCTCTTGAACTCGATTTTGGTCTTCATAGAATAGCTTAGAGGATTTGTTATTATTATTATTATCTTTTTTTTTTTTCCCGGTAAATACGATCGAGCTCGAGATGGTGATTTTTCTGCTTCTTCTTGACTAAATAATGGGAATGCAACATCCAGAGGTTGATTTAGAAATGGAAGAGTATGAGCTTAGATCTCCAGAAACGATGTCATTTCAGGATTCCAATAATGATTCTGCAAAAGGGAACCATGATGTAGAGAAAATGCATATGTGGTTCCCAAAGCACCTCAAGTCAATTGCTTTAATGTTTGTCATTATTGGTTTTCTCTTTCTTTTTGATTCTCTTATGGTATCTATGAATCTTCAAAGTATTTCAGCTCCAACAATTTCGAACGGGATTAAGGTACATTTTTAGTATGAAATTTATCTATTTAGATCAATTAGGTGACATTCACATACATAACTCAATAGTCTTGATTCTTTCTTGATTAATTCATGTGAATTTATGATACATTTTTTTAGAAGGAAGAAAACAGGGATGCCTATGCAAAAAGTTCAAGTGGGATTAAGTTACAATATTAGTATGAGATTTAGCTATTTAGATATATAAGCAGAGTATGTTTAGTTATGTGGCAAAGCAATTTTTTTATTTTTTTGAAGTTAGCTTTGTACTAGGGCAATAGCCTTGATTGATACTTGATTAACTCATATGGTGAACTCTTGTTTACTGTTTCAAAAGGAAGAAAAATCGTCAGGACATATGTATGACCGGCTTCTGAACTTGGCTTCAAGTGCTCTTGTGGAGGTTTGTTTCATGAATTTCCGTATACCATGTGTTTATATTCAAGTAAGCTTACACCTTATTGAATATTTATATCTTTTTCATGAAGTTTAAATCTTTTGTCTATAGAAAGAACTTAAACAAGAGTCATCAAATTTCTGGGAAGAGCCAAATCCGGAAGCGTCTGCGTGGAAACCTTGTGCGGATAGAAAAGTTTCAAGAAGTCTTGGTATTTGATATTTTCTGGTCCTTTTGGGTGTATGATATTCATATTTTAACAATTATTTATATACTAATGTAATCGATCAGTCCCTTACACTGAATGATTCAATATAATTTCTTATTGAAACAGGGAGGCTTGAGCAAAATAATGGCTACATAGTTGTCAGCGCTTATGGCGGTCTTAATCAACAACGAATTGCGGTAGGTATTTAAGTTACATTGAGTTCATAATATTTATTTGTTGTGAAAGCTCTTGCTGAGGACAGAAAATGAACGCCCCTTTGTGAAGATTGAGTGTGAAGAAAGACTGTCAATAACCGAAAGAACTAAACATCATACCATTGTGACGAAAAATGTAACTTGCAATTTGTAAAAGGGCCAATGACTTGAAATCCATGTTATTATTCTATAGTTATGTCTTTCTTTCTCCTTGGTTGGTGTAATGATATCAAGTCTGAAACCTTTTCCAAAAACTGACTTGAAGTCTCTCTGACTTTCTGCAAACTGGGTTTTTGGTATCCAAATATTTCACTATGAGAGTCTCTTGGATTACATGAATAGAATATTATACAAACTATACCTTTCCTCGAATAGATAATGTAAGCATATGCTTGGGATTTTCAGTTTTTCTAGTTTGATTTCTACTCCAAATTCGATATGTAATTGCATGCCGAACTGTGGATGTCAAAATAGGAATCTAAGCAGAAGTTATTTACCTTGTAATTGCTCTAGTTATGATTTCTTTCCTTTCTTCTTGTAATGATTTTCTTATCTATTATATACAATAATTTTTCCAACTTATTGGGTGACCAAGATATTGCAACTGCTTGCAGATTTGCAATGCTGTTGCTGTGGCATCACTTCTAAATGCAACTCTTGTTCTTCCAAGGTTTCTTTACAGCAAAGTATGGAAGGACACAAGGTTTGAGAAATTATCCGAACTCTTCACTCTTTGCATTATTGAACTTTCAGATTATGTCAGCTAAAGAGCTTATCCATTTTGACTAAATTAAATAGTTTTTACTCCAAATATATTTATTCTGTTAATGGTTGTGACTCAAGAAGATTACAGGCGGTGCTAGGAGATACAATTTCAAAATCTCAGGGGGCTTTTGTAGCAAATCATCAGATTCTTGATGTAGTTTTAGTGGCAAATGAGGTGGTGGAGGACTATCGAAGAAGACATAGAAAGGGCTTGGTTTTTAAGATTGATTTTGAGAAAGCATATGATAATATGGATTGGAGCTTTATAGATTTTGTCATGAAAAAGAAGAATTTTGTCGACAAATGGCGATGATGGATGGAAGGATATTTATCATCTGTAAATGGGAGACCAAGAGGAAAATTTAGAGGCTTCTAGGGTATTAGATAAGGAGACCCCCTTATCACCTTTTCTCTTTACTCTTATGGCAGATGTGTTGAGTAGAATGGTAGAGAAAGCAAATGAGGAAAGGTGGATTACGGGCTGTTTCATAGGCAAGGATAATATTGTGGTTTCACATCTCTAATTTGCTGATGATACATTATTTTTTGTGGACGCAGAGAAGAGTTCTTTTATCAATTTGTTGAAAGTATTGGGATAATCTACTTGGTTTCTGATTTGAAAGTCAATATGGGAAAGAGTACGTTGTTGGGCATCAGGGTGAATGAGGGGTTTGTCTCTGAATTATTAAGTATGGTGGGGTGTGAGGTGGGAGAATGGCCTACTAAATATTTGGGCATGCCTTTAGGTAGTAATCCTTGCTATACGGTTTTGGGATCCAGTAGTTGATAAAGTAGCAAAAAGACTGGATGGGTGAAAAAGGGCCTTTTTGTCAAAAAAAGGGTAGACTAACATTTATTAAATCTATCTTGTCAGCTATCCTAACTTATTACCTTTCATTGTTCTCAATTCCAATCGGAATAAAGAAGGTATTAGAAAAACTAATGAGGGATTTTTTGTGGAATGGAGTGGTTGGAGATGTTAGATTTATATAATGGATTGTTAAACCAAATACAATTCTAGGATCTATCATGCCAAATTGTTAGGAAAAGATTTGTTGAGAGAAACCGGTGACTAACCTGAATCCATTGTGTTTGACAGCAAAGGATGTGATCACGTAAGCGGAAGCGATTGATTAGAGCCTGAGGGTAGAAGGTCTTCCACAGCCAGAATACTGTATGTATGCTCAATGGGTCTCTCTCTGTTGATGGAGGCAGAGGAGAAGAGCACCCGTTCTATTTGGCTTGGGGACCAAAACCCTATAGTTAAATCCTTATATACTAGTCATCAATAGAGACCCCATCAATCCTTATTGGACTAGGATTAGGTAACCACACATTACAGAGTCCATACCAAATAGGTAATTTCCTGAGCCATCAATTAGATCACTTAATGGCCCCACTTAATTAGACAGCCCTTATATTATATAATTGATATAAAAACTGTGGCCCACATATTAGGTTACACGAGTAACCTAACAATCTCCTACTTGGGCTACATAAGTTTTTCCTGAGACAATTATATAATAAAAACTTAAGTATGCACTTTATTGCTGCCTGTTAAGAAATTACCCCTTAAGACAATCTGAACCATTTTGTATATTAACATGAAACCAAAGCGGCTTTCATTGCACTTAGGTAGGCAACTAAACCCATCAATGATTATCAAATCAATACACGCAATGACCAGATCAAGTATGGATGTGTGGCATGGAAATTACACAAAAAGTGATCTTACATGCCTATTTCCATTTGGTCCTACTTTAAACTGAAATGAGATCAATCTTAGTCTTTCCTCTTAATGCATTACCGCAAACTTTATGCTTAAACCGCAGTAGGAAAGATAATAATATAATAAATATCATATTTGAATTCAGAGTTTACAAAAAACCATCGACCATATTCTGCAGAAAATAATCAAGAAATAAGTGTCACTAATGAACATCTGTACCATATTACAAACTCCTACTGAAACTGCACATCTTTAAAATACAACATCATTATGAGCAATATGCTCATGAAAGCACCTTAGGCAATAAACCTTTGGTGAGTGGCCACTATCATGGAGTTTGTACTTACATGTTCCTTAGACACTTGTCAACTCTGAATACTTTATTTTAACAACAGATAACTTAAAGTCTATGTGCATTGACTTCAAGAGTTTCTGCTGTTATTAGAATACATCAATGCAGCTTAATTATCGCAATAATTCCTTAGTGATCTTTTAAAACCATCAATCACAGCTTGCAGCCCGGTGATAAAGTTTCGCAGTTATATTCCATAAATCGATGCCTTATAATAAGATATATATACTTTGCTCCGCATTGGAAAAGCTGTGAGTGTTTATTTAACACTCTTCCAAATAGCTCCTCCATTTAGAAAATATATATAACCAGAAGTGGATCTTTAACTATATAGGCATCCAACAAAATCAGAATCGAAATACCTAATGATCTCTGAAATTTTCTGATTTCTGATAAGTGAGCACATAAACTAATGTTCTCTCTAAATTCTGCATAATCCATTTTGCTGCTACTTAATGATCCACACGAGGGTTATTAATATCTGCCTAATAATCCTGAATATACATAAGATTCTCCACTGCCATCGCATAAGAGAATTTCTGTATTTCTTTAATTTCAATATCATTATAGGCACTGATTGAAACTGTATTTATCACCCTTAGCCAATGGGCGTATCTCCTGAAATATAATCCTTATCGATAAAGATCTTTTGTGATATCCTAAAAAATACGACCGGAATGTATCTATATTCCTTAGTAAAAGAGACGTCCCCAAGATCTTTCACATCAATATCCTTCGATAGAAATTTCTTGGTTTCGTACAATAAGTCTGTATCATTGCTAGCCAAAAGTATGTCATTGACATACAATATCAGGAAGATAAACTTGCTCCCACTGAACTTGTGATACATAAGACCATCAACTAAATTTTCCTCAAAACCAAATGAGAAAATAACTAGATGGAATCTTTAATATCTTAATAGGAAACTGGTAGTCTTTAAATTCACCTAATGTAACTCCAGAATATGATGAGCTACTAGTGCCAAAATTATCCTGAAAGAGCCTTTCTTGTAAAACTAGAAAGAAAGTCTCTTTATAAATAATGCCTTCCTTCGGAGCGAAACCATTGGAACTAGACGAACTTAAATGTCGACAAGATCTTAAATGTCATTGTCCTTCATGGATTTCATCTCATTCTTTATGGCATTAATCCACTTTGAGAGTTAGAACATTGTTTTAGCTTGAGTAAAAATAATTAGATAATTTTCTACTCCCATATCAAACACATGTTCTAGTGGATTTCCTTTATGGCACTTTCTCTTGAGGTTGTTGAGTTTGTCATTTTGGAAGCTGCTGAATATTGTCTTGATCCGAATTTGTATCTTAAATAATGTCAGGTATAGAAGCCTGAAACCTGAACATTTTCAATTGCAACTGAAGGAAGAGAAATGAATTCCTCCTCAAAGACAATATTCTTAACCTTTTCTCTCCCAAACTTAACATCCTCAAGGAATTTATATTTTCCCATTTTGAAAAGGATATATAAGAGATATCATAAAAATAAATCTCCTTAATTTTCAAAGTACCGAATGAAATAGTAGCTAAAATTCTTAAGTCCAATCATTTTCCATATGGCCTGTATGGCCTAACCTTAGTTGGACAACCCCAGACATACAAGTACCTAATGCTAGGCTTTTTGCCCGTCTATAGCGCATATGGGGTTTTTAGCTACATCTTTAGTGGAAACTTTATTTAGTATGTAAACTACAGTTCTTAGGTTTCTTTTCTAGAGTGATTTTAGGTAAAGAAGAATGATTAATCACTTCTTACCATGTCCTTAAGTTTACTTTATTGTCACTGAGCAATACTATTTATACTAGGTTTCCCTGGTATTTCGTATTGTCGGACGATTCTGTATGTCTCTAGGAACTGAGTGAAGGGTTCTGAACTTTGTTTACTTTATCCGTCTTACCTACCATAGTATGCACTGTGATTAGATTTGACAGCTTTAATTTCCTAGCTCAGTTGAATTTCAACTTAGGCATTGGAAAAACTTAGATACATCCAGAAATTGTGACTTCTCATGAACCAAAATAGGTATCCTTAATGAGAATAATTGTCTATGAACATAATATAATACTGTTGGCCATTCCAGATAACTGTATGGAATGGTCTGCATGTATCAGTATAAATTAGCTCTAAGACGTCAAAACTCTTGTTGATACCTTATTTCCTTATGTTTGTCTGTATTCCTTAATGTACTTAACACAGATTTTAAAGTCTGTCAAGTTAAGTAGGTTAAGAATTTCATCTNCTTTATTTATTCATGTCAGAAATAGAATACTTTAAAAGTCTCTTCCAAATCCAAAAATTAACCAGTCTCTAATTGTAATCTAAATAACCTTATATAGCCTCCATTGAAGTTGTGTTGCTATTGTCCAAACAGATGAATCTTTCATCATCAATTTGCAACTAGCTTCACAAATAATTTTGCATGAACACACTTATGTGAATAGTAGGTTCCGTATCTATTCACTAAGTGCATTTGGGTACAAACGCTAAATTAACTTTATGACAAACAAAATTGAGAAGTATACCATTCTTTATATGCCAAAAGGCATGACTGGATAATTAACCTTATACATCCAGCCCTTTTGCAAAAGAAACAAACAAATTCCTTATGTTGTTTCCTTTTGCACTTTATGCTGGAAAGGCATAACTGCAGCTTCCTTATCCTTATTCCTTTTCCTTATTTTATCTTATCTTGAGAAGTACATGCTAAGTGAGTACTTTCAATCTTTTCTCACTTCAACCTATCTTCTTCTTGCACATTATAAGAAATGATCTCAAAAGAGATCATTTGTACTTTAGGGTGTTGTAACTTTGCTTAACTGATTTGTGCAATAAGAGAGATAGTGACCGAATGCACGAGCAAGTCTTTCAACTACTCTTACTTAAGTGCCTTTAGTTTGGAAGCGAGATTAGACATCTCCATAATGTACTCTCTTATGTTCCCTTAATCCTTATACTGAATTTAAACGAGGTTCCGAAAAATGGTACTCATTTTGACCTTTTCATTTTTAATAAAACGATCCGTAATTACTTTAAGGAACAACTTAGTGTTTAACTCCTAATGTATAGTGCCCCTTATGGTTTCTTTAATGGAGTGTTGCATGACCATGAGACTTATGTAATTAGAACGAATTTACTACTCAAAATTCTTCTTTACCAACTGAAGAACTTTAAACTGTAAAAGCAGTAGGATGTTCTGTCCTGAGTACAAGGTCAAGACCAATGCAACTGAGCACATTGTACTCATTCCATTTCTTAAGGTTTGTGTTATTAAACACAAATATTAGACTTAATACTGGCAGATATATTTTAAACAGAAACTGAACAGAGAACAAAAAACAGAAAATAACAGCTCACATAAAAAATATGTCATAAATTAAGCATACAAAACAATAAGATATACTAGCATGACATAAATCAAATAAACATATAAGGTGGGCTTCCATCACAAGATACCCAGAACAACATCAATAAGCCTTCCTTTGGGTCGACTTATCAACTTGTAAGTGGTACTCTTCAGTGCAGTAATCAAATATTGACAGTAAATCCTGTCAGACAGTAAACCTTCATTTGGGCCGATTTACTGTCCACATGGAAACTTGATAACCATCACATATCTATTACCGCATGTATGTTTATTATTCGGCCAAATAATCACCTTCCTTTGGGCCGGTAATTATTCGCATGAACAATAAACACACAATCATTTAAATATTCCAAAATAAATTAATTTATGCAATAGAGGTTACTTTGGCAACATATTGTTTTAACTCATCTATTTCAAAATATTTAAACAAACAGTGCAAAGAAAATAATAACCAAAGTGCCCAGAATATTAAACTGAAAATTTCAATGCACAAATCTTTATGGATGACCGACTGAGTTTTAAGCACTTTTATCAACTCTCAAGCCAAATAGAGTTTTCAACGGATAAAGTGTGGGTCGTACTGAAGGTGGGTTGAGAAAATAAACTTTATTGGTCAAGTTTTGGATTGAAACCCCTTAAATTGAGTCGAAAACGATTCAATTTTACCCAAAAAACGAGACCGAATACCTCAATTAGGTCAAAAAGGACCTAAAAATTTTCTGAACCCGATTGGTGGCGCTGCAGTGCCACCGCATGGCGCCGTGGCGCACCATGATGGCGCTGCAGCGCCAATGTCATGGCGCCGCGACGCCATCTGTTTATATGGTGGCGCTGCAGCGCCACTTTCGTGGTGCTGCGGTGCCACCCGTCTCAAGTGTGGCGCTGTGGCGCCATTGATTAGCGCCGCAGCGCCAGCTTTCTGTCCTGGGCGCCGCAGCGCCAAGTTGCGGCTTTAGTGTAAATTACCCGTTTTTTAAAATTGGATAACTCAACCCTAATACGATTTTTTGCCCTAATCTGCAATCTTTATGACCCAAAACTCAGAATTCAACCCTCAAACACTGAATATCTCAACAAAATTATGAAAAATTCATCAATCATACATGTTATATCTAAACCCTAGAAAGCCAAATAGATAAAGATATTACAAAATAGAGACATGTATGATTATCCTAAGCAATTTAACATGATTTCTGGCTCCTGATACCACTTGTTAGATTTACATAATGGATTGTTAAACCAAATACAATCCTAGGATCTATCATGCCAAATTGTCAGGAAAAGATTTGTTGAGAGAAACCGGTGACTAACCTGAATCCATTGTGTTTGATAGCAAAAGATGTGATCACGTAAGCGGAAGCGATTGATTAGAGCCTGAGAGTAGAAGGTCTTCCACAGCCAGAATACTGTATGTATGCTCAATGGGTCTCTCTCTGTTGATGGAGGCAGAGGAGAAGAGCACCCATTCTATTTGGCTTGGGGACCAAAACCCTATAGTTAAATCCTTTTATACTAGTCACCAATAGAGACCCCATCAATCCTTATTGGACTAGGATTAGGTAACCATACATTACAGAGTCCATACCAAATAGGTAACTTCCTGAGTCCTCAATTAGATCACTTAATGGCCCCACTTAATTAGACAGTCCTTAGATTATATAATTGATATAAAAACTGTGGCCCACATATTAGGTTACACGAGTAACCTAACAGGAGATAGTAATGATCATTTGGTCGCTTGGGAGATGGTGTATAGATCAAAACAAAAAGGAGGTCTGAGCATTGGAAATTTGATGGTAAGAAACAAAGCTTTGTTGTTCAAATGGTTGTGGAGATTTCCATGTGAGAGAGATACCTTGTGGTATACTGTTATTAAAAGCAAATACGGGTTGCATGAAAACGGGTGGGATTCGAGGTTGGCTAGTAAATCTACTTATAGAAGCCTTTGGAAATTCATATATTCTTTTTATGAAGATTTCAGAAATTTGGTGAAACTCAAGGTGGGCAATGGGAAGAGGGTTAGGTTTTGGGAGGATTGGTGGCTCGGGGAAGAAGCTTTTTCTACCCGTTTTCTATTTTATATAGGTTATCTTCAGCCCAAAATTTTACCATTTCTGAGATAAGAGTTATCCAATCGGACATCACTTTCCTTCTCAGTAGGTGGAATCTTCGCTTTCATAGAAACTTGAACGAGAGGGAATTTATAAGTTTTGTGGCATTATCTAGCACGCTGGATCAGGTTAATATAATTGATGAAATTGTTGATCAAAGAATATGGTCTCCAGATAGTTCTTCGTGTTTTTTCTGCTAATCTGCTTTTGCCTTTCTTCGAGAGGAAGAAGACCATCAAGATTTCATTTTGTATAAATTCGTATGGAAAGTCTCTGTTCCAACCAAAGTGAAATTCTTTGCTTGGTCTTTAGGAGTTGGGAAGTTAAATACCCAAGAGACACTTCAAAGAAGAAGACTTTACAAAAGTATCTATCTAAATTGGTGTGTTTTGTGCAAAAGAAATGAGGAATCTTCGAATCATCTCTTTCTTTATTGTGAATTTTTTTTTGAAAATTTGGTGGAGGATATGTGCTGACTTTGATTTAAGTTGGGCAATTTCGGGTAATATTTTGTCCTGGATTCATATTGCGGCGCAACAACAGTGGAGAGGTCGTAGGAAAACTTTGTGGAACTGTGCATTTTGGGCAACATTGTCAGCTATAAGAGAATTTCAGAATTTTTAATGAAGAATATGGTTCTATAGACAGCTCATGGGAAAAGATTCAGTTTTGGGTAGCATTATGGGTTAAGGAACAAAAGGAGTTTAGGGATTGGATGTTTGCTGATTTGCTAAGTGGGTGGTCGAACCTGTTGTAATTCTATTTTCAATTATTACTGTTTTCTAGCTTTGTTCTCTAGGGACATCTTGTCCCTTTCTTGTATTATTATCTTTTTAAATATACTCTTTCTCATTTCTTTTCAAAAATAAAAAAATAAAAAAATACATGGTTGATTTTGATGTCTGCTCAAATCGTTCATTTGTACATTCTAAAATATATTCACGCTGTACTAATGGAGTTTTATTTGATTCCTGGACAGCCAATTTGGTGATATATACCAAGAGAAACATTTCATGAAAATTATGAAGGATGAAGTAGATATTGTGAAGGAACTCCCTCCTGATTTGAAATCAGTCGACATTAAAGCAATTGGTAGTCTTGTATGTCATTCTCCTTTCTAATATTAATTTATGCAATAATTATATCTAGCATTCCCTTAGAACTATTTATGAACCTTCATGTTCCTCTTTCCAAATAACTAATGGTCTAGTGAAAGAGGCAAAGCCTATTGATTACATTAGTACTGTGCTACCACTCCTCTTGCGCAATCGAGTGGTTCACTTCCAGGGATTTGCACATAGACTCGGCTTCGATCCCCTGCCCTTTGAGCTTCAGGTGACCACTTGACTATTGCAGGATAGACATGCTACTATGCTAGGAATTCTATTCTAGTCTAATATCAATTTTAGCTTACAACTTTCATTCTATTTTTTGTTTCAACTGAATACCATACAATTCTTTCCGGGACTTGTTATAGTTTCCAAACACAGCATCATGAATTAGTAGAATATTGTTGGTTTTGAAAAACAATTTTTACATATGTAGAAGCGTTGGAATACTGAAATTTAAAAAATTTATTAAAACTTTCTAGGATCATCATGGTTATATATTGATTTTTGACAAATTAAGAGAAGAAGTAAAATATAGTTACATTTGAAGACTTAATTACTTAAGATTTCTTTTTGACACCAAAAGATCTTCTTCTCCAATCATCCTACCAAGTATGTAGTGTGTGGGCACTTTCTAGATTAACAATTGAAATAACACTCTTTTTCTCTATCTTTTTCTCTCTAGAATAATTAGAGAGCTAAAATAAGAGAAACTTATTTCTCTCTTATACAACTAGAGAATAGAAAAAACTATGAGAACTTGTTACTCTTTTTTTCTCTATAGTGTGTTTTCTCTCTATAGCAAGTAGAGTATTTAGAGTAGTAGTAGTAGCTGTGAAAGTAGTAGTGGGAGAACCTAATTTTTGCTCCCACTATATATATTAAATTTCCCTATTAAAATTAATTAAATAATAAATTATGTAGTGGTAGTATTAGTGAGAAGACCTAATTTCCATTACATATTTAAAAATGATGGTTGATATTTTATTAATTAAATAACCATAAAAAATTAACTAGTTCATAATTAATTAATTATTAGTTTTTGGACAATTTAACTACTACATGTAAATTATGACATAGTTTAACTATTACATTATGTCACAATTTTTACTATAGTGCTATGTTAATTTATAACAATTATAAATTAACTCTCTCACACGTCTTATATTATAAAGATGATAGAGATGAGACTTATGGATCTATAATTCAGGCTCCAATAAATTTGATTTATTAATTTAAATCTTAAATCAATAAATCAAAATTATTAATTTCAATGTTATTCCACTATAAACTTGAAATTGCACTCTTGAATTTATAGTATAATTTATTCAAAATAAAAGCATTGAATTGTCTATTGATTTAATCATTGCATATCGATTAATCCTCCATAAATAGTTCATAATTAGAGCTAGGTAATTCCGTTACTTCTCTACTTACATCTTAGTGATTGAATTCTTTTTGATTCTCTAATAAACAATTAATTTATGACTATCTCAAAAATTTAAGAGCTCTATTGTTCAAGTCCCAAATCAATTATTTAAGAGAATTCTTTTTCGAAAAGAAAGGAATAGATTCTATATCTGTGTCTTAATATTCCCAGCCATTTGTTTCATTGTATCTCCAAAATACAAGGATTAGGTTTGGCATGAGCAAACTTTTACCAAGAAAATCAAAAAACAAAATGTCACAAATAAGGGTGTTTTGGGATGTGACAATTTTTTTTAATTAGTCACTAACTAAAAATATTAAGTCACAAATAATGTGATAATTATATAATATGGGGTCAATTAAGAAAATATTATGTGTCAAAATTGCATTGGACAACAAGGGTCAAATACTTAATTGACACATGTGTGTCTCACAAAGAAGCCATTTGGTCATTACGTGTCAAGCTTCTGTTAACTACTTCCTCCTAGCTAGGTGTCAGCTAAACCAAAGTCTTCATCTAGGAAATGACACCTGGTACAAGATGTGTCAGCTGTAAAAAAGCTCTTAAGCTCTCGTCATTGTTTCAAATGCTTGAAGTATTGCCTATATAAAGGCTTACAGCCGATGTAAAGAGGGGGGGCGAGACAATTAATACAATCACATCATTCTGTCCCTTTATCTCTTCTAATTTAGTGCTTTTCTCTCTCATATATTATCAATTCCATAAATGCTCTATCCTTTTCCACGTTGACTAGAAATCCCATGTGCATGTAACTTTTAGCTAATATATATGTGCCTTGTCTCCTGAAACAAAGCCATCAAATCGTTTCTCTCTCTCCCTCTCTCTTTCTCTCTCTTTGACCGAAATCATCATCTTTCTCTCTCTTTTTCTTTCTTTCTTTTGTTCTGTTGCTTTTGCTCTTATGCTCAATTATAATCATCACCCAACGCCACACCATCATCTACTCGGTTGCTAGCTCTTTGTTTTAGCCGGTTGTTAGCTTTCCTAGTATCATCGAAATTCGCATCTCATTTGCATTTGTACATTATTGGCATCAGACTTAGTCAATAAGTCTCCTTGCATTCATGCATGTATCCACTCACATGCATATTTACATTATTATATTCTTAGTATTATTGTCCTATACTAGTTTGATAACATTATTAATGTAAGATATATAAGCCATAACACATTTTCACGTGCATTTCCTAGACTTAGTTTCCAAATTACTTTTTCTATTTCTACATGCATATACATGCACACGTTCATATGTACGTACATTTGTATTATTTTTATTTTTAGCATCATATTTTGCATAAGCGATCTTCGGGCATCGAGCTACTCTCCATAATTTTGTGCTTGACCTGTAGCATAAGTTCGAGGTATTGTGCTCTCTACTGTTATATATATATATATATGTGTATATTTGTCTTATATCTCTACCTTGGCGAGTAATTTGTATTGCTGCTTTAAGTGCAATCAGTTACTACGCTTCCCCTTCCCTGTAAAGTAATCTGTATTGCTGTTTTAAGTACAATCGATTGCTTTACTCCCCTTTTAATTATTGTGCACATTTATTTAGTGATCTGTGTTGTTTTCCCTCGCAACCGGTCACACCGCTTTATTTAAATTTAAGTACTTTTAATTTCAGTTATTATTATTTACGATGATATGGCTGGATTTACCGCATCGTAATTCTAACCCCTCTAACTAACTGAAACTGGCATATGGACGGTATCGCCTTCGTCAGTTTCTAACTATTTATTTTTCTGCAATTTATTTCTGTTGCTAACTTCTAGTTGACACCATGGTCAGTTTATTCGCCTCAGTCAACTAGTAATATTTAAATTCCTGTCTATTTATTTATTGCATTATTATATTACTTCTAGTCTTCAGTTGACAATATGGTCAGTTTGTTCGCCTCCGTCAACTTTTAATATTATTTTATTCTGCTTATTCTCATGCACACGAAGTGAGTCATCTTTACAACCGCCAATCTCGTCGAGATACGTAGGAAGAGTTGTTCTCATTTCGACCGCCTATTCTATTTCGACACGTGGAAGTGTTGTGATGACCTTTTCTGTTGTGCATTCTAATGGTATAACCAAATATCTTCTGTTTTATTTTAATTAAGTACAAGTCACACTAATTAATCCAGAGCACAACTCCGACCCCGAACAAAGGATCTATTAATAACTCAAGATTAAAAGTATTGAGAACAAAGGCAAAAAGAAGAATGAAAGTTTTGAGAAGAAAGAGTCAAAGGAAAAATGTTTCTACAGTGGCATTAATGGGCATTGGAAACACAATTGCACCAAGTATCTTGCTAAGCTAAAAGAAAAGATAGAAAAAGGTAATCCAATTTACTTATCTTAGAAGCATATTTAGTTGAAAATGATAAGTCATCCTAGGTAGTTGATTTAGGAGCAACTGATCATGTTTATTATTCTTTACATATGCTTAGTTATTGGATAGAACTTGTTGATGGAGATCATTTTTTGAGGGTTAGAAATGGGAATAGAGTATCAACAAATACAGTAGGAGTCGTTAGGCTCAACTTTGAATAATATTTATTTTATTTTGAGATTTACAAGAAATTTGATTTTTATATCTAAGTTGTTTGAACAATCAATTACACTTTCTTTTTATGATAATAAGATTATTATATCTAAGAATGGTTTGGATATTTGTTCAACAATTATAGAAGATGGGCTTTTAATGTTAAAAACCACCGGGAACATATTGCTTAACTCTGAAATATTCAAAGTGGAACAACCTAAATATAAAAAATAAAAGATTTCTTATGAAGATAACACTTATCTATGGCATTTACGACTTGGATATATAAACCTAAATAGGATTGAAAGACTAGTAAAGGATGGTCCTTTAAGAGAACTAACAGTTGGAACTCTACCAGTCTGTGAATCCTGCTTAGAAGGAAAAATAACCAAGAGATCTTTTTCTGACAAAAGTCAAAGGGCAAAAGAACCCCTTGAGTTTGTACATACAAACGTCTGCGGTATATTGTATATACAAGCAAGAGGTGCTTATAAATATTTTGTCACTTTTATAGACGACTTTTCTAGATATGGTTATATATATTTAATGTCAAGAAAATTTGAAACTTCTGAAAAGTTCAAAGAATTCCTTGCCGAAGCTGAAAAACAACCTATTAAGTCTTTAAAGACACGTCGATCAGATCAAGGTGGTGAGTATTTTGACACAGGATTCAAGAATCATTTAATTGAAAAATGAATTGTGTCCCAACTCATCGCACTTGGAACTCCGCAACAAAACAGTGTAGCAGAAAGAAGAAATTGCACGTTGCTTGACACTATTAGGTCAATGTTGAGTTACTCATCCTTACCGTCATCGTTTTGGGGATATGTGCGACGAACTGCGATGTACATTCTAAACATGGTTCTTTCTAAATCTGTGCCTAAAATACCTTTACAGTTGTGGAATGGGTGGAGATCTAGTTTATATTACATCCACATATGGGGGTGTCCAACACATATACTAGAGGCAAAGGCAGGAAAGCTGGAACAATGTTTAGAAGTGTGCATATTTGTTGGATATGCTAAAGGGACAAGAGGAGGTTTGTTCAATAATATTCAAGGTAAGAAAGTAATTATATCGACAAATACTACTTTCCTTGGGCATGAACATATGACAAATTTAAACATCAAAGTAAAATTATACGTGAAGAGTTGCTTAATGAACCAATCATAATAGAATTCACAACTGTTGTTGAAAGTCAACAACAAAAAACTACTACTCAAGATCGGGAATATTTGCTATCTTTACCACTTGGTTATTTTGGGAAGGGTAGAAGACTATCTTCTCATTATAGACAAGATGGAGAAGCACTAGTTGTAATATTTAATGGTAGTCAAGATGACCCATTGACATATAAATATGCAATGGAGGATTCTAACAAAGAGAAAAGGCAAGAGGATACGAAACTCGAAATGGAATCGATGCACTCCAATTCGGTCTAGGAACTTGCAGATCTCCCTGAGGATGTAAGACCTATATGGTGCAAATGGATCAACAAGAGAAAGAGGGGAGCTGATAGTATATTAGAGACTTACAAAGCAGAGCTTGTGGTAAAAGGTTATACCCAAAAAGAGGGAGTTAATTATGAAGAAATTTCTTACCGATAGCCATGCTTAAGTCCATACGTAGCTTCTTATCCATTGCTATATATAATGACTATGAAATTTGGCAAATAAATGTCAAGACAGCTTTTCTAAATGGCTATCTTAAAGAAAGCATATACATGCAACAACCAGAAAGTTTCATAGTTAAAGGCCAAGTGCAAAAGATGTGTAAGCTGCAAAGGTCCATATGTGGGCTTAAGCAAGCTTCAAGATCTTGGAACTTAAGGTTTGATGAAGCGATTAAATCCTATGGTTTTAATCAAAACATGGATGAACCCTATGTTTACAAGTATATCAAAGAGATAAAAGTGGTCTTCTTAGTTCTTTGTATTGATAATATTCTACTCATTGGGAATAATGTATAATTATTATCTGATGTAAAAAAATGGCTAGCTAACTAATTTCAAATGAAAGATTTAAGAGAGGCAAGCTATGTACTTGGGATCCAAGTAATTAGAGATCACAAGAACAAGCTGTTAGCCCCGTCTTAGAAATCCTATATAGATTCTTATGAAACTTGGGATAAAAAAGTCCAAGAACGATAATATGCCTTCACGTCATGGAGTTTATCTTTCCAAAAGACAGTGTACTCAAAAACTGTAAGAAGAGGAAGATATGAGATGAGTGCCATATGCATCTGCAGTTAGCAGTCTTATGTATACTATGCTGTATACGAGACTTGACATTTGTTATGCGGTAGGCATAGTCAGTCAGTATCAATCCAACCCAGGATTGAGTCATTGGGTTGCGATTAAACATTCTCAAATATCTCAAACGAACAAGAGATTATATGCTAGTGTATTCTAGAAGAAAATTGATTCCTATTAAATACATAGATGCTAACTTCTAGTTAGATAAAGACAACAGAAAGTCAATATATGGCTCTACGTTTGTTATGGGAGGAGGTGCCATAGTTTGGAGAAGTATCAAGCAATCTTGTATTGCAGATTCAACTATGAAAGCTGAATACGTGGTTGCTTTAAAAGCAGCTAAAGAAGCAATTTGACTTAGAAATTTCTGTAAAGATATGGAAGTTATTCCAGAAATGGAAAAGCCGATCACACTATACTATGATAATAGTGCGACTAAGAAAATACAAAAGAAGCTAGAAGTCACAAAAGAGCAAAGTATATATATAGAAAATATCACTTAATAAGAGATGCTGTGAAGAGAGGTGTTGTAGCAGTGATGAAGATAGCTTCTCAAGAAAACATTGCTAACCCATTTACCAAAACGCTACATGAAAAACTTTTTCAGTGACATGCGGAAGGATTGGGATTGAAATATATGTCCCATTTGCTTTAGGACAAGTGAGAGATGTGCCCTAAAGTTTATTTATTTTCTTGAATTAAATATTGAAGAGCACATTTTTATTAAGAATTTTTTGCATGTACGAATATTAATGTTTATATAATTATTCATTATCGTAAATATTCAAAGATTATTTATGTAACCATTATTTAGTATATAAAGTATTTGTACGTGAGGATTGAATAAATGTATAATAATTCAAAATAGTTTATGATGGTTAATTATAGTCATGAACTATAATTAAATAAACATTATTAGTATCGTCCGTCAACATTAAGAATGGAGTAATCTTATCCCAATTATTTAATGTAGAGATATTAAAGGATGATGGTACTTTGTAAAATCTGATTATACAGAACCGGACCAAATGAATTCTAAAATTTCTAATAAATTCCGTGATATAAGTATAGCATTCAAAAATCCTTATAAGATGATCATATATAGCATAGTCCTGACTTATTAATAGACTCCTATTTGTCACATTTTGTTTTTTAATTTACTCGTTAAAAGTTTGCTCATACTAAACCCAATCCTTGTATTTTGGAGATGCAATGAGACAAATGGCTGGGACTATTAATACATAGATATAGAATCCATTCCTTTCTTTTTGAAAGTCAAAAAGTTAGTTCTTGAACATTTGATTTGAGACTTGAATAATAGAGCACTCAAATTTGTAAGATAATCACAAATTAATTGTTCATTAGTGAATTAAATAGAATTCAATCACTAATATATAATTAGAGAGGTAACAGAATTACCTAGCTTTAATTATGAACTATTTATGGAGGATTAATCTATATGCAATGATTAAATTAGTGGACAATTTAATGCTTTTATTTTGAATAAATTATACTATAAATTCAAGAGTACAATTTCAAGTTTATAGTGGAATAATATTAAAATTAATAATTTTGATTAATAAATCAAATTTACTGGAGCTTGAACATAGGTCCCTTCTCTATCATCTTTATACTATAAGATATGTAAGATTAATAATTGGATTAATTTATAATTGTTATAAATTAATATAGCACAATGGTAAAAATTGTGACATAATGTAATAGTTAAATGATGTCATAATTTACATATAGTACTTAAATTTCCCAAAAACTAATAATTAATTAATTATGAATTAATTAATTTTTTTAGTTATTTAATTAAATAAATATCAACTATTATTTTTATATATGTAGCGGAAATTAGGTCTTCGCATTAATACAGCCACTACATAATTTATTATTTAATTAATTCTAATGGGATAATTTAATATATATATAGTGGGAGCAAAAATTAAGTTCTCTTACAACTACTTTCATTACTGCTACTACTATAAGTACTTTACTTGGTATAGAGAGAAAAAACACCGTAGAAAAAAAAAAAGAAACAAGTTATCATAGTTTTGTCTACTCTCTAGTTGTATAAGAGAGAATAAGTTTCGCTTATTTTAACTCTTTAACTATTCTAGAGAGAAAAAGATAAGAAAAATAATGCTATTTCAACTGTCGATCTAGGAAGTAACCACACACTACATACTTAGTAAGGTGATTGGAGAAGAAAATCTTTGGTGTCGTCAAAGAAAAGCTAAAGCAACTAAGTCTTCAAGGGTACCTATATTCTTCCATCCTCTTTATTTGTCAAAAATCAATATATAACCATGATAATCCTAGAAAGATTTGAGAAATGTTTAAAATACTGGTGTTCCAACGCTTCCGCATATGTGAAAATTACTTTTCAAAACCAACAATTGGTATCAATTAAGGATGAGTAACTCAACATTGACCTAACCATATCAAGCAATATGCGATTTCTTCTTTCCCCTGCACCATTTTGTTGCGGAGTTCTAAGTGCAGTGAGTTATGACACAATTCTCTTTTTAATTAAATGATCCTTGAATCCTATGTCAGGGTACTCAACACCTCGATCTGATCGAAGTGTCTTTAAAGTCTTACTCTTTTGCTTTTCAGCTTTCTCAAGGAATTCTTTGAACTTTTCAAAAGTTTTAAATTTTCTTGATATTAAATAGATATAACCATATCTAGAAAAGTCATCTATGAAAGTGACAAAATATTCATAATTACCTTTTGCTTGTATATTTAATGGACCACAGACATCCGTATGTACAAGTTCACTGGGTTCTTTTGCCCTTTGACCTTTTTCAGAAAAAATCTATCAGTCATTTTTCCTTCTAAGTAGGATTCATATACTACTAGAGTTCCAACTGTTAGTTCTCTTAAAGGACCATCCTTTACTAGTCTTTCGATCATATTTATATTTATATGACCAAGTCATAGATGCTATAGATATGTGTTATCTTCATAAGAAATCTTTTGCATTTTATGTTTAGGTTGTTCCACATTGAACATTTCAAAGTTAAGCAGTGTGTTCGCAGTGAGCTTTAACATGAAAAGCTCATCTTCCATAATTGTGGAACAAATATCCAAACCATTCTTAGATAAAATAATCTTATTATCATAAAAAGAAAGTGCAAATGATTGTTTAAACAACTTAGATACATAAATCAAATTTCTGGTAAATCTCGGAATAAAATAAACATTATTAAAAAATAAATTTTTATTTTTAAAGTTGTGCCTAACGACTCCCACTGTCTTTGCTAATACTCTGTTCCCATTCCCAACCCTTAGAACATGATCTCTATCAGCAAGTTCTGTCCAAGAACTAAGCATCTGTAAAGAAGAATAAACATGATCAGTTGCTCCTGAATCAACTATCTAAGATGACTTATCATTTTTAACTAAACATTCTTCTATGACAAGTAAATCAGATTTACCTTTTCTTTTCTTTTCTTTTAACTTAGCAAGATACTTAATGCAATTGCATTTCTAATTCCCATTATGCCACAATAGAATCACTTCCCTTTTGGCTCTTTCTTTTTTGTGCTTTTTTTCTTCATTTTGCCTTTGTTCCTGCTATTGGCCTTTCCATCCTTTTGAGATTTCCCATTTCTACTGTTCCTCTTCCTCTTATTATTTTTCTTTAAAGAGAAAGATTCAGGTTCAACTTTAACAACATTTGCTTTTGAGTCCTTTTCATTTGAAATAGTCTCAAAAGTTTGAAGCTCATTGAACAACTGAGTGAAGTTATAATTTAGATGGTTCATAAAATAGTTACTCTTGAACTATAGAAATTTAGGGGATAAAGTTTCTAAAATCATCCCCATTTGGGTTCTCTCATCAATCCTTACCCCATTAATCTCAGCTTCCTAAATGAAGTTAATCATCTTGAGAACATGTTCTTGGACTGGGACATTTGCCTTCATTTTGGTATTTATAACTGCCTTAACAACCTCATGATGAGATTGTTTAGAAGGACGACTAAGCATGTCTTGCAGAGACTCCATAGTCTCAATTGCAATCTCTAGTCATTCATATTTTGACCAAAGTACATCGGACATTCTAGCTAGTAAATAGCATCGTGCTTTGTCATTGGCTCTAATCCAACGGTCATAAGCATCTTGTACACTATGAGTAGCCGTGATAGCAAGAACAAGAGAGAGGGGCTCGGTTAGGACAAACTTATACTTTTCGTAAATAAGGACAATATTCATGTTGCTTTTCTATTTAACAAAATTATCACCGGTTAATTTCTCATTGGCAAAGAACGTGATAATGGAATTGCTCATGATTACTGAAATAAATAAATAAATACATTTTAGAATTTTGCATGTCATATCATTCATCTTTGGCATATTGCAATATAATGTATGATGTAAATGACCAATGCATAAAATTATATTAATGCCTCGATTGTACGCCGTAGGGTAGGTCATATTATTATAAGATTAAACTGAGACTATCTCAACTAATAAATAAAATTATAAATATCTCATATTATTTTTATTTATTAGTAACTGTTTATTTGGTCACGATATAATTTAACACACCTTATTTATATCTTTATGAGTATGACCCACTATTTCAATTTTTCAAGACTTAATTTAAAATTGCCTCTATAAGGTAGGCCAATTTTAAAATACATCTCTACTAAACTTATCTCTAGAAAGCTAACCTTGGTATTAAAATAAACGAACACCTTCCATATAGGGACGTAATCAAAACGTCGCTAGGCACTGTTTAAAACTCACGATGTTGGACTAAAAGGGGAGACCAAATGATTTATTATCATAATACTCGCACCCACTTATCATGGGTTTTATCTTATAAAAAATTTTAAGAAATAGTTTTTCTAATTAACTTAAACTATTTAAAATAAATAAGAAAAACTATTAGGTCAAAACCTATTTAATAAATTACTAATTTTCTATAAACTCTAAATTTATTATGTATTTTAAGCTATCCGTAAATTAAACTATTTAATTTACTAACTTAAAATTTAAATGTGAGTTTACCAAATTTTTAACTAAATAAAAACTAATCAATTTATTTAATTTGATTTTAGTACTTGAAACTAATGAAATTATGTTTTATAATAACTAGTGCAAAAGCATAAAATTAGGACTAATTCTAATAGTAATAATTAAATATGATGCACAAGTATACATGTCAAGTTAATAAAAATATGTTGAATAGGTACTTCTTAAATCTATATGGCATATTATATATGCATAAATATTATTACATAATAGGCATCCATAAAATAATTTAACTAATTAAAAATATGTGTCTTGGAGAGTTTCCTTGGATATTTAAATTACAACCCAAAAAATAATTAATAACTAATTATTAAAATTTTGTCTTCTTGGGCGCCATCTTCTTCGTACGATATTTTACAAATCTAATTTGTAAAAGGTGGTATTTGTGCAAATAATTCTACAAAATTAGTCCAATATTTTTAAAAATACCAATAGGGCTAAGTGGGCCTGACCGGAGAAAAATTGTCAGGTCTACTATATGGTGGACTATCCAATAGGCTAGACTAACCCAGCCCATATGCTAATCTGTTAGCATCATGCCTGGCATGAATTTTAGGCTTGAGCCCTTGCTCCTGGATGTGAAGCCAGGGGCATAAGTGAAACAGTAGTTGTATCTTATACCAGGTGCTTTCAATATATATCTTATATATATACATATATATTAGCATATATATAGGCACCAATCCAGTAGGTATTTTTTTCATCTATCTATAGGTATTATTTTACGCAACTAAAGTTGGTCATGCACGTCTTTTTATGATAAAAGGTGGAAAGAGAAAAGTAT
The DNA here is from genome assembly GCA_002914845.1 of Trema orientale. Lineage (NCBI taxonomy): Eukaryota > Viridiplantae > Streptophyta > Magnoliopsida > Rosales > Cannabaceae > Trema > Trema orientale. The sequence goes on from JXTC01000119.1 coordinate 285,312, forward strand.
TAAATAATAAGATATTTTTTTTCCTCAACTACTCAAGTTATGATAGCTGGTAGATCATACTCTAATAACTAAAAATAAAAATACCTATCAATAGGTTTAAAAAAAAAAACCTATTGGATTGGAAACCTATATATATTTTATATATACTCAAGCAGACACTTATATATATCATTACATAAATATATATTCACATATATGTACAGCACTGGCAGCGTGTGGGATCGGGTCTGGATGAAGACTCTTCCACATTCTTCTTTCTACACATTCAAGCATCACTTGAAGAATAATTAAGCCAAAAATTTAATTACCTACTCAACCACATACATATGTTTAAGATTTCGAAAAATCAAAATTAGTCAAAAATCAATATAAAACAAGAACTATTTTGATACTAATTGTTGGTTTTGGAAAACAATTTTCACATATGAGAAAGTGTAGGAATACTGAGATTTAAATTTTTTTTAAAATTTTTCTAGGATTATCATAGTTATATATTGATTTTTGACAAATTAAGGGAAGAAGAAAAATATAGTTATCTTTGACGATTTAATTACTTAAGCTTTCCTTTTGACACCAAAAGATCTTCTTCTCTAATCACCCTACTAAGTATGTAGTGTGTGGACACTTTCTCGATTAACCATTGAAATATTACTTCTTTTCTCTATCTTTTTCTCTCTAGAACAATTAGAGAGTAAGAATAAGATAAACTTATTTCTCTCTTATACTACTAGATAATAGAAAAAACTATGAGAACTTATTTTTCTCATTACTCTATGATATGTTTTATCTCTATGGCAAGTAGAATATTTATAGTAGTAGTAGTAGTGAAAATAGAGTAGGAAAAACTAATTTTTGCTGCCACTACATATATTAAATTAATTAAATAATAAATTATGTAGTGATAGTATTAGTGGGAAGACCTAATTTCCACTACATATTTAAAAATGATATGTGCTATTTAATTAATTAAGTAACCATAAAAAATTAATTAATTCATAATTTATCAATTATTAGTTTTTGGGCAATTTAACTATTACATGTAAATTATGACATAATTTAACTATTACATTATGTCACAATTTTTACCATAGTACTACATTAATTTATAACAATTATAAATTAATTTAATTATTAATCTTACGTATCATATTATATAAAGATGATAGAGAAGGGACTTATGGACCTATAATTGAAGATCCAATTAATTTGATTTATTAATCAAAATTATTAATTTCAATACTATTCCGCTATAAACTTGAAATTGCACTGTTGAATTTATAGTATAATTTATTCAAAATAAAAGTATTGAATTATCTATTGATTTAATCATTGTATATAGATTAATCCTCCATAAAAAGTTCATAATTAGAGCTAGGTGATTCCATTACTACTCTAATTATATCTTAGCCCTTGAATTCCATTTGATTCTCTAATGAGCAATTAATTTGTGATTATCTCACAAATTTGATCACTCTATTATTCACGTCCCGAATCAACTGTTCAAGAGAACTATTTTTCTGACTTTCAAAAATAAAGAAATGGATTTTATATTTATTTATTAATATTCTGAGCTATTTATTTCATTGTGTCTCTAAAATACAAGAGTTTGGCATAAGCAAAATTTTACCGAGTAAATTAAAAAACAAAATATCGTAAATAGGAGTCTATCAATAACTAAGGAATAAGACTATTCTATATATGATCATTTTATGATAAATTTTTGAACTCTTTATTTATGTCACGAAATTTATTAGAGATTTCAAAAATTCATCTGATTCAGTCCTGTATAATCGTATTATACAAAGTACATCCATCTTTTAGTATCTCTACATTAAATAATCTGAATAAGATTATTCCATTCTTAATATTGGCAGACCGTACTAATAATATTTATTTAATTATAGTTCATAACTATAATTAATCATTATGGACCATTTTAGATTATTATCCATTTATTCAAGCCTCACGTATAAATACTTTTGATACTGAATAATGATTACATAAATAATCTTGAAACATTTATGATAATGAATAACTATATTAATAATAATATTCATATATACAAAAATTCTTAATAAAAATGTACTCTTAAATATTTAATTCAGTAAAAAAATAAATAAACTTTAGGCACAATTCCCAAAAAATATTTCATTGGAGTTCTCTCCTTAAGATAATTATTGGTCATCTCACTACTATTTTTCCTGCTGATATTATAAATTAGGATTTAATACTTCGCAACAATGCTTAATCCTACTTAGTATTCAAATTTATGAAGAGTCATACACGACTCATTTATAATTATTCAACAATAAATTTTTTAACTTATCACAGATATTGAGATGCAAGTGCAATTTCCATGCTCTGAAGTTTGTGCCGAAGATTCAACAACTTGGTTCACAACTCGTTAAAAGGATAAGAAAATACGATGCTGCGAGAAGTATGTTGGACAAACAATTGCTTGGAAACTTCTTATCATCTCGCATTCCTCCAAAAGGAAGTGGCCCCTCTAAATATCTTGCATTGCATTTAAGATTTGAAATTGACATGCTTGCCCACTCCTTTTGTGAGTTTGGTGGTGGAGAGACTGAGAGAAGTGAACTCCGAGCCTATAGAGAACTCCATTTTCCTCAGGACACTAAGAGCTTGAAGAACTCAAAGTATATCTTTTGTGTTTTCCATTTCTAGTCCTTCAAAGTCAGGTTCTTACTGACAGTATACGTTTTTAAGCACAATTATATCATAACACAAATGAAAAGTAATATGCAAAATTTGATGTAATCTGATAAAATTTAATGGTTCAGAAGCATATAACTAAATCAAAAATAGTACCTGTATTCAACGTAATCTTTTATGAAAATTTTACGGTTCATAAACTAGCTAATATTTGCTGTTTCCATTTTTCCAACGTTTACAGACTAGCTTCTCCTACGGAATTGCGAAAGAGAGGGAGGTGTCCATTGACACCAGAAGAAGCTGCTCTTGTTCTAGCTGGTCTTGGATTTAAGCGTGGAACTTATATATATCTAGCTGGATCTCACATATATGGTGGTAAATCCAAGATGAATTCCTTCACTAACCTGTATCCTAATCTAGTCACAAAAGAAACTCTTCTTACCCCCAGTGAACTTGCTCCTTTTCAGAATTTCTCTTCCCAGGTAAGTTCTCATTGACTATTTTGTTTCTTATAAGGCATAGTACTCATACACCACCAAACAAAAATAAGCTCATTGTGCAGTTTTATTTGAATTTTTCTCTTATTCTTCAATTAACGTCTTGAAATATTTCTTAAGTCTTTCAATGGTGTCAACTGCAACTTAGATACATCCTAGGTGTTGATTAACTTGAGACTAATGTTGTAATAAGTCAAAAAAATTACAACATTTTTTTTTAGAAGAAATCAGTAATGTTAAGGGAATGTTTTTTTATCCGTAATGGAGAGCAAACTAAATGAAGAAAGGTGAATTGGTATATCAATTAGAAAGACATGAAAAAGAATCCTAATCTTTCACGTTCATTATTCTTCTTCCCCTCTATTCCCTTTTTACTCATCTTTTTTATGATTTATTTGATAACAGATTAGTAAATGTAGCCTAAATTTCATCATATGTTAAGCAATTAAAATTGTACCTTACAACCATTGGTGGTGATAATGTAGCGGTAAAGGCGCCTACCTGGAGACTTTGCTTCTATCAGATTAAGGGTTCGAATCTCTACAAAGGTGTGTGAGATCGGACTTTGGTACTTTAGGAGTAGCAATCAATGAGTAGACCCTATGATTCACTCCGGGAACATGTTCCCCAGTGGGTAGACCCTGTAATTACTCACTCATATCCTACTAGCTGACGAAGGCATAGGATCATGACCATTGTCGTTCTACCTGTGGTCACAGAGATCGTCGGGCCAGGCTCAAATAGTTACCGTAGTGAAAACTAGGTAGAAAACTAGGTAGAAAACTAGGTAGGGAACATGAGGGCACCACCGATTCTCATTTTTTCATTCAAAAAAAATTTAGCTTACAGTAGTGAACTTATGCATGCTGGGAATATGAATCATATATAATATAGGATAAAGAACTCATTCAAGTGTTTATTAAAATTTAGGAGCGAGAGAATTTTGTGGGTGTTGAACATACAACCACGACAACACGTGTAAAATATAGAAGAAAATGACTTTTAATTAATTTGGGAAACTTTTGTACATCAAGACACAATATCTTATAAGAGGAAAAATAACACACCCAAACAAACACTTACAAAATGGACACTACAGAACTAGCTAATTTTAACTAAATTGGACTAATTTCAACCAAATTTCTTGCCACACTTTGGCAATACACAATTCCTTCCTCACAAGGCACCTTTTGGTTGTCTCCCTTGGCTGTGCTTCTAATGGAGAACTATGGCCCATTTATAGACTTGGAAATGATATGTGTAATTAACATGCACAAGAAAAAATCCTTGGGTAGTTTACGAATGGTAGTTAAGAGCTAGATTTCTTCTCACTTTTTATTAAATATATTTGACTTTATATATCAAATTGTCTTCATGCATGTGCCCACACTAAAGTTGGTGTTGACATTTTTTTGTTGTTTATTTTTTTTTCTTCAGGGTAGTTGGTTGATGGAGGTTGCCAATTAATATTTATATTTATTCAGCTTGACTTTCAATTCTCCCACTCAACACCAATTTTCACATTCTCTTTGCTGCATATCTCGAGTTGCATTCTAAACTTTGCAAACTTCCTATATTTTTGAGTGCTTTGGTAAATAAATCTGCAACTTGATCATCCGTCTTGAATTATCGCATCTCAATCTCTTATTGCAAAATCTTTTCTCTAATGAAATGGTAATGCACTTCGACATGCTTGGTCCTTGCATGAAATACATGATTTTCTGCTAAACAAACCACTGATTGATTATTGAAATATAGTGGAATTGCATAATCAACTTGCTGGTGTAAATTTATCATTAACTGTACCAACTATGTGCTTTCCTAAGCTGCCATAGCTGCTGCTCTATACTCTGCTTTTATGGTTAGTAATGATACTATTGGCTGTCTTTTGCTATACCATGAAATAGCTCTAGAACCAAGTCTAAACATATGTCCAATTGTCAAACGATGAGTGTCATGATCTCCTGCATAATTTGCATTATAGTAGCCTACCAACTTGCATTCTTCACCTCTTTTGTATAGAAGAACATAGTCCACTGTATCCTTGACATATCCCAAAATTCACTGAACAGCTTCTAAATGCGTCTTGTTTTGATTCTGTATATATCGACTCACAACTCCAATTGTATATGAAATATCAGTTCAAGTCAATATCAGGTAGATAAAACTACCTACTTGCTGTTGATACATTTTCCCATCTTCCAATTCTTTGCTCTCGTAGGCACATAACTTTGCATTGGCTTCCATAGGTGTCCAAATGGGCTTACACTCAAGCATCCTAAATCTTTATAGCAGGTATTTTGTATACTTTTGTTGATAGAGAAATAGTCCTTCATTCGTGCCGATCAACCTTTAGCCCAAGAAAGTGCTTGAGTTGTCCAAGCTCCTTCATCTGGAAGGGACTGATAAATTCTCTTTTGTTTGGCGAAGTTCTTTCTCGTCATCTTCGGTGATGATCAAATCATCAACATACACCAAGACTATCACTAATTTTCCTTCTCTAGCTTTAACAAATAAGTTAGAATCTTTATGTTCTACTGAATAGTCACTTTGTAGTAGAAATTCAACAATTTTTTCATACCATGCCCTTGGTGTTTGCTTTAACTCATAAAGTGCCTTTCGCAACTTGCACACATAATTGAGATGAGCTCTACTCTCAAAGCCCATACATTGGATTATGCATATCTCTCTATCCAAGTTTCTATAAAGAAACATATTATTCACATCCATCTGCCATAACTTCCAGTCTTTACTGGCTGAAGTGCTAAAAGGACTCGTACGGTTGTGATTTTTGCTACTGGACTAAATGTCTCATCATAGTCTAGTCCGTATTGTTGAGAAAATTCTCGAGCTACCAGTCGAGCCTTGTATCTCTCAATCAATCCATTAAAGTGAGTCTTCATCTTGTAAACCCATTTACAAGAAATAGGTTTCGTATACCTTGCCTTCGACTCCAAGTCCTAAGTTTAATTTTGCTCTGATGCAGTGATTTTTTCTCTCATAGCTTTTACCGAACTTTGAGATGCTTCCTCATATATCGCAGGCTATAGCAAGCTTTCGTTTGCTACTTGGCGTACTTAGGATTTAGTTTTTGTATCTTGGTTGACCTTCCAAAATGCATTTGTGACCTTTTATCTTGTTCTTGACCTGGGCTAATCTTTTTTTCTTGTCTTTGGTAAACACCAGTTTGCCAAGGATTTTGTATCGCCTCATGCTCATTATCATCCTTGTCAATTGGCTCTTCTCCTGTTGTTTCAGAACTTGTCCGTACCTCAACAATTTGCTTTCCCATCTTCTGTTGCATCCTTTTGTCAATATCTTTTGAGACTGATAGTTCTTCCTTCTTTGAAGACCACCATGAGGATGCTTCATCAAATATCACATTTCGTGATGTGTGACGTCGTCCACTGGTAGGATCACAATATTGTCACCTTTTTCTTTGGTTTTTGTATCCCATAAAGATACATAAATCACATTTTTGTCGAACTTGCTACATAGGTGATTTGGTACGAACACGTAGTACACATATCTGAAAATTCGAAAGTGACCAACTGCAAGTTTTGTATTCCATAATTTCTCGAATACTGAAATAAACCCAAGCTGTGGTTGAGGAACCCTATTGATGACATGGGCTGTTGTCTTAACATACTCAGCCCAACATCTGCCAAGTACGGTCTTCGTATGTTACATGCTCCGACATATTTGTGCAAGATGTCGGTTTTTCTGCTCAACTATACCATTTTACTGTGGTATATTTGAACAGGTGAACTAATAGCGTATCTTACAATCTCTAAGATTTTTAGAGAACTCATCTGACATGTATTCTCCATCATTGTCTATGCGGAAACATCAGATTTTCCTATCGACTTCTCCTTCCCCTATTTCTCTAAACTTTTTGAACCTTGCCAGATTTTTCTTTTATAAAGAAAGCCTATACGTACCTTGAGAAGTCATCGATGAACATCATCATGTATCGCATTCCATTGATGGATGACTTCTTGATAGGTCCAAAAACATAAGAGTGAACAAGATCCAATGATGCTTTCACTCTGAACTTTGATTCTTCATATGGTAGTTAGTGCACTTTACCATAATGGCATCCCGCATAGATAGTTTCTTCTCTTACGTCAAGTTGAGGAAGACCTATGAGCATTAACTTCTTCTCATCACTTTCAACACGTGATAGCTTACATGTCCTAGTCTCGCATGCCACAAATCTGTAGTCTCATTCTTCTGCGTCTTGTCTACATAAGTAGACTTTGCTGACATTACATGGACAGACTCCAATCATCATCCTTCCATTGTTGGTGTACCTAATATCTCCAAGTCTTGATACTCCTTAACTTCACGTGGTCCAAATAGAATGTAATGAGCATTAATTTTGCCACATATAGTAGATTTTTCTTCATGGTGGGAATATGATATACATACTGAAGCAGCACTTCATTCAGACAATAATGGGACATAAATGTTTTGCCAATATGAGCACTTGGCAATCTTAAATTGTTAGTCATCAATACCACTCGGCTTCTTTTATTTTCCGTCATACTTTGTAGGTTCTTGCGATCACCAGTTATGTGATTCAAATATCCCGAATCGACGATCCAATCTTTTTCGTAATCAATCCGTCCAGGCACGACTACTGTGAGTGTTAATACTTTCTCTTCTTTTGTTGCAGCAAAAGAAGCCTCTAGAACCCACTTTTCATCATTCTGCTTTTCTGAACTGGATGTGACTGCATTGCTATCAACTACTTTCATCTTTGATAAATAATCTTTAGACATGTGGCCCTTCTTCCCACAGTTGTAGCAGTTACCATCAAATTTTTTCTTTTATTTGGACTGACCACCGTTACTACCATTCTTTTAAGCTTCCCTTAATCGTGAGCTTCCTTCTTGAAGATGGCCATCTTTATTAGATATTTTACCAGAATTTTGTCTCCATTGACCGTTGCTTTTATTGCTAAACAATACCTCATCCTCACCTTTTTGTGAGATTCCACTCATTTGTTTGGCCATTATTTCTTAATCAGCAAGTAGATTCTTGACATCTACCAGAGATGATTGAGTTGGGCAACCTTGGACTGTAGCAACAAAACTTACGAACTGGAGTCTCAATCTATGAATGGTTATTCTTCCCATTTTGGATTCTAGAATCTTAGTATTGGAATCTAATTCAAAGACTTCACGGCACAAGACTTTTACTTTCATGAAGTATTGACTGATTATCAGACCTCGTTATGCGACAGATAACAGCACATTTTTAAGAAGCCGTAGTCTCATATCATTTTTCTTTGAAAATAGTGCCTTGAATATATCCCATGCTTCTTTGGTTGTCTCTGCACTCTAACATTTCCTCTTCTATTGTGGTCTTGATCAAGAACATAGCCATTCTAGCTTTGACTTTCCATAATTTCAAAGCGATATCTTCTTCCGGTGACATAACTGCATCACCACCAATGACTTACCGAATATCCTGACCTTGCATGTAGGATACCATGCATGTCACCCACATGTCGTAATTTTTATTATTGAGTTCTTCATACCTTTGACAACTTGAAGGTCATTAATCGTATTGGTAAAGTTTCAATTATAACAAAATAAGCTTTGTCCTAGACATAAACTTGCAAAGTCCTAGACTACCCACGATACAAGAAACTCCCCCTCTGACGGTCCTGACCAACACGATTCTGATACCACTTGTTGAACATACAACAACGACAACATATGTAAAATATAGAAGAAAATGACTTCTATTAATTTAGGAAGAAAATGACTTCTATTAATTTAGGGAACTTTTGTACATTAAGACATAATATTTTATAAGAGGAAAAATAATAGACCCAAACTAACACTTACAAAGTGGACACTACAATACTAGCCAATTTTAATTAAATTAGACTAGTTGACACTCGCAAGATACTATGGGAATTCTAACACTTATACGACTAAATTTCTGGCCACACTTTGGCAATAGACAATTTCTCATAAGACACTTTTTGGTAATGGAGAACTATGGCCTATTTATAGACTTAGAAATGCCGTGCATACTTAATGTTCACAAGAAAAAGTCCTCAGGTAGTTTACGGAAGGTAGTTGTGAGCTAGACTTCTTCTTACCGTTTTAGTAAAATATATTTGACTTTATATGCCAAATTATCTTTATGCTTGGGCCCACGCTAAAGTTGATGTTGATATTTTTTTGTTGTTTATTTCTTTTTCTTTAAGATAGTTGGTTTTGGGGGGAGTCAGGGGTTCAAACCTTGGTAGTGTGTGTGTGTCATTTTCCTTTAATTTGTAGTAAGTGGTGGTCATTAGTTAAGCCCCATTTTTTAAAAAAAAAAAGAAAAAAGTAGTTGGTTAATAAAGGTTGTCAATTAATGCTTATATTTATTAGGTTTGATTTTAATGGGACCAGCATAAATTTAGGAGAAAAAAAAATAACAATACTTCCCCTTCAACAAACTAAGGAATCTGATATTTGTAAACACTTATTTCTCTTTTGTCATTATTAAAATCTTAAATCTTAAAGTACAATGTTATCCCTAAAAGTTTAATAATATTTAAAATACATACCTCTAAAAGAGCATATTAATTAACTTAATGCATTTTGTTTACGTCTCCTAAGATAAGTAAATATATCAATAGTGTTTTAAAGTTTTAATAATCTTGATTCCATTTCCTCTCAGTTTTAAGTAGACAAGATTAAAATAAAAAAGAAATCGTATTTTTTTCTTTTTAATTCTTATTCATTTCTCTTTTTATTTATTTGATTACAATTGCAACAAAGTTGCTGTTACATTTTACATTGACATATTTATTCGAGATGCAGCTAGCAGCATTGGAATTCATTGCATGTGCAACATCTGATGTGTTCTCGATGACCGAAACTGGAAGCCAGTTTTCATCCCTAGTGTTTGGATTTCGAACCTATTATGGTGGAAGCCATGCGCCTACTTTGCAGCCTGATAAGAAAAGACTAGCAGCAATTTTTTCAATGAACAACACAATAGAATGGAATCGTTTTGAGGATAGTGTGAAAGAGATATTTGAGGAAGGTCTAAGAGTGAAGGTGAGGGGTTTTGGTAAAAGCATTTACAAACAGCCAAGGTGTCCCGAGTGCATGTGCAAATCGAAATAACAAGTTCTCAAAATGACAACTTCCTTTCATTATTTTTTAGCTATATTACTTGTAAATTCTTTTTATGTCCAATGGCCAATTTCGAAGTCAAATCATCTGTCAAATTCTGGTATCTCAATCTATGTTCTACCAATGAATAGTTAACGCATCACAGTAAATATATAAATAAAATTAAATTAAAAAATTAATTTGCTAGGTCTGAATTTCAATTTAACGTATCATCAATTTCAAATTAAAAAATCAGAGTAGTGATTTGAGTTCTCTTATTTTTTTTCAGTTTATTAGGTTCTGATTTTTTTTTTTTTAAACTTGTAAATTGTTCAATAGAAAATTAAAGGCAAATTTGAGGGGAGAATGACTTTCCTTTAGGCTGAAGTTGCGATAACATTTATGAAGACTTTTTGGTGTCATGCGTTTGTGTTCTTCGCTGATGTAGGCATAGGAAGGTCTTCATCCGCCTCATTATAAAACTTTAATCTATAGAAAAGAAGAATGAAATGATAGATAATTGCTTTAAGCGTAGGAATAGAAAGGTTTTCATCAATCTCATCAAAAATTTAGTATATAAAAAGCAGGGCTGGCTGAACCTATAGGCAGCCTAGGTCCTTACCTAAGGCCTCCAATTCGATAAGGCCCCAAAATTTCCTTCTATATATTACTATTGGGGATGGCTACGGTAGGGGCGTCCCTACGTAGGGTCATGCCTTAATTATCGTTGGATGGGAATCTGTGGGGAATAACGGGAATCTGTGGAGAATCTATTTATATACAGATTCCCATCCAACGGTGAATAGACAGGGCCCTACGTAGGGGCGCCCCTACTGTAGACGCGCCCATTACTATTATATATTTTTTAGGTACTTTTTTTATACATAGATGCTTCTAACTAATTTGAAAAAATCAAATAAAAAATTTGAAAATTATCAAGAAGGAAGTTGAAACATTATACCCTATTCTCAAGGCATTTTTAGTTAGTCTATCTTAATCATTTATATAAAAAATAGGAAGAGCAGCCGTATATTTTCTTTTATTTTTAATATTGTAGGCCTGTAGCTACAAGCCTTAGCTTTTACATGTTAAAATTTTAACGTTATTAATAGTTTTAACGTTATTAATTCAACCGTATTATTGAGAGTTGCTATTTATTCTTTTTATTGTAAATTTCTTTAATGTTAAAATTTTAACATTGTTGGTGTTGTATTGTTGTAGTTTTACTTATAAATTTACTTATAAATATAAACCAATCCATTTTTATTTTACAATACACACTTTGAACGGAAAAAAAAAAAAAAAAGATAAGACTCATATTTAGTTTCCAATTCCATCTCTCCTGCCAATCTCTCTTGCCATTCCTAATTATTTCACAAGTTGATTTATAGGTTATATCTTTCTTTCTTACTCTTTATTTTTTTCTAATTTATTAATTAATATTGTTGTTTAAATTTTACAGTAGCTTTTTTATTTTCTATTATTATTATCTTGTCTATTGTTGTTTTGTTTGTTAGGGTTTATGCCCTAAAAGTATGTATATTTTGGATATTTGCTGAATTAATAAAATGACATTTTTCTATTTGAATTTGTGCATAATTGGTATGTCTTTAAATATCAGAAAATTCCTAGTTTATTTATGTGACCACAAATTTAGTATATAAGTGTTATATACATGAGGATTAAATTTATGGATAATAAACTAAATATAGTCCATAATAATTAATTAAAGTTTGGGATCTTTAATTAAATATTATTAGTACGGTCCATTAACATTGAGAATGTAATAGTCTTATCCAAACTATTAAGTGTTGACATCACAATGGAGGTACTTTGTATAATTTGATTATATAGTACTGGACCAGACATGATTTGAATCTCATATAAATTCTGTTAACTGTTGAGAGTTCAAATAATGTCAATAGATGATCATATGTAAATCAATCTTAATTCTGAGTAGTTATAGACTCCTATTTATAACATTATGTTCTTTGACATACTTGTTAAATATTTATTTTTTAAATAGATCGAAATACTTGTATCTTGGGAGCATGATGAGAAGAGTAGCTGGGAATGTAACTTACAGATATGGAATCCATTCCTTCCATTAGGAAGCTAGAAAGATGATTCCCTTGTGTATTGATTCAGGACTTGAACAGTTTGAGTACTCAATTTATAATAGATTTATAAATTAATTGTTCATTAGAGAATCAATGGTACACAAGGATAAAGATGTAATTAGAGAGGTAAGCGGAACATGACCTAGCTCCAATTATGAATTGTCTATGGAGGATTGAACTACATGTAATGATTAAATCGATGGACTGCTCGCTGTTTTCTGAGTAAATTAATTCTGTAACTTCAAGAGTGCAATTCCAGATTTTTAGTAGAATAATACTGGAATTAATAAATTAGACAAATTAATTAAAGAGTTTAATTAATTGTCATAATTTATTGGAGCTTAAATTACATGTCCATAGATCCCCAATTCCACCTCTTACAAACACTGTACTGGATATTACATTATTTCTGTTACTGCACACTTTGTCTAGATAAATAGTTTATCTATATGTAATTAATAATTATTATTAATTAATTAATTAATTAATTTTGAATTAATTAATTTAAATTTATGGAGGGATAAGTTTCCTAGTTTGTTTAAATTTTGAATTTAAAAATATCTAATTATGAGATAATTATATAAATAGAAATTGAGAAACTGACTGAAAGTGAAATAGTTATCTGCTAGTTTATATAGATATATATTAATTAATTAATTAGATTAATTAATTTAAATGTATATATATATATATAAAATCATATTTAAAAAGAAAAGGAAAAAAAAAGGAAACTAACGTTTCCTAATGATATAAGGTAACGTTTATTTTAAAGGTTATGTATATATAGATATTAGTTTGATTAATATTTTATTTATTAAATAGTTTAATAAATAAATAAATATATATATAATATATAAAGGAACCCTAGCAGAATATATACAACGTATTATTTTTTTACAGAGCCTCCATAAACTAGAGAGAAAAAGAAAAGTGTCTTCCTATTCTCTGTAGAACAAACTTTTGCAATATCATGTGTTGAGAAAATTGCAAGGGCCTAAAGTGTGAGTTTTAAGTAATTGTACGTAACGCCCACACGTTCATCCAGTTGTGCTTGAGGTTTGGATTGGAAGATCGTGGTTTAGAAGACAAAAAAGCTAGGATCCGCTGATAGGCTACAAGAGGTATTAGATCTATTCTCTTTGTGTATTCCTATTTGCTATGAATTAATACTATGCACTCATATAGTCAATTATTTTGAGAAAATTTTTGAATGTTCCTAGGCCAATCTTCCCCTGCAAAAATCGTTTTTAGTTCCAACAATTGGTACCAGAGCGGTTATATGAGTATATAGTATTAATTATTTGTATGCATGAGTGGGTATTGCATCAATTTTTTATATTTATTTGATGATGAATGGATGAGTTATCATATGATGGACGCATGGTTGATATTTGGTCGTTAATTATATGGTTCCTTAGGTTTTAAATTTTTGTAATTTATTTTGATTAGATCAAAAGATGTAAACCCTAATTTTGGGGTATAGGCTTTGTTGTATTTTTTATTTTCTTTTTCCTTGTAATGTACAAAGAAGGTGATGGAGATGCACTTGAAGTCAACCCGACGCCCCAAAGAACTTGCAAAAAAAAAACGGTTTTTTTTTTTAAAAATATAATATATATATATTAATATATCATTTTATTAAATAGTTTAATAAATATATATAATTAATATAATATATATATGTTACGTTTTTTGAGAAAACGGTTTTGTTATAATAAAAAAAAAAGGAACGTTTTTTTTATAAGATATATATATTAATGTATGTGTATATATATAATTTAGTATATTATATATATATATATGTAATTTGTTTTAAAAAAAAAAAGTAAATGGGCCCAGGCCTAAGTTCGAGCCCAGGCCCAAGCCCTAAATATTTATTTAGATATTATATGGGCTAGGTAAGTTTTATGAAAACTATTTACAGGAATATCATTTTTTACGAATATGATTTGTAAAAATATCAAAAGGAGAAAGGAGGCCCAAGAAGACCAGCGGATAGCTTTCGGACCTGCGTGCCTTTGACTCTTTGTAATTTTATTATTTCATTGGGTTATAAATTCCTAAGGGACCCGGCCAAATATCATTTTATTTTATTTTATTGTTATATTATATGTGATATGTATAACATGACCATACATTATAACATGCCATTCATTATACCCACTCATAGTCATTTATAAATGTCATGCATACATGTTATATTCATGCTAAAATAATTTAGTTAGAATCTGACTAATTTAATTAGATTAAATAATTAAGTAGGAATAAAAAAAATTGAATAATGTGATTTAAATTTAATAGTTAAATTTTAGTAATATTACACTTATTTAATTTAGGCTATCCTTATTAATTAGATTAATTAGATTAGCCAAATTATTCCTATAATAATAAATTTAGATTTTTAGAAAATCTAGTAATTTATTTAGGACTAATAAGATTTGACTAATAAATTAATCTAGAAAATTATATTTGATATAATAACTAGGTTAAATAAAACATTAGATGTTTATTAGTAAAAACACATAAGATTTTAAAATAATGAGTGGGAGAGGGGTATATGACAATATATCCCATGGTCTCTATTATTAATTAAGCACTGTGAGATTTAATTGGCGCCTAGAGACGCTTAGATTTCGTCCTCCCTACGGAGGGTGTCCATTTAAATTAATAACAAGGCTTAATTTCCAAGAGATAGAATTTTAGAATGTACTTCAAAATTGACCTACCCTACGGTGACAATTTTGAGTTAAGTTGCTAAAATCTGAAATAATGGGTCACACTCATGAGGATACAATTAAATTGTTAATAATATCTTGACTATAAAACGGTAGTTAATAAATAAAAGAAAATATGAGATATTTTGATGTTTTATTTATTAATTGAGAATGTCTCAATTCAATTAATAATTATGTGACATATCCTACGACGGCACCTAATTAAAAAAAAAATTGAATTACTGTGGAATTAGTAAATAAGTTTATGTGTTTACTTACTTGCATCATGCATTACGTTTACTATTCCGAATTCTTTATGATATTTATTTTCAAATGTGTTGAATGTTATTTTATTTATTTAATTTCAGCAAACATGTCAACCTCGAATCCCATTATCGCTTTACTCGCAAATGAAAAATTAACTGGAGATAATTTTATCAAGTAGAAAAGTAATATGAACATCGTGCTTGTTAGTGAGGACTACAAGTTTGTGCTTACGGGGGAATGTCCTCTACAACCCGCCACTAATGCTACTCGTACTGCATGAGAAAGCTATGAAAAGTGGACTCATGCCAATAATAAAACTCGCTGCTATATGTTAGCAGGTATGACTGACGTACTTAGAGCTAAGCACGAAAAGATGGAGACTGCTTATGAGATAATGGAGTCCCTCCAAGCCATGTTTGGGCAACAGTCTGATCAATCTCAACATGACGCCATTAAAAAGGCTATGAATGCAAAGATGAAAAGAGGAACTCCAGTGAGAGATCATGTTTTGAATATGATCAATTACTTTGGAGAGCCTGAAGTTTACGGGGCTACAATCGATGACCGCACCCAAGTGATTATGATTTTGGAATCACTCTCACCTGATTTTCTTCAGTTCAAGAGCAACTATGTTATGAACAAGTTGAATTATACGATGACTCAACTGCTCAACGAACTGCAAACCTTTGAATCGATATCGAAAGATAAAGGTAAAAATGATTCAGCAACTATTGCTGAAGCAAATATTGCAGAAGAGAATCCCTCTACCTCTAACAAAAATAATAAGAGGAAGAACAAGAGTGCCTTTGGGTCTAAGCCTAAAAAGAGTAAGAAGGGCAACATAAGCACCAAGAAGAACAACTCCAAGGACAAAAAGCCTAAAGGAAAATGTTTTCACTACGGAGTTGAAGGGCATTGGAAGAAAAATTATAACAATTATCTCTCCAAGTTGAAAGAGAAGAAGAAAGGTAAATACGATTTACTTGTTTTAGAAGCTTGTTTTGTGGAAGAAGATTTATTTGATATATCTCCCTGGATAGTTGATTTAGGAGCCACTAATCATGTTTGTTCTTCTTTTCAGATGCTTAGTTCTTCAAGGGAGCTTGCCGACGGAGAATTCACGATAAGAGTAGGCAATGGAGCCAAAGTTTCGACAAAAGCAGTAGGAGTCGTCCGTCTTCATTTTAGGAATAAATTTTTGTTATTGAACAATGTTTATTTTATTCCCGGTTTTCGTAGGAATTTGATTTCTATGTCAAGATTATTTGAACAAATGTTTGGTGTTTCTTTTTTTAATAATGAGATTATTATTTCCAGAAATGGTTTAAATATTTGTTCTGCAAAAATGGAGAATGGACTTTACGTGTTAAGGCCAGACGAACAATCACTGCTTAATACCAAAATGTTTATAGTAGAACATCCCAAATCTAAAAAGCAAAAAGTTTTTCATGACGACGATACATATCTTTGGCACCTTAGGTTAGGGCATATCAATCTAGATAGGA
>JXTC01000119.1:306092-325677 GCA_002914845.1 Trema orientale
TTGAATCGACAAACTCAAACCGCACGGATTGATAAACCGGCCAAACCGCACATTCAGATTGGTTTCTGGATTGACGATTTAGACCGTCCAAACCGACCATGAACACCCCTAGTTTTTGCCATGCTATAATTAAAGGATAAGAAAATTTTAATTTTTTTTGGTTTTCAGATTTCGTTCAAATGTTGTATATATTTATCTAATTTTTGGTACAATATAGCAAAATGGAGGGTGTGGGTACTTTACATAGATAGATCCACCGATGTGCAAGAGATCTAGACAAATTATTCCAGGCTTGATTTGGAAAATAAGCAGGCTAGAATCCGAGAACTTGGAGCTTCAAAATAGAGGAAGAACTTAAAAAAAAAAAAGGCTTTGTTATACCTTATTATTGCTGCCATCGCTTTGATTTGGTTGCTGCAATAGAATATCAGTTTTTGAGTGTTTGCTTTGTTGTTAAATTGTTGTATGAAATTCTGTATGATAATGGGCGATGAAAGTTTGTTAGTTAGGATTTAACTGTAATGCAAATGTGTTTTGGTTGATGGTTAGCTCACTATTTAACAGCAATTATATTGCACAATGTTGATCTATGAAGTAGTTTTGGTAAATTGATAAAATTATTAATTAGATTGAAATTGTAATTATGATTTATTTCAATGAAATTTGCTAAATAGGTAACATTGTGTTTAATCTTTAGCATTTAAAAAAAAAATCAATTTAATTTGGTAAAATTAGTTAATAGTCGTAAATGAAACTAATTATTAGTTTCCAATTAAATCAAATTCGGCAAATAAGTTTGGGAGTTTTAAATTTACAATTCAATAATCATGTTTTTTTTTTCCAATTTAATTTAATGTAGTTACCAATTTAATCAAATTACCAGTTCGATTCAATCAATTTTAATAATTTGGAGGATAGTGTTAATTTTTCAAGAAACTTTCTAAGCAACTAGCTTGCTATACGCCCATATTCGTGTATTAGGTACATTGGTATCCAGCTTGCCATTCCATACGAAAATAATGAACATCATACATATTAGGAAAAAAAAATAATGAAAAATGACATTACTAATATTGAAAAACTTTCCATTAAACTTTCATAATTAGCCAAAGTTCTTACTTTCATATATGCCATGTATATCATTTGTAACAAAGAAACCAAAAATAAGCAAGATTGTGTGATAGATCTCGTTGCACTGTTTCACGTGCCTATCCCAAATCGTGTTCACCTATCCTGTGCATGGGATCCCCAAAAAAACTTGGATCCCATATGATCATGTAATCCACAAAACATCTAAAAGTTCCATTTACAAAACATTCCCCAAAAGACAAGATTCTAGACTTTGTATTTTCTAGAACATGGCTAATAGTTAAAACAAAAGGTAGTCCCACAAAAATTTTGTGCACCATTTTGCACCACCAGCATCCATGTTGAAACTAGGCCATGCCACCAGTAGCCTCATCTTCCTGCTTTTCACTTCCTTTCTTTAGTTTTCAGTTCTTTCCAACCTATAAAAAATCTTATTGCCATTAGCGATTAAATGAATAAAGGAAAAAATAAGTTACCAATGATATTACCTGCATATTCTTCTTCCTTTGTTGATTCATAGGTTCAGAATTTGGTTCAGCTTGACTTTGAGCTTGAGTTTGAGGTT
Organism: Trema orientale; assembly: GCA_002914845.1. Classification (NCBI taxonomy): domain Eukaryota; kingdom Viridiplantae; phylum Streptophyta; class Magnoliopsida; order Rosales; family Cannabaceae; genus Trema; species Trema orientale. Next base: position 307,747 of record JXTC01000119.1, read on the forward strand.
GACGTTTACTCTTTTATGGAGGTTTGTAATTAAGATTACAAGTTCGAGTATTGTGTCCATTTTTGCCACAATGCTTGCACTTCATGTTGGATTTAAAAAACGAATTTCGCAACGGAAGATTGGCCCAGGAATATTCAAAAATTTTCTCAAAATAATTGACTATATGAGTGCATAGTATTAATTTATAGCAAATAGGAACACACAAAGAGAATAGATCTAATACCTCTTGTAGCCTATCAGCGGATCCTAGCTTTATTGTCTTCTAAACTACGATCTTGCAATCCAAGCCTCAAGCACAACTGGATGAACGTGTGGGCGTTGCGTACAATTTCTTAAAACTCACACTTTAGGCACTTGCAATTTTCTCAACACATGAGATTGCAAGAGTTTTATTCTAAAGAATAGGAAGACACTCTTCTTTCTCTCTAGTTTATGGAGGCTCTATATATAATAATATGCAGTGTATCTCCTATCCTAATTCTACTAGGATTTCCTTTATATATATATATCTATTTATTAAACTATTTAATAAATAATTATATTAATTAAATTAATATATATATCTTTTTAAAAAAAACGTTAACTTTAAAGTAGGAAATCGTTAGTTTCCTTTTTTTATATATATAATATGATTATATATATATATTTAAATTAATTAATCTAATTAATTAATTAATATATATCTATATAAACTAATAGATAACAATTTCACTTTCAGTCAGTTTCCTAATTTCTATTTATCTAATTATCTCATAATTAGATATTTTTAAATTCAAAATTTAAACAAATTAGGAAACTTACCCCTCCATAAATTTAAATTAATTAATTCAAAATTAATTAATTATTTAATAACAATTATTAATTACATATAGATAAACTATTTATCTACACAAAGTGTGCAGTAACAGAAATAATATAATATCCAGTACAGTGTTTGTAAGAGGTGGAATTGGGGACCTATGGACATGTAATTCAAGCTCCAATAAATTATGACAATTAATTAAACTCTTTAATTAATTTGTCTAATTTATTAATTCCAATATTACTCCACTAAAAATCTAGAATTGCACTCTTGAAATTACAGAATTAATTTACTCAGAAAACAGCGAGCAGTCCATCGATTTAATCATTACATGTAGTTCAATCCTCTATAGACAATTCATAATTGGAGCTAGGTTATATTCCGTTTACCTCTCCAATTACATCTTTATCCTTGTGTACCATTGATTCTCTAATGAACAATTAATTTATAAATCTATTATAAATTGAGTACTCAAACTGTTCAAGTCCTGAATCAATACACAAGGGATCATCTTTTTAGCTTTCTAATGGAAGGAATGGATTCCATATCTGTAAGCTACATTCCCAGCTACTCATCTCATCATGCTCCCAAGATACAGGTATTTCGATCTGTTTAAAAAACAAATCTTTAACAAGTATGTCAAAGAATATAATGTTATAAATAGGAGTCTATAACTACTCAGGATTAAGATTGATCTACATATGATCATCTAGTGACATTATTTGAACTCTCAACTGTTAACAGAATTTATGTGAGATACAAATCATGTCTGGTCCAGTCCTATATAATCGAATTATATAAAGTACCTCCATTGTGATGTCAACACATCAATAGTCCGGATAAGACTATTACATTCTCAATGTTAATAGACCGTACTAATAATATTTAATTAAAGATCCCAAACTTTAATTAATTATTATGGACTATATTTAGTTTATTATCCATAAATTTAATCCTCATGTATATAACACTTACATACTAAATTTGTGGTCACATAAATAAACTAGAAATTTTCTGATATTTAAAGACATACCAATTATGCACAATTTCAAATAGAAAAATGTCATTTTATTAATTCAGCAAATATCCAAAATATACATGCTTTTAGGGTATAAACCCTAACACTTCATCACCATTCCGAACCTACTCAGTTCTGTAGCATTTGGCTGCAACTCTTCAGGTTCCTTTCTTTTCCTTTTTTCAAGGATGTCGAGACTGCTTTTAGTATCTGGTCCTTCAACAGGATGCAACTTTGTGTTCGGCTAGAAATTGGGATTGGAACAGGCTTGATAATCAGAGAATAAGCCTTGATCAGTGTATCCTTTTTATAACAGCAGTCTACAAAACTTTCTTTGTAGTATGCACATTATTGCATATTCACAAAGGTATTCCAGTTAATTAATACTTACGGTATGTACATTGGGCTGTTTCTAAGTCCACTGCAAATTGATCCCCTGTTTCGGTGTTCTTCACCTGAAATGTAAAACCCCTTGCCCAGGTAGGCACACTAAATCTACTCAAGTTTTTGTTAATCGCAATAAGCTTCAAAAAACCAACTGAAGACTTCCATTTATCCAACACGAAACTCTGTTTTCTTCTTGGCCATCTTTGTCATAAGATAAAAACGTATATTCTCTAACATTGTGATGATAGGCTTGTCTCGAGCATACAGTGAAGAAGAAGAAGTATGGAACCCTTAATTCTTCTTTCCTGCTTTTATCCTTGGCTAAGATGACACGTGCTATGTACGTGAAAAAAAATGGAAGAATTGGAAGGAAAAGAAGAAAAGGGACTAACATGAGATGAAAGGGTAAGGTTGGGGATCCAAAAGCTACTAAATAAATGTTGTGGATCTGATTAATACACATGAGAAAGGTTGGGAACCTGTGGTGATATAATCCAAAAAATAAAAATAAAAACCAGTAATACTAAAGGACATTTAAAAAAAATGATAACTGGTCGGTTTTTAGTACGTAGCTCAATTTTATGTTTGTATATAAATTATATATGAGTACCAATCCCGTATGTATATTTTTTTACTAATCCATAAGTATTATTTTGCCCAATTAAAAATCATCACGCACGTCTTTTCATGGTAAAAGTGGAGATGGAAAAGTATTAAATAATGTGTGTTTATTTTTATTACATTTTTTTTTCTAACTATTCAAATTATGATAGTCGTTACATAATGATCCAACGGTAAAAAAAAAATACCTATATATAGGTTAAAAAAAAGAATACCTATTAGATTGGGAACCATTATATATATATGTATAGTATATCAATCTTTGTGAATCTATATCTTCATTATATATTATATTAATATATAGAGGAATGTTAGTTACACTAATTTTTACACTCTCTTTTGTGCTCTCTCAGTCTAACTATTTGACATGTGAATTCCACTATATTTTATTACATTATTAAAATATTATACTGGATAGTGGAAGCCATGCATCAGAAAGTGAGATTGGAGAGTATAAAAGATAGTGAGAAAGAGAATATATTTAGCACTTCTTTAATATATAAGTTGATATAGTTCTTTTATCACTGATACTTTCGATTTTCTTTTTTTTTTAATAAATTCAAAAACATGACCAAGTTTTTAACATAGACCTAAAACTGGGCCTTTTGGCTAAGAGACACTTGTTTTTATCCTTGGACTCTAGAAATTAGGCCATTCACGACACTCTTTTAAAAGAATTGTAAATTTATAGTGGGCTCAGTTTTTTCAGATCTGATACCTCATTTTTTTTAGAAAAATATTATTTTTATAATAGTTTTGGAAAAATACCATTTTTGAAAATATTAACTAGTAACCGATAACTAGTTTTCAAGTACTGGTAACTAATAATTAACCAAAGATATTTATAATCAGTAGCTGGTAATTGGTAACCAGTTTCAAATACTAGTAACTAATAATCATTTTTAAAAATAGCATTTTTCTAAAAACTTTTTCAAAAGTTATATTTTTTCAGAAAATGCGGTACAAAAATTGAAGGAAAAAAAAAAAGAGTTTTGGACACTTATACCTATTTTTCTAAAAATATTACCAAATTGATGACTTTTCAAAAATAAAAATAAAAACTTCGTACGACCTTTCAGGGTATTTTTCTAAATATTTTGGAAGCTAGAAAATGCAGTGGAATTTTAGTAAATAAAAAAAAATCCCATACGATCTTTCTTGGAAACCAATTTAGTTTTCTTTTAGCGGAATGTCCTATATGTAAGTAAAATATAGGAAACCACAAAGGTTTATTGGAGATCATTATGCCTTCATAGGAAACCACAAAGATTTCTTAGAAACCAATTTGGTTTCCTTTCAGCGGAGTGCCATATACGTAAGTAAATCACAGGAAACCACAAATATTTTCTGGAAACCAGTTTGGTTTCCTTTTAGCAGAATGCCAGTATGTAAGTAAATCATAGGAAACTACAAAAGTTTCTAGGAAACCGGTATAGTTTCTTTCTGACCGAATACCCCATATATAAGTTAATCATAGGAAATCATAAAGGATTCTAGGAAACCAGTGTAGTTTCTATGTAATAGAATGTTCTATAGCTAACTAAATCAAAAGAAACCACAGAAATATCCTGAAAACCAGTTTGATTTCCTGACCATTTACCCCAAACAAACCAAGAAATGAGCTTTTATTTTTCAGACCAATTCCAATACATACAAACTTGAAACAAGGGGGTTCTTTCCTCTTTCTCCAATTTCGGGAAAATTAGTTTCACAAATAGGGTCATCCATCATTCGCTCAAGAATTGCTCGCTCAAGAGTCAAATCGGCTGATTAAAACTGATTAAGTCATAAAAATGAGAAAGAAAGATGAAGCGAAAAAGAACTGGCCACTGATTAAGTCATGAAAATGAGAAAAGAAGATGAAATGACTCTCTCAAGAATCAAATTGCCCGATTAAAACCGATTGAGTCGTGAAAATGAGAAAGTAAGATAAAGTGGAAAAGAACTAGCCACCGATTAAGTCGTGAAAATTAAAAAAGAAGATGAAGTGAAAAAGAACTGGCCAATTTTGAGAAAAGATTGTACAAAATAAATTATAATGGGATGGGTCATATTATTGAAATATTTTTTTTAAAGGTAGTATCTCGTGTCATTTTTCCCAAAAAAAAAAAGGAACCCACAGTATTTTTGTCATTATTTTTCATTTTTGTAGGTTAGTGTTAGAAACCCAAAACCAAATACTTGAATTCAGATATGAGATGGGTCTCTAAGTATTGGCTAGTTTGTACTGAAAGTGAGTTCCATTGAAGGGCCACTGCTCACTATCATTACTGGCTTCGTTGGGTTTGAGCCTGATTTGGGATCTTGTTAAGTTTGGGGCTGGGTCGAGTTAGCCTGATTCAGTTATATGCAGAGAAAAGGACATGGATAAGATTATTTGGGCTTCGTTTTCCTTTTTCGGACTATATTGATATAATTCTTTTTTTAGGACCAAAAGTTACAAGTAAGTAGAGAGAGAAAAAACTAGCTTCCAAAATTGCCCTTCGTTAAAAGTGAGAAGATGATAGGTGGGAGCATTAAATGGTTGTCATTTCATTTTGCCTCATTTTTCTTCTATTTTCATTCTCTCTCTATCTTTCTCTCACTTCTTATTCTTGGTTCTCTCTCCAAAATCAGAGCTTAGTTTCCATCTCATGAAGAAGATGAAGAATATGTTTAATGTCTCTGTCTCATGAGGAATATAAAAGCTTCTTTATTCTCATTCTCTCTGTCTCTCTCTCTTTCTACCTCTACCTCTCTCTTTCTCTCTTTCTTAATAGTCCTTTTACTATTTAATTAAAAAAACTTATCTGGAAAGAAGTTTGGCATTAATGGTAGTTTTGTTTAATCTTAGCTGGTAAGTAAATAAGTTTCGTTTAAGAATGTTTTAATGACGGAGGACCATAATACTGATCTGGCCAATAATATGCTAAAAATTTTAAGTTTTGGTTTATTTATAATCTTTTTAATATCTTGTAGATCTCGTTGATTGATATATGGTCAAGACTAAATTGACTTTAGGTCAAAATCCTCTTGACCTTTGGACTTTTGGTCAATATGAAACTGACCTTCGAGGTCAATTTAAGTTTTGATCTATGTTCAAAAATTTTTGACTAGTACCTCATCATTTTGAAGTCATTTCTCCGTCATTCATTACATATATCAACATATGTATCATAGAAGATATTATTCTATCTTAGGATATAGTTTTTGAGTTATTTTGTGGATATGGAAATTACTCTTCTCACTAATAAGATCTCTTCGTACAGAGTTCATTTAATTCAGACTCAGTTGCGATAATTTCTGAAATTACAGTCTGAAATAAATCCTAAAAACCAAATCAGTGTTAACACAAAAATTTAAACTATTTTTCACCCACGGTCACATGTTCTTGACTTTGGGTCGAGGAAGTTATTGACTTAGGGTCAAAAAATTCCTGACATAGGGTCAAGAAGTCATTGACTTAGGGTCAAAAACTTACAGATCATAAGTGATGAATTTCTTGATTTAGTTCTTAATTTAGGATCAAGAAGTTATTGATTTAGAGTCAAGCTTTTTTTGAGTTCGAGTTAAGAAGTTCCTGACTTGAGGTTAAGAAATTATTAATTTTTGGTCAAGAAGTTATTGACTTGGGGTCAAGATGTTCTTGACCCGAGGTCAAAAAGATGTTGACTTAAGGAAAAAAGTACTTGACTTGGAATCAACAATATTTTCAGTAGAGGTTATAAAATGTTACATGAATTTGGTCACGATGTTGTACGTAATGTGTTTTTAAATTCATAAATTGAAACTTATTGAACTTATGTTAGGATTTTCTTGTCGGGGTCAAAAAGTTTGTTATATTTTTTTTCAATTCGTTAATTAGGTCAAGAACGTACTGACCCCCATATCAAGAATTTTTTGAATAGAATCATAATCTCTTTAATCTAAAAATTAAATATAATTTTATGTGCTTATTTCTTCAAGAAGTTCTTGATATTGGGTCAAGTAATACTTGTCTTGAAGTCAAGATATTATTGATCTAGAGTCAAGATAGACATGATATAGAGTTAAATTTTTCTTGACCTAGAGTCAATATAGCTCTGACATAGATTCAAGTTTTTTTTAACCTGGAGAATAAATAATGTCTTTATTAAATACGTTGAATTTCTCCGAAACACCTACTGAATAGATGACTTTTAGCCAAATGATAGTCATCGAATATACCAAAAAATATAAGTAAGTACTAAATATTGTTCACCAACAACAGAAACCACAAGCCAAAAAAAGAAAAAAAGTAATTGTCTGAACCACAATCAAAATAAAACATTATCTTTGCTTCTCAAAATTTAGTCACTCCTATCGGTCGATTTCAGCATAGTCCTTATATTTCTGTAATTCATGATAATACAACTCGCATACAAACTTATGACGCAACTAGCTTGTCGGACATTAGAAACTCAACATACTTGATGATAAACATATCACAGTCCCTACTGAATAATAGCAAAATATCAAGTTAATTAAAATAATAACATTAAGTGAGGGTCAAGTCTCACTTGACCCAGGATCAAATATCCGGGGTCAAGAACTTCCTGACCTAAGATCAAGGAGCACTTGACCCAAGATGTCAAGAGTTCTTGACCTCAACTAGATAAATTCAAATAATCAGAAAGTCAAAAACTTTTTGGCCTAACAGTTAAGGGCTTCTTTACCGGGAGGTCATGGAGCTCTTAACATAAGGCCAAGAAGTACTTAACAAGAGTTAAGAGGATTTTGACTAGGGTCAAGAAACACTTGGCTCAGGTCAGTGCTAAGAAGATCTTAACTCCAATAAATATGCTCTTGGCTAAAGCCAAGAAATACTTGGCTCAGGTCCATAACTTCAGGACTTGGATCAGGAGAACTTGACCTGAGTCAAGAACTTTTTGACCTCCGGTCAGGATATTCTTAACCCCATCAGAATATTCAACCTCTAAAACATTCAGTCCATTCGATGAAATCAAGATAGCTTTTTTCCTAGCATGCAATGTCAAGAAATAAGGATTTTTCCATAAATATGAAAAAAAACCAACCTTTGCTTTCTCATATGCAGATTCTACTGCACTTTTGCCTTTGAAATTGACCGAGTTTTGCTCGGGGACAGTGGGCTTCGGCACTAGAGTTGTTGCGATAGACTTAGATGGAGACTTCATCTTCTTTTTAGCCAACGACGTGCCTGTAGTCCTTTAAAAGGGCTTCTTAGCTTCGGTTCGACGAGTCTTCGCCATTATCGAATTTTTTGGGTTCGTTGAAGAAAAGAGAAGAGCTTCTTGACGAAAGTGGGTGTGGGATTTTCGAGTTTAAAATGAGGTGGTTTTTGGATGGTTTTTGAATTCGGCTTTATAAGGTATTTTCTTCCGATTTCAGAGAGAAAATGAAGAGAGAAAGGAGAGAAAATAATGAAACAGAGAGAGAAAGAAGAGAAAATAGAGGGCTTAAGGATTTTACGAGGAAGTGTGTGAGGCATGTCAAATCTGAGTGAGGCAATGTCAAAAAATATTGGAGTTAAAGGAGGGGCATTATCGTATTTCACACCAAGTAGGCCCCTTCAGTCCTAAAAAAACCTTGTTGAAAAATGTGATCTTAAAAAAGACATTTTGGCCCAATTTTGTCCTATCCATGTCCTTTTCTCTTACGTGCATGGGGATGTTTGAAGTTCTGATGTGCCTTTACCAGGCCTTCAAGTAGGTGAACCCAATAGTTGGTGAAGTTCTGAAGCCACGTCTAGCTTGGACTGCTTTTTTAGCACTTGTGAATCTTAAACTACTATTCCTTTGAACTTTAGAGGTCACCATTTGGTTCGTTGCATGTTGTGTTGTATAATTTTCGTACACACGCACGTAACTTAATTTTGAGCCGTATTAAGGTTTGTTAAACTATACCATAAAGTTTGGTTAGCAAGCATTGTGTTGTAAGAAAACAAAATGCCTAAAGAGCTGTTGGAAGATTTTGTATGTTTAGTTTCCTCACGTAATACAATAAAGAATATACATTTTTGGAGGCAAGGAATAAGTATTTCCAAGCTTTATTCGTTATATCATCGTTTATAAAAAGGGCGCAGGGACCCCATAATTAAGAGAATAGCTCTCTAGTTCACCTGAAGAGGATTTTAGACCTGAAACAATTTTTTCCTGCACAAGTTGGAAGATAATGAATTCTTAGCAGTTTTACGTTGTTCGTTCAAAAAATGGCAGAGTTGATGGAAAAAGATTTAGGGGATTAAAAGACTACCTACATAGAGTAGTCTGCTTAACCACACTGTAGATGATCCACATTAGGACAGCAATGAGGGTATTTTCGTGTGTATTTTTCAAGTACAGATGATGCAGTTCCTTTCTAACAAAAAAAGAGGATGTAAAGTCTCCCCAAATCAAAATTTTTGGTTTATAAATTATGCTCAAGTTACAAATCTGAGTAATATACCAATCAGCCAAATGTTTCCACTCAAAAAAGAAAATCAATACAAGATGAGAAAACGCATGATGCAACGAAATTGGCAAACCAAACTTGTAAATATACAAGTATCGGCTAGTAGCACATATAATATAGCAATGTACATACATTGAATGTGTAATGTCGCAATTACATCCTCCTTGAGGGCATCCAGTTGATTTAATATGTGTTCCATGTAGTTCCATTACGTATAGATCAATAAGAATGTACAGTTATAAAAAAAAGTTTTGCGGCAAACATATTAAAATAAGAGAGACAAAAACAAACCGGGGAATTTTTACCAAGAAGGTCTACTAAGCTCTTTTGATGAAAAATAGGACTTGCTCATAAATATTTTCAAAACTAACATCTATTATCATGCCACACACATATGTAAAATTATTTGGATACCCTATTCCCTAATTAAATATATTTTTCTCAAATAAACTCCAAACTACTTCTGCCACCACCATCAATCCCCATCCCGACCCTGATAGCACCTAAAATTTTGACCGCGGTTGAACTTTTTATGCCACCTCTCCCGGTTGCTCCTATCAATTTCCGACTGGAAAATTTTAAACCTCTATTTGACTGTGGTCGAATAATTCAACTGGGATCGAAGCAACCAGTTGAAAATTTTCGACTGGCATTCAGCAGGGTCGAACAGATGCTCGACCGTAGTCAAATATTTTCGACCCCAGTCGAACATAGTCGGCCACTTTCCCGTCGCTTCCTCCTTCACTTTTGATGTTTTCGACTGAGATCGAGTCATGAGTAATTTTAGAACTCCGAAATATTTATTAAATGACATGCCAATAAAAGTTCTAATTTATAAGTTGTTCTTTTTTTCACATATATTGAAAAAGGGTCAAAATTGATAATGCCCCAAAGAAACCTACTTTACGTACAAATAAAACCAATTATTACATGAGCGCCTATATATCAACACTTGACTTCCTCTTTTTGGCATTATTCATTCATGACGGAAAAAGAAATAATAAAATTAGTTTAAATGTTTATTCTTGGTGAATGAAAAATTGAGGCTCAAAATGTTTAAAATTAGTTAAAAAGGAAAATGAACAGAATACTTTGCTATTTGCCAATTTTCTATTTGAGTTACAGATTATACCTCATGAATTGTATACTGTTTTGGGTATTGAAACTTTTGTAATGATTTTAAGATATTTATTACGTTTATAACTAACAAAACTTCCGTAACGTTTCTGTAATTGATGGCCGTTTATTCTAATTTTTTTTGGAATTAATCATGGATTAATTAGAGGAAAGGACGTTTTGTAACCACTCCTCTTGAATCCTATAAATAGATATTCTCTTCTGTTATTATAATCACACAATCATAAGTCATTCTCCTTTTCTTCTTGTTTTCTCTTTAGTTATATTTTTCGCTCTAGAGTTTCTCTTGATAGAGTTCAAGTGGCTTAGTTCGCCAAAATTAGAAACTTAATGCTCCACTTCTTTCTTTGAAAAATCGGTGTATTCTAGGACACAAAAGCTTAAAGACCTCAAACACCCCACGAGAAGACAAATTTGCTTTAAGGACACTAAGCGATATACAAATCTCGGTTCTACCTTTGCGGTTTGAATTTCTTGCTATTCAATTATTTTTCCAAATTTTGATTGTTAATTATATAAAATTATTCAATACAATTCACATTGTTGTTTTCTTGTTAATTGCTATATATTTGGTTTTATAAATTCTATTTTTTTCTATACATGTTCATTTATTTTTGCATAACAACTTAAAATATATTTTTGGCATAATTCAATAAATATGGAAAAAAAAAGTAGAAAAGATAAAAATTAAATATTTTCTAAATATAAATAAATAATATACATTTAAGTATTATGTCAATTTCAATATATTTAAAGAAAAAATCTAAATTTTAATAAGTTTGGAGCAAATAGTTCAAAGCTATTAAGGGCTTAAAGGAAAACCCACCTCTAATAGAAAGCATATATAGGAGCTCATCGTTAGTTTTCCTAGACACATAATTTTTCTATAGTTTTCAAGAGAGAAAAGTTTTTGCTCTCATGTATTGAGACCAAAAGGCAAAACAAGAAAAATAATATCACCACAGAAATTCACTCTCTTCCATAGATGCCCACACATCCAGTCTATAGTGTGAGTCATAGTTCGGAAGATTTAGAGGAGTCAAGGAGAAAAGTTTAGAATTGTTATAATTACTTCAAAAAATAAATCATTTATTTTCTCATTGTATTCGTTGAATTAACATATCTAGGTTAAAATCTTAGTATTCATATGAACTATTATTGTTTTAGAAATTTTTATATATAGTTCATATTCTTCTGCTATAAATATTTGCAGAACAACCAATAAAGTTAAGAAAGAAAAGTATAGTTTGAGTAGGTGACCGGGTGTGACATAATTTTTGAGTTATATACTTTTACATAATTTGGATATGTGCCAACATGATTGGGATATACTCAAATTATATAAGTTAGTATTAATAATATTTAATGTAAACTAGTTTTTGTTTTTGAGTTATATAATTTGATATAATTTGAGTAGGTATCAACCGAATTGGGATGTACTCAAATTATGAAAGTTCAAATTAATTCTAAGTTCTTACATACATGTACGTACGTATAATATTTCAACTTAGACTTATTTTATATAAAAATCTATTTCTCGATATATATTATAAATAATTTTTTTAAGATAACAAATTAACAACTAGTATTTCATAATCACTTAAAATAAGTTATATACTAATAGTATTAAAACAACTAAATTTGAAAAAGAAACTAATAATGAGTATGATTCCAGAATAAGAATAATATAAGTTTGAAAAAGGAAATAATTTGGAATGAAAATAATATGTGATATAAAGAATGGTACACGATTAGACACAAGAATAATATGATATCAAAAATAGGAAAAAGTAGCACGAAAATAAGATATATCTAAAACGGGCGCAATTAGACACGAAAAATAATATAATAACGCATCGTAGGCATAAAAATAACAAAATATCAAAAATAAGCACAATTAAATACGAAAATAGTATAATATCAAAAAATTAAAAAAATTAACTATGAAAATATAATATATAAATACGACAACGACATGATTATGGCACAAAAATGGGATAATATATGCACGACATGTATTGGCACATAACACACTGAACATAGAACGACACAATTAGTAATTGAGCCGCGGCGCGACAAGAGACATAAATGTGCCTCAGCTAAGGCACGGCCCCGTTAACATAACTAGTTCAACCCGACTTAGTACATTTAATCAACGTTACGTGATATCATGACTCGGGTGAACTCGGTACGTTCTAGGTGATATCTCTACCCAGGACAATTTACTCGTACATAAACTATATATTCTAAACTAGGATTTCTATATAATATATTTCCTTGAGCTAATAAATAAAAGTATGCCCACGTTTTGAAATATTAATAGAATTTTGTGAACCATGCTCCCTCGAAAAATGATATTTATTGCGTGAAGTTGTTGCCAAGGTACTTGGCCGGTGGATAGCGACGCAACGTTTCTTTAATGGAGAGTTTGATATCAAATATATTTCTTATTCAAGGTCTCCGTTGGTTGAAATCCCCGCCAAAATAATATATTTCATAAAATTATATTAAAACAAAGACATTGTAAGGTAGTACCCAATAAGAAAATGAATTTTTTTCTATCCAAACACTTGAACTCGATAATAGAACAGCTCAGAAGATTGGTTTCTGTTTCTGGTTTCTTCTTCTTTTTTTTTTTTTTAAATGTTAGTATATAAATAGGAAAGCAAGGATCCCCAAGAAGTACTCCACATCCAGAGGTCCAGGACATGTCGTTTCAGGGCTCCAAATCCAATAATGATTCTGCAAAGGACGCCACCAACAAAGGGAACCATGTACAGAAAAGGCATATTTGGTTCCCAAAGCACCTCAAGTCAATTGCTTTAATGTTTGTGATTATTGGTTTTCTCTTCCTTCTTGATTCCCTTTTGGTATCTATGAATATTCAGAGTATTTCAGCTCCAAAAATATCAAGTGGGAATAAGGTACAACTGTATGAAATTTGGCTATTTAGATATAGGTGACATTCAAATAAATATAAGCAGAGTGTGTTTAATTATGGGTGGCAATTTTATTTTGTTCTTTGTACTAAGCCAATAGTCTTGATTCATACTTGATTAACTCATGTGAATTTATGTTCACTTTTTTAGAAGGAAGAAAACAGGGATCCCTATGCAGAAAAAGAAAAATCGCCGGTGCACATGTATGACCGGCTTTTGAGCTTGGCTTCAACAGCTCTTGTGGAGGTTTGATTCATGACTTTCACATATAACATATTTTTGTATACAAGTAAACTTACATGTTCTTGGATATTTACATTTTCATCATGAAACTTGAATCTTCTGCTATAGAAGAAGCTTGAACAAGAGTCATTAAATATCTGGGAAGAGCCGCATCAGAAGGCGTCTGCATGGAAACCTTGTGCGGATAGAAAAGTTTCATTAAGTCTTGGTATTTGATCTTTTCTGGTCCTTGTGGGTGTATTATATTCATGTTAAACAATGAATGACCGCTTTTGCTGAAATAGATGATATATTGCTATAAACAGTCCCTTACACTGTGAAGGAATCAGTTTAGTTTCTTAATGGAACAGGCCGGAGGCATGAGCAAAATAACGGCTACATATTTGTTAGCGCGAATGGCGGTCTCAATCAACAACGAGTTGCGGTAGGTATTTAAGTTACCTTGAGTTCATAGTATCCTATGTTGTGAAAGCCCTATATGAGGAAAGAAAATCAACAATATTTTGTGAAGATTGAATGTGATGAAAGTCTCCTCGGTATGTGACATGGAAAATCCAAGTCCGAAACCTTTTCCAATTATTGTTTTGGAGTCTTTCAGAGTTCTCTAAACTTGGAGGGTTTAGGCACCTAAATAGTTTACCATGGGAGTCTTCGGAATTACACAAATGGGATATCGTACAAAATTATACCTTTCCCACAGTACAGACAATGGACGCAAATGGTGTGATTTTCAGTTCTTCTAGTTTGATTTCTAATCCAAATTTGTTATCTAACTGCCTAACTGGATGTCAAAATAATTGTCTAGGAAGAACTTAGTTACTTTGTCATTGTTCTTGCGTGGAATTCTTGTGCTTCTTGTAATGATTTTCTTATCTATTATACACAATACTTTTTCCACTTATAGGGTGACCAAGATATTGCAACTGCTTGCAGATTTGCAATGCTGTTGCTGTGGCATCACTTCTGAATGCAACTCTCGTTCTTCCAAGATTTCTTTATAGCAAAGTATGGAAGGATCCCAGGTCTGTGACAATATCTAAAATGTTTACTCTTTAATTTTTCTAGTTGATTAGGTAGTCTAGATTGATGTGCCATCCTCAGACATTGAGTTTTCGCTTGTTATCGAGTAGATGGTTACTTTGTTTGTATCTGTCCCTTTTCATCTCTTTTTTCTTAAATATATTTCAAAATCAATCATGTATTTTAAGTCACGGCCATTGAAAGAATCAATACCTTTGGAATAAAAAAACTACTTTACTCGACATGGTTTAAGCCCGTATAGCAGACATAATCAGAAATTTCAACGATGCCAAGACTAATCGTGTCCTTTTCCTCTCAAATTTATTCACACATTTCTAAAATATATTCACACTGTACTAATGGAGTTGTATTTGATGACTGGACAGCCAGTTTGGTGATATATACCAAGAGAAGCATTTCATAAAGATTATGAAGGATGAAGTAGATATTGTGAAAGAACTCCCTCCTGATTTGAAGTCAGTGGACATTGAAGCAGTTGGTAGTCTTGTATGTCATTACTGTTTCTAATATTAATTTTTGTGATTAAAGTTAGCATTCCCATGTGAACAGTTTTTGAACCTTCATGTTCCTCTTTCCAGATAACTGATGCAGATCTTGTGAAAGAGGCAAAGCCTATTGATTACATTAGAGCAGTGCTTCCACTCCTCTTGCGCAATCGAGTTATTCACTTCCTGGGATTTGGACATAGACTCGGCTTCGATCCCCTACCCTTTGAGCTTCAGGTGATCAGTTGATTATTGCAGGGTATACAAGTTAGAAATTCTTGGTGTAATATCACTGACAGCTGATAACGTAACTGATTAACAATATCCAATTCTTTCCAGGAATTATTATTGTAATTTCCAAATGCAGCACCGTGATAAAGTCATAGGATATCCCTTTGATGACATTTACGATTGGGAAAGTTTTCCACCAATTTAGTTAATGCAGATCAAAATCATCACAGTATTCTTACATACTGTGAAGTTAAATGCATGCTACCTGGAAATGTTTCAGGAAACAAATTGCTCTCTGTACAATCATCTACTCATTATTATTCTTCTCACGTATACTGAAACTAATTTTGTAGACCTCTGTTTGTGCTCAAAACCTTAAATTTAAGCCTTTCGATTCTTCTGTTTCTCTCTTGGGTTTTAAATAATCCAGTCATCACACAACTATCTTTCCCCCTTATCTAATAAATTAGTATTTAATATCTTCACAACATTGCTTAACCCTGCATAGTATACAAATTCAGTAAGGGTCATATATGACTCTCATATATGATTCAGCAATCTATTTCAATTTATTGCAGAAATTGAGATGCAAATGTAATTTCCACGCTCTGAAGTTTGTGCCGAAGATTCAACGAGCCGGTTCACTACTTGTTAGAAGGATAAGAAAATACGACGCTGCGAGAAGTATGTTGGACAAACAATTGCTTGGAAACTTCTTGTCATCTGGCATTCCTTCAAATGGAAATGATATTACAAGGAGTGGCCCTTCTAAATATCTTGCCTTGCATTTAAGGTTTGAAGTTGACATGGTTGCCTATTCCCTTTGTGAGTTTGGTGGTGGAGAGACAGAGAGAAGAGAACTTCAAGACTACAGAGAACTCCATTTTCCTCTGCTTATTGAGCGCTTGAGGAACTCAAAGTATGTTTTTCATGTTTTCTATTTATAGCCATTTTGATCAAGTCATTTTCTCTACTGATCGTACACATTTCTAAATGTCATTATTTCGTAAACAAACAAAGAAGTGTAAATTTGATGGTTCAAAAACATTCACCACTAATAGTATATCACTGAGTTTCTTCCTCTAGCTAATACAATTAGTTTCCGTGTTGTCAATGTTTTACAGGCCAGTTTCTCCTACGGAATTGCGAAAGCTAGGGAGGTGTCCATTGACCCCAGAAGAAGCAGCTCTTGTCCTAGCTGGTCTTGGGTTTAAGCGTGGAACTTATATGTATCTGGCTGGATCTCATATATATGGTGGTAAATCCAAGATGAATTCTTTCACCAGCCTTTATCCTAATCTGGTCACCAAGGAAACTCTCCTCACCCCTAGTGAACTTGCACCTTTTCAAAATTTCTCTTCCCAGGTAAATTCTCCATTGGCTATTTTGTTTCTTATTAGGCATACTACTCGTATATTACCAAATTAAAATGAACTCATTGGGCAGTTTTATTAGAATTTTAGACTTTTTCAGCATTTTTTTTTTTTTTTTGGTTGTATTTCTTAAGTGTTTCATTGGTGTCAACTGCAACTTAGATACATCTTAGGTGTTGATTAATTTGAGGGTATTGTTTTTATAAGTTTAAATTACTAATAATGGTAAAAGAAATCAATAATATTAAATGTCACGTGATGTTTCACAAATTAAATCTGTACATGCTGTTATATGTAGATATACATGTTACACAGTTACACTGACATGCTTATTCTGGATGCAGCTAGCAGCATTGGACTTCATTGCATGTGCAACATCTGATGTGTTCTCCATGACTGATACCGGCAGCCAATTTTCTTCCCTAGTGTCTGGTTTCCGGACATATTACGGTGGTGGTCACGCGCCTACTTTGCGGCCAAACAAGAAAAGGCTAGCAGCAATTTTGTTGGAAAATAGCACAATAGAATGGAACCGTTTTGAGGATAGAGTGAAAAAGATGTTTGAGGAAGGTCAAAGAGTGCGTGTGAGGGGTTCCGGTAAAAGCATTTATCAACAGCCAAGGAGTCCCGAGTGCATGTGCAAATCTAATTAACATGTTCTCACAATGACAACTTCCTTTCATTATTTTCCAGCTATATTAGTTGTAAATTCTTTTTAGTCAAGTTCCCAATTTTGAATTTAGATCATGTCAATTTTTTTTTTTGGTGTATTAATCCATGTTCAATCAATAAATAGATAGCACATCATACTATTTTTTTTAAGGGCATCATGTTAAAAAATTAAATACAATAATAAAAATTAAAAATTAAGTAGGGAGCTTTAAATCTTTATTGACATGTCATTAATTCATCGGTTTGACGTGTATTATTAATTTTTTTAAATTACAAAAAACAAAATTGGAAGTTGTAGAGTGATTTACTGATAAATAACTAGTAATTCTCGCTCGGGAGCCAAAAGGGATTGTGCATCGCCTATATATCATTCTCGATTGGGAGCCGAAAGGGACACGCCTACTACCTACTGTACAAGATGGCATCTTTCTCGGCCTAGTTGTCTTAGCTGGTGTAATTCACCTGAATTTTCCTAGGTTTCACTCGAGTGAAGGGGAGACCACCACTCAAGTAAAACTATCGATCCTTTCGCTCGGGACGGCGGACTTCATCC
>JXTC01000119.1:325693-358860 GCA_002914845.1 Trema orientale
ATCCGATCCATCAATACGGGTCTCATGTCAGTCAATCACAATATAGCGCATACTAGAAATAGTAAGAAGGGTGTGTCGATTTAATTTGGGAAAACTTAAATTTATATGGTAAATTTTAAAAAAAAATGGCAAAATCCTTCATTTTCAAACCTTTTGAAAAATTCTGAAATTATTTAGAAAAATACCTCTTTTATAAATACTTTAAAAAAATACTTTTTATTAATTAATGAAGTAATTAAGGTAATTGATCAAGTTGCTTGATGCAATCGAACAAGTCACCTAAAGTAATTCTTGGTTACCTCAATTAGGTTAATTGTTTATCTCGAGTACTTTTAAACAATACCAAATTTGAAAAAATAGTATTTTTATAAATATTTTATAAAAACTCGTATTTTAATAAATAGATCGGGGGTTTTTTCAAGGATTCCAGCAGAGTTTTGGGCTTCTTACAAAATTTCAAGCCCAAAATACAAAAAATTTAAAAAAATCCCGGATGGGCTACATTTTTTGGAAAATCTGATTTAGACAAATATCACTTTTAAAAAGTTTTTATATGACAATAATATTTTTAATAAATATTTTGAACAATATCACTTTTTCTTCAGAATAGATATTTTTCAATAGTAATCGAGGTAACCAATCCAACTAC
Organism: Trema orientale; assembly: GCA_002914845.1. Taxonomy (NCBI): domain Eukaryota; kingdom Viridiplantae; phylum Streptophyta; class Magnoliopsida; order Rosales; family Cannabaceae; genus Trema; species Trema orientale. Next base: position 326,343 of record JXTC01000119.1, read on the forward strand.
TCAAGTAACTTATTTAGTTACTTCAAGTATCTCATCAATTAATAAAAAAAAAAAAGAGAAATTAAGCTCCATAATAGTTTCTAAGTATTTTTTTTTTTAACTTTTAGTATTTTTCCTAAATTATTTTATTTACAGCATTTTTTTTATTATAAAGTTCCAGATATACCTCTAACCCAATACTAGTCATGATTACATGATTGAGTATAAAAACGAGGTTACTTTTGGAAGAAAATTAGTAAAAGTGCTACGTTTGTAAAAGTAAAATAAAAACTACTAAAAGCATAAAACAAAACTTAGGAATTGCTATATAATGAAAGAACCTCGATAAAAAGTGGTATTTTTTTAAATACTTTTTAAATCCAGGATTTTTTAAACAATTTCAAAATCTGGGATTTTTCATTTTTTTTGAAAAATTACTATAAAAATCAAATTTCCTCTAGACTTTTTGGTTTTCTAGATTATGGGCGAAGATTTTTGTAAAAAGTCCATTTAATTAGAAGGAGTATCAGTGAATTACAAAATAAAATATATTAAACAATCTTGTTTGGAGGGTATATGAATTTTAATTGGGAATAATATATTATTGGACATGTTTTCATATCAGAAATGTTTTCAATTTCAATTCTATTAATATTTAAGAATTAATTAACATATTTCCTAAAATTAGAAATTGGAAACTAACTGACAGCAAGTGTTATCTTCCTCTTGTAATGTATTGGGTCTTGCTGTACTTAAGTCTCTCATATTAATAGAGTTTTTCTTCCTTATATTACATATGTTGTGGTGCTCAATAAGAGATATCAGAGCTGCGTCGATTAAGACTATCAGTAGGGGGAGTTTCCCAAGTTTGTTGTATGAGAGCAATTAAGCTTGCTTCGTATAGTCGAAAGTTTGCCAATATAACGAACAACCTTCATGTGATTGAGGGTACTTAGAAACTCAATAACAAAAATTATAGTATGTGGGCAACCTGCATAGAATTATACATACAAGGTTAGGATATTTGGGAGGTTGTTGGCAGCGACACAGTTATACCACCGAAAGATGTTGTAGCTTTGAAAAAGTGGAAAGTTAAAGTTGGCTATGCTCTCGATCAAGACTACAATAGAAGAGAAAATGTTAGAGCACATTATTAAGAAGTTTACAGACACCCAAAGTAGCATAGGGCACTTTCAATGCACTATTCCCAAAGAAAAATAATACGAGCTTACAGCTTCTTGAAAATAAGATGTTGTTAATTGCTCAACGAGATTTAATATTTTATAAAAGTAAAAACAGTACTCTTCCGTGAAATTTCTAAATTAGATTATGATATCAAAATTACAAGCTCTAGGATGAAAACAATTATTGTCCATAGATTGAGACCCCAATTCACAAGTTTTGTTACTGTAGTTTAAGGTTGGCCAACTCAATTATTTCTATTAGATTTTGAAAGTCTACTTGCTGACCAAGAAGAAATGTCACAAAAAAGAGATGAGAAGGCACTATTTAAATAGCAACAAAAACAATGGCTGACAAAGACAAAATTATGGCAGAGGATCTAAGAAATGTGATCATCATCAAGATGATACGGTTGAACGTTCTCTTGAAATTTTCATGGATAATTTCTCTGTTTTTGGTGATTCTTTTGATGATTGTCTAATGAACTTGGAAAAAGTCTTGAGAAGGTGTGAAGAAAAGAATCTTATACTTAATTGGAAAAAATGTCATTTCATATTAACAAATGAGATTGTTCTTGGCCATATTGTTTCATCAAAAGGAATTGAGGTAGACAAGTCAAAAATTGAATTGATTTCCAATTTACCTACACCAAAATATGTAAGAAATGTAAAATTATTCTTAGGACATACTAGTTTTTATACGAGGTTTATCAAAGATTTCAGTGTAATATCTAAACAATTGTGTAACCTCGTATCAAAAGACAATATTTTAATGGACTAAAGAATGAGAAGAAGCATTTGTAAAGCTTAAACAATTTCTTATATCTGCTACTATTATTCAACCACTCGATTGGTCTCTTCCTTTTGAAATAATGTGTGATATTAGTAACTATACTGTTGGTATTGTTTTACCTTTCTTTATAGGAAAATATCTATTTGATAGTTAGGAAGTTTTAGTTATCTTTTTTTTGGACATTTTTTTATTGTCCTTTAAGGTTATTAATATTAAATTAAATGATAAATTTATTTTTTCTCTTGGTATATCAAGCTATTTACTTGATATATTTTTAGATGTACCAAAATTTTGTGCTTGACATTTGGTAGATATATTGTCAGTTGTATTGTATCTTTTTATGAAATTGGTCATATATATATATGATCAGGTTTTTATAAATATAAATATGTATAATCAGGTTTTTATAAATATAATAAATATAAATGCATATAATATAAATTGAATCTTTAAGTTTGGTAGATTCATTTATAAACTTAAAATATCTAACTTCGAAAATAATGCATTACAATATTGTAATTGGTGTATATGAAAATACAATGAGTACATAAATGGATATACCAAGGGGATAAAAAAAATAAACGTACTACATAGGAATGATTTCTTAATGGTCGTAAAGTTTATTTTCTGAAATTCTACAAAACCATAAACGTTAAAAAATAATTTAAAAATCTCTTAACTAATATTAATATAATTTATAGGAAATAATGGATTTTGATAAAGATAATAGTTAATAACACAATTAGTGGTATATATAGAAGTATAGTGAGTACATAAATAGATATACCAAGGGGGGAAAAAAAACAAATGTACTACTTAGGAATAATTTCTTAATGGTATTCGTAAAGTTCATTTTCTGAAATTTTATGAATCCATAAATGTTAAATAATATTTAAAAACCTCTTAACTAACAAATTGATATAATTTATAGGAAATGGTGGATTTTGATGAAGATAATAGCTAATAACACAATTAGTGGTATACATAGAAATATAGTAAGTATATACATGGATATACCAAAAGAAAAAAGAAATGTAGTGCTTAACAGTAATTTCCTATAAATGGCCATAAAATATAATAATTTCTGAAATTTCATGAACTCATAAATGTTAAAAATAGTTTAAAAATCTCTTAACTAACAAACTGACATTAATTTATAAAAAATTTGGGTTTTTATAAGAGTAATTTTGGTACTTATTTTCAGTTGATAATATTTTTTAAAAAAAATCCACCATATATGGTGTTTTAGTAGAAAAACCTTCACTTAAATCAAATAAAACATTCAATTTGTCTTTTTTATCAAATCGTACTGAGTCCATATGAATGATCAAAATATAAGTTTGAGTTTAAAAGAAAAAGACGCTTTTACCTTTTGAACTCAAATGACAAAAGTAAATAAATAAAAATTATTATAATTAAAAAGAGTTTTAATTATTAGAAAAAATTAAAATGGAAAAAAAAAAAGAAAGAAACAAAGACAACAGTTGAGAAAAAAAAAATGGAAAAAAAAATGAAGTAGTTGTAAAGTCACACTTCCCAAATAAATGACGAAATAAAGTCAAAAAATTAGTGAGATGGAGTAGTGTGATTGATGTCCAGGGACATGGCCACTGCTTCTCCTATTTTGTAACCTTTTATTTTACTTTGTTTTTTTTTTTTTGTTCATTTAATTGTTTTCAATAATTTGAACTATTATTTTCTATAATTTTTTTTTTGTAATTTGTGTTTTATGAGTTTAAAGCATAATAACATTTTTTTTTTCAATTTTGACTATATATAGACCCAGTGTAATTTGATAGCAAAGTACAAATTAAAATTTTCATTTGATATAAATGAAAAAGTGTGTTTTTTCCCACTATGACACCAGACATAGTTTTATATATATATATATTAAAATTATCTCTTATTTTCAATTATTATCTAATTGGATCATTTAATTATAACTTTAGAATTGAGTATATTTACTATTTCTGACTCTAAAAAGGTGGCATATACCTATTTAACCCATATTCTTCAACAAAGAAAAATTAAGACACTGTAAAAAATTTAATTACGAAGTGGAGAAAATAACTTAAAATTTTTAAACAGTTATATAAAAATAATTTGAAAGTAAAAAGTTAATAGAGGCATAATTTAAACTTCGAATATCAAATAAAGAGAGTACAAAATTTTATTTTAAAATAGTACTATAAATAATATAAATTTACAAACTACTATATCTATGACAATATAATAAACGTGGATGTGCTTTGGGATTTGTGCCATTATTCTGATTGAGCTATGTGCTTTTTTGTTTTTTGTCTTTTTTTTTTTTTTTGGAAAAAAAGACCGTTTATTTAACTGATGACACTTATTGTTAAATGAGTCCCATTTTCTTTTTTTTAATATTCTTTTCTTAGTTTCTTTATATATTTTGCGTTATTACATTACAAAAAGAATTTTTTGACCTTTTTGATCAGTTACCAATACAGGTAGTCCTTATTAATTTTTTTTTTTCACAAAAACTTTCCATTGGTTTCTGAATAAATATGAAAGAAAAGATGGTAAGCGATATATGATTTATTATGCAAGTAAGACTTTAAATGATACTCAAACAAATTATTCAACTACTGAGAAAGAATTACTTACAGTAGTATTTGCTTTAGAAAATTTTTAATCTTATCTTGTTGGCTCACCAGTAATTGTCTTTAGTGACCATGTAGCATTAAAATATCTTCTCTCTAAGAAGGATTCCATGTCAAGATTGATACGGTGGATTGCTTCAAGAGATTGGTATCGTAATCAAGGATAAGAAAGGCGCCGAAAATATTGTCGTTGACTACTTGTTAAGGCTAACAACAGAGTCATCTTTTGGACCACACCTATCAAAGATTATATTCCTGATAAATTTTTATTGTCTACTACTTCAATACCTTAGTTTGCTAACATTGTCAACTTTCTTGCAATAAGAGCTATACCATCTGAATGAAGTAGTCAAGACAAAAGGAAGTTTTTGAGTGAAGTGCAGAACTTTTATTGGGATGACCCTTATCTATTCAAATATTGTCCTGATCAAATCTTTCGAAGATGCACACTAGATAATGAGGTAAGTAGTGTCATAAATTTTTGTCATATAGAAGCATGTGGAGGTCACTTTTGTCAAAAAAATTACTGTAAAAATTTTGCACTGTGAATTTTATTGGCCAACCTTGTTCAAAGATACTCATGCTTTTTGCAAATTTTGTGAAAATTATCAAAAGTTAGGATCAATTTCAAAACATTACATGATGCTTTTAAATCCTATTTTGGTGATTGAAATCTTTGACTATTGGGGTATATACTTTATGAGACCTTTTCCACTGTCATTTGGCTTTGTGTACATTCTAGTAGTTATTGATTATATGTCAAAATTGATAGAGGTAATTCTAAGCCGAAATAATGATCATAAAACAGTTATCAAATTTTTAAAAGAAAATATTTTGAGTCGATTTGGAATTCCTCAAGCCATGATAAGTGATAGATGAACACATTTTTGTAACAAGCCATTTGAGTCATTAATGAAGAAATATGAAATCAACACCTTCAAATAAATGGACAAGTAGAACTTATAAATACGGAGATTAAATAAATTTATGAGAAAATAGTTAACCCAAATCGTAAAGATTAGTCTTTGAAACTTAGTGATGCATTTTTGGCTTATCAAACTGCTTTTAAAACCTCGCTTGGTATGTCACCCTATAGGATAGTTTATAGAAAACCTTGTCATTTGCCTGTAGAATTTGAACACAAAGCTTTTTGGGCTATTAAAACTTTCAACTCAAACCTTGATGATGGATAGTTTATAGAAAACCTTGTCATTTGCCTGTATAATTTGAACATAAAGCTTTTTGGGCTATTAAAACTTTTAACTCAAACCTTCATGATGCTTGTAAGTTGTGAAAAAATTGCAAATAAATTAGCTTGAAGAATTGAGAACTGATGCATATGATAATTCAAAAATTTATAAAGCTAGAACCAAAATTTTTCATGACAATGTAATTTCAAGAAAAACATTTATTATTGGTCAAAAAATTTTGCTTTTTAATTCTCAACTTCACATATTTCCTGGAAAATTGAGATCAAGGTGGAGTGGACCTTTCAGTATAAGACATATGTATTCTTATGGTACCATTGACATAAAAAATCTCAAAAATAATAATGTGTTTAAGATGAATAGATAAAGGTTCAAACCATTTCTTGACAATCAAATCCTTCAAGAGGAAATCCTTTATCTCAATGATCCATGTTACGAGTAAACATAATCTGTTGTAAATATTCAATTCTTTGTCTTTAACTTTGTTTGTTTTTGTAGGTTGTTTTCAATGTGTTTGTTTCTTTCTTTTATTGCCTTCCCAGTTAAGCAGCGAATAATGGTACTTTGTGACCTTCGAGTTAGTTTTTTCAATTTCTCACAATAATTGAAAAAAAAAATGAAAATGAATAAATAGAAACAAAAAAAAAATTGTGTATAAATTTTCAATTTCTCATCAAGATTCACCATAACTTTTCACTTCTCTACTCTTTCTCTCAATTTCTTTTCTTCATAATGGATCTCATTCTTTCAAAATTGCAAAAATATTTTCCTTCTCTTTCTCAAAATGCTCTTGTAAAAATTTACTATACTAGGTGTGAAAGATTAAGATTATTAATACATAATGCATTCTTGAAGATGTCGGTTGGATTATCGAAGCAAAGGTACAATTATCAGGTGAGTTTTTACATTCATTTATTTCATACATACCTGGTCATGGTAAAATCTCATTTGTAAAAAAGTGTCATGCTAAAAGAATAGAAGTTTGTCATAAATATGCATGATAGACTTGTAATACAAAATGCTACTATTTAGAAATGGTGTCCAAAAATCGTGAAGATAAAATAAACTTCATTAAGGATGGCATGAGTAAGGGATCATTGGATGATCTCATATCGACCCTTGAGATGTATCTTAATGGAGATGTATATCTTACAATTTGCAAATTGTGGCCCTAATTTTGACAAGAGTATGAGCGATATAGTCTTGAGAATCTGACTTTAAAAGACCTTATTTGCCAATTTATAAGAAAATTAGATGAGAAGCCAATTCTCAACCTATGAGGGTGTTTGAGCTATTATTGGATGTAAAACCAGAGGAAGATATGAGCCATAATCACAACTACCTATACATATGCATGTTTTGTCATTTTGTCGTTTTGTGAAAATTTCTCATACTTTTCTCACAATAGCTGACATACCCCAATAGGTACTATCATTGCATTACTTCTCCTATTTCTATAAATACATTACTTCTTTTCTCTATTTTCATTTACCTCAAACTCATTCATAAGATTAAGAGGAGTGTTAAAATGGCCGGATCTTCATCTCGTAAAATCACAAATATTTGTGCATTTTGTGGATTCAGGCCGTGGAAGGATAAAGAGTTCCTAGAAGTAGCAAATTAACTTAGTAAGGTATTAGCTAGAAGAAAAATCCATTTAGTATATAGAGGAGGTAGTCTTTTGTTAATAGAGTTTGTGTCAACAACTGCATTCATTAGAGAAAGCTAAGTTTTGAGAATCATTCCATAAGTTTTGTGAATCATCCCAAAAGTTTTGACTGAAGGAAACATCACCGAAAAAATAGTTAGGGAAAAACTGAAAGTGCCAACAATACTTGAACAAATACAAAAAAATACTTGATCATTCTGATATTTTTATTGCTTTACCATGGGGCCTTGGAATATTAGAAGAAAATTTTCAAATTACTTTTTGGGCTCAGTTAAAAATCTACCAAAAATCCATAAGCCTATTAAATGTTAATAGTTTCTTTAATGGCTTGTTGTCTTTTATAGATCATGCTGTGGAACAGAAGTTTATTTCAGACTCTTCAAGATGAATCCTCATCTCTGTTGCAACTCCTGAGCAGTTGATTGATCAACTGCAAATCTATGTCCCAGAAGTTGATCTAACTATAATTCAGTTAGATTGGTTAACCAAGGAATGTCGGAAAAAGGCGAGATTGGATTTGCCTCTCAGTCTGTAAAACTTTCTTACCTCATGGTTTTACTCACAGTATTTTATTTTTTATATTTATGTATTTTTAGGTTTTTCTTCTCTGTAATTTTAGGTGATGTCTTCTATACTTTTCATATTTAACTCAAGACAACGGAGACTATGTCTGATTCTAATTAGGAGGAGGGGATAGTTGACACCAAAAAAAAAATAAAAAAAATCGGAAAATAGATCCTTTTACTATTATTAAAATCATTTGACAAAGCGAATAGGTCATAGATGGCAGAGTAAGGAGTAAATTTATTCTTGAGATGCATCATAGAAGATATGTAATATTTAGTCTTCATTTTTAAATTTGCTAATATTGTTTCATCATGTATTTCTTTTTGAATTATTCAAATTTAGGAACTATCATATTATGTTCATATACTTATTAAGCAAGTATTCATAAATCATCCTTAGTACATTGGGTTTCAAATTCAACCCCTATTATCTCTCAAGTTATCTATTTCATCAAAGACAGCAACTAAGGGAATGGGTATATATATATATATATAAAGATACATATTATTATAAAAATAAATCATAGAAAATTTTAGTTTTGTAGCCTCCTTAACTTAAGCAATTGAGTTTGAAAGGGTGTCTTAATATCTAGTATCCTAAGGCCAACTGGCTTCGAAGTTATTGGCTTAAAGATCATTACAAGGATTTAGGAGAGAGCATAAGAAAATCTGACATTGCACTTTGGGAGTTCGTTTATTTGGATAAATCAAAGAGAGAAAAAGTGGTGATTACTTTGGAGGGAAATCTTGTTAATCATTTTTAAGTGATAACGCTTTAATTACTAGAGACTACTAATAAGCTGGTTAGGGGATGTGATGAACACCTAATTGTGTACATTTATTAAGGAATTATATTATCATTATATACTTAGAGTTTCATGAAATTCCCTAATTTAAAGCACTTTTGTAAACATAGGCATAAAAGTAAGAGTCACCCCTAATTTATGCTAAATGTTCGCTTTTGCACAAGTTTCATAAAATAGGCACAGATTCTAAATCACATGGGAGATTCATCCAATTCTTAAACTCATGAATTCCAGACTCAATAATCAACTAAACTCAATTCATAAGATCTGCCCAGATTATTTTGAAGTGGGTCTCAAATAGATAATATTACAAATTGGATTGTATCCACGTTCAGCCCGATATACTTCAATTCTTGGCCCATTCGAGCCTCATTATAGTCCCAAATTGAGTGATTCTTGATGCTATAGATACTAACACAAAAAGATATAGATATTTTGTTCTTTGAGAAAATTTCTAAATCAGTAAAAATCTGGGTGAAAATATCAGAAGTTTCTAGATAATAAGATCAGCTACCAGTTTTGACTGAGCAAAACTTATCTTCACCATTTTTGCTCTAACTCAAGAAATACGGCTATGATTTATACAATTTTGGTGGCATACAACTCCTAAGTGATAAAGCTTCATTTTCTTTTCTCTGATAAAGACCTAGTTCATCCAAATTCATTATGTTCTAGATATATCTTTGGGAGGGAATGAATCTACTAAAACAAATTGCCATCTTACACTTATCCTTAGCATACAAAATTTAACTCTGTATCTCCAAGTTTTTCTTTAAATAAATGCTTAAGCTAACTTTAGGAGGCATCTTGGTTTGAGATCAAGATCACTCTCTTTTGTTCTCCTCTTGTTATTCATGTTGTTACAATCTTACTTTGCCTTCAAAAGAGTAAGAATTTTCTATTCAAAACTATGATCATATCGTGTTCACACTACTTGTTCTTCTTCATCATGTTTACTTAATCTTGTATGTTACTAAGTTGAAAGAGTGAATCTCTTGGGGAAAAAATAAGTATAATCTAAACTCTAGGTGGACCTCATTGCTTATATCATTTAATCATAGTTATACATATGTTACTTAATTTTCTTAATCAATCTTAATACTATCCTTGTTAAGTAGTGTGTCTTGATTAATTATAGTCAACCTTTGGCATAACAAACACTTAATTCCTTTTGTACCGCTTGTGCTAGGAAGGAATTTTGATTTGTTGTAGACATAAGGGAGCACCATGAATATTTGACCACATTTGCAAGTATTGGCATTATCAAAGAAGATAATTAAGAAAACTAATAAAATCACATAAATAACTAATAATGAATCTTTGATGATAAATTCTCCGATTAGAACCTCTGCTGTGTGTGGATTCTAATTAAGTGATAAAAGAGCCTAAATTATACTTATTTAATATACCCACGAGTAGATCCCCTAATCTTAGCCTCTGTTTAATTTTAAAACTTCATATCATTATATGTCTATTACTTTGTTTTATATGGTTATAATTATCCTACAACATACTTTCTTCTGTCCTTTTTATTATTGTAATATATATTTTATAGTTTTGTATTATTCACTAACCTTCTTGTGGATCGACCTCGGTTTTGCCGAGTAATTTATATTAGCCCAAGATTGACTACTTAAGAGGGGGGTGCATTGGTTTTAAAACTTTTTAAAAAACTTTTCAACTATGTAAATCGTAGACCACTATTTTAAAACTTAGGCTAAACGAACAATACTACCAAATATATAACACTAATACCAAGTCAATTAAGCACAATAAATATCAAATACACAATTAAATAGTTTGTATTAAAGTAAAGAATGTAGGGATAGAGAAAATACAAACTCAATTTTTACGAGGTTCGACAAAGAGAGAGATGTGATAGCTTTAGTTTAAGAAATAAAGTATACACAAATCTTTGGGTTGAGTTTCTATCCTACTCTTTTAGCTTTGTTTCACATTTTCTGTGGACCATGAGATAATGAGGAAAATATGAGGAGGCATAGTGGGGAGAAGAGAAAGAGAAAGGAAAAAGAAAAAAAAAAAAAGTTAGGTTTAAGAGGCGTAGAAAATACTTAAATATTTAAGGTAGTTAAGTTCTTTTTAGGTGGGTATATATATACATAATAGGTTTGCAATATTTATTGAGTAGACCACATGGTATAATCGAGTACATTATAGTACATATTTAATAAAATTTCCTTTTTTTTTCGTTTTTTCCTTTAGTAATTATAATGACACCATTCTCAAAAAAGAGAAAAAAATTATAATGACACCAAAAATTTATTTGAACCAAAGGTTTATGTTGAATGATACGAAATTTGAACCAAAAGTCACCTACATCTCCGGCTCTCGATAATTTGCTTTGACTTTTCCACTATCGGATCAATATTATGGGCTTAATCAACCCTTGTACAAACGGAGTGAATTATTCTTAGGCACACCCTAGCCTTTACAATAGTCTTGACTCCGGCTCTATCATACCTAATCTTGGATTGTTTTGACTCTAGTGCTAATCCTCACCTATACGGATTGTTTAGACAATGGTGCCAATCTCACTAACTCACCGGTTGTTTAGACTCTGGTGACAACCTCACCTACACTCGGGTTGTTTAGACTCCGGTAGCAACCTCACTTAAACACGGATTGTTTATGACTCCGGTGCCAACCTCACCTCACACTCAATAGTTTTTCAATACACTCACAAACTCTCCTCTCAAAAGTAATAAATACAATTTTGACTTAGGAGATTTGAGAACAATGCACAATGAATACTCTAAGATTGGCTCAATATGATTTGAAAGTGTAATTGATGTGAAAATTGGCTAAGACACTTTGAGAGTAGATGAATATCAATTTAGGTTCATGCTCAAGTCTTAAATGCCATCAAATGAGGCTCTATATATAGATACCCAAGAAAACTAGCCATTTATAGCCATTATTAGCTTTCTGCCAAAAGTTTGGTCGACCAAAATTAAAGCTGGTCGAATATAGCCATTGGAGTTTGACACGTCAGTTCAACACCAACGGTCATTTCTGGCCACTGGTCTAAAAAGTGGTCGACCAATTTTGATTAACCAAAATCACTGTTGATCGACCAAAATTATTTTTGGATTTTGTTCGACCAAATCCATTTTTGGTCATTTTTCAAACTCTGACAGGATTTTTGGCGTTTTTCAGATTTTGACGGCTTTTGGCGTTTTTCAAAAACTGACTTCTAAACTTGTTTTAAACACTTTAAAAACATTAGAAATCAATTTGAAAAGAATATTTTAGCTATTGCAAACTTGTTTTAGTTTCACAAAGATATTTAACAATAATTTAGAAAGTGTTCATCCTAAAACACATTCTTGTTTGTAAATAGAAAATCCTCTTTTAGCCTATTTCAAATAATCATGAATTCAAATATATTTACAACTTATTTAAACTTAAGAAATCATGTTTTAAAGAATACTTTGATCATTTAAAGAAATCATTATTTTCAATTTTCAAATTTCTATAATAAAATAACTATTTTAAACTTAAGATAGTTTGAAAACTCTTTTAGAAAAAGTACGAGCCAATGCAAAGAGAATTTGTGTGCAATGAATTAAATCAAAGACAAGACTAAATATGCATATACTATATCTAAACATGGTCTTGTATCTTAATTGTCCATCTTCAAGCTTGATTCTAATAAGTCCAATATACATCTATTTTCAAGCTTGATTCGTTGATCAACTTGAGTTAGAACTTTAAAACTATTTCACTACACACTCAAGTTAAATCATTAGTACTAAATCAAATGTTTGTTATCTTCAAAATAAGAGTGAGTAAGATTGAAACATCAATTTCTCAACAATTTATTACTTTAACACTACTGCACTTAGGAGAAGACTTCATTAATTTGAACCAGTCAGAACTCGAGACAAAAATGTATGAAAAATACCATCATCTGTTTAATTTTTAGCTTGAAGTTGTATTTTTTCTCTTTGTCTCGTACTTGAATTTTAGAATAAAATTCTTTTAAGAAGATAAGGATGTAAAATCCCTAATTTTTAAAGGGTAAAATGGCAATTTAAAGCTAAGGGCGCACTAGTATTTTGCCATTTTCGAAATATAAAAATCAAAATATTTAAGATGAACTTGGACGGAATGTTAGTCTAGTTTCGTAAAGGTTAAATTTTAAAGAATTTTTAAAAAGATGGACCATAATGAATTAATTGAGGGTGAAAATGAAACGAATTTTTGAAAATCGAGTCAAAGTGCAACTAGCAAAAATAGTGTCCATCAACTCAAGAAGTGACACGTGGCAAATAGTTCTAGAATCTACCTTTAAATCTCTCATATTTTCCACCATCTCACATGAAACCCTTGAAGTTTTCGAAAAACACTCCCTTCGGTTACTATTAATGCACTGATCAACCGCTGTCCACACCAACCAACATGCCACCTCACAAGCACTGCCAGTCGCTAACAAAGCTCGCATCATCCTCCTCGCTGCCTGTCATCGACGCGTCACACCACCGGCACATGTGACCAAGTTGTGAGGTCACCGATAAATTTTGAACGGTCACCGCTGTCAACTCGCCGGCAGTGAATCTTTTCCAAATTTGGCCATTTTACAAAAATAAATTTGGCATTTTTATAATTATTTTCGTAAAATAATAATTTAGGCCATAAAAGTGGTAAGAGGTAAAAGAAGAGATTGAGACATGAACAAATGTAATTGTGTTATGTTGAATCGATATCCGGAGATATGTAAATTTTTGAATTGAAAAAGAGGACACTTTTCAAATTATTTCTAAAAGTGATATTTTTGAAATTTTCGGATTCAAGGCCTGTTTAAGGCTCAGGACTTTGAAACAAAGTTTTGACCTCAAATTTGGATTCAGTGAGATCGAGAGGCAAACTTTGATCTAATATATCGTTATATTTCTAAGTGGCACGAATATAGAGACATGAGGCTCGAGATTTGCCTCGTTTTGCATGCTAGGGCCGGGTCTCGATGCGAAACCCAAATTTATCGAATTATGTGACTAACTTAACTATTTTGGACATTAGGAATTCAATAGTGAAGTCTGTTTCGTGATTTGAAGCTCCGTTAGAAAACCGGACTTTTGAATCAAGCGATCAAGGGTTCGAAAATGATTCCCGACCTTCCAAACGACGTCAAACACTCTCTATAGTACCGTAGCTATCTAGTCACTTGTTTATGGTAGGGGATCAATTACCAATCTTTTATGAAACTTTGGTTATATTTGGATTAATTTATTTATTATTAAAATTTCGTGAATTAAATATTCTTTACTTAATTTTGGTAATTATTTTAAGTAAATGTCATATTTTGAGATAAAACTTACTATATAGTTATCTTGTGATTTTATTACAAATAGTACACAATCTCGTCAATGTCATTCATATAGCATTATATGCATTCATAATACTTACACGACCGTGGACTTATGGTACCCAATAAGGGTGCTCAGACTTACAGGTGTTCTATTTGAACATCTCGGACATATTATCATAATTGCATTACATTATTATATGTTTGGCAGTTTGGATATATACTTTTTTAGAAATGTGTTTGGTAAAAAGTTTTGCAACTTGTGAACCTTTGAATTTTCAAAACATAATTGACAAAAAGACTTGGAATTTGTGAGCTCTTGGAATATGGGAATATATTATGTAAAGATAAGAGTTTAGTGGATCCTTGAATCGTTAACTATAAATAAATTTTATAAACTGTTTAAAACAAACTATTAACCATGCAAAAATTTAAATTTAATTATTCCATTTGTTTAAAATCCATAATTGATTCTCTACACGGTATTAGCTCCCTCTCCCCACTCATCCTTCTTCTCCTCAGGTGGTATTCAATATGATTTGGATAGGGAGATTTAGATCAAGGTACTGAAGGCTTACTAGTTTGTTTGTATTTTAGTAAATTCCTACTAGACATATGTATTATAGACTTGAGTATGAATTTGGGTCGAATAATAACTAAATAAGCTTATTTGTGAGATTCTGATATGATTTATATAACTTATCTCTATGTTTGAGTGTGAGATGAATGTTCGATGCATGATTATGAAATATTTGATTTCGTTATTGTCTACGTTTAATGAGTGACACATAACTATAGGTCTTTTTTTAATTAAATATTTTATCAAGGTCAATTTGAAAAATTAAAGGTTCCGAACATATTTGAACTATTTTTTAAATTATTCCCGATATTTCTATTTTGTGAAATACTCATTCTACGACTGACCCCGGCTTTGGGTCATGACAGAATCAACCCGAACAAGAAACTAATTACTCTGAAAACATTTTGTTGAACGTAAGTACTATGGAAACTAGGCTGTTATTCATACAGATACTAATATGGGAGGAATTTTTCCCTTAATTTGATCATCATCTTATTCGTCTAGCTCTTAATTTTACGTTTTCCTTGATACACTTTGGTTTTGAGTTTTCTCCCATCAATAAATCACATATCCCTTAAATTTAGACACTAAAAGGCTTGATTTTCTTGTTCTACCTTCACAAACTCAAAGAACTCATCTATTCTTTCAATCTACTCCAGAAATTCCTCCATTTCAAAAAATGCTTCAAATTAACTAGCAATTCTTAGCAGGGATAGCTTTGAATACACATGCATTTGTTCTGGTCGATTGAATCTCCAAAATGGATTAAAATGTCGAGAATCTGCTTCAGACGTTCTCACGCATTACGGTACATCTCCCGTTGTACCCAGCTGGTTTCTTCTGTACTTCTGCTAGAGGACTATGCGAAAGAATGGTGTTGAATGTGAGCTTTATCCACCATAATTGCTACTGAAGCCCATCCATCTAGCTTTCCCATCGCGAAATTCATATCCACGAACATTGAAAAACTTGGTAGCATCTCGTACCCATCGATCATCGAGTCCCTCTAAATAACTACAAAATACATCGACTTCTCAGTTCCATCGAGGTTGTCGATCTATACAAAGGAGTTCTTGAAATAAATACGTACATTACTAGTAAACCCCGTGTAAAAACGCCCATGTTAAGTTATATTTTAAGAGTAAATTTGATTTTGTGTGTAAAAATTCAAAAAACAAAAACTGAAATATCCCAAGTAGTCTAATTTTTTTTTTTTTTTGAAAATCATGGATCCATTTATAAAATATCACTTTTGAAAATTTATTCAGAAACTCGTCAGAATCTTTATTCTAAACTTGAAATTTTTAAAGATACTCGAGGTGATTAGTAATGAATCAGGTTACTTGAGATAACTAATCCAAAACTTTACGAAAAATTTAGCACCATTCAGTATTTTTCGACATTTTTTTACTTTGATCTTGTTACTTATCAGATTCTCGTAGTTTTATTGGATTGTGGTAATCCATTCAATTGGAGATATAAAGTTGGCCAGGCCACACGGGCTTTGTACCAGGTCTAGGCCCGGTTTGCTTAAAATTTGTGCTAGGTTAAGGGGCCCGTCACGTCCCACAAACCCAACCCACATTTTGTGCGGGCCTAAGTGGGTTGTGCCTATGAGCCAAAATGTGGGCCTAATTTCGTTATTTTTCTATGTTTAAAATATCAAATATGTGCTTATGTGAGCTAAAATATTGGTCTAAAACCTATTCATATTCTTTTAAAATTTGAATAAATTGAAAATAAACAAAAATAAGTAAATAAATAACATTAAAAGCATATAAATGAAAATATTTAATTAAAATTTAAAATTTTAATTAAAAAATATATTTAAAATTATATATAAAAAGACTAAATGTGAGCCTACTGTTGACTGACAAAAATGTGGTTCGGGCGGGACTTGTGGGCTTGTTGCTGAAGCCTAACCCGACCCCTGCTTCACGTAATGAACTAGTCCAGGCCCACATTAATGTAAACTAGACCAAATTAGTACTGTACTTTTTTTCCGGAATATGGACTTACCTATATTGACATCCCTACATTCAATAGATAGTTCCGTTTTCCTATTTTTACTTAAGTTCGATCGCAAATGTTTTCCTAGGTAAGGAAAATGCGTAAATCAACATATATATTTATATCTGATGTGCACGTGTAAACTTACTCCTAGTGGGCTAGTCCTGCAAACAAATCCTAGTTCTTTTTCTTTAGGCTTCCCGCCAAAAAATAAAAACAAAAAGAGTTCTTCAAGGATTTGGATTAATAATGAATAGCGGTGCTGCACGTTTTTTATTATTATAAATACAAGTTGAAGTACTCACACGTCCGTATATCTGAGCTTGTCAATTATTCTCTCTCCGTTTGGAAGCTAAGTAGGGTTTCACATCAACATGTAAGTTTTTAATTACTCGGACTAATTATTACTTCTCTTTAATTCTCTTTTCTTTTTTCCTTTTCTTCTCTGTTTTGCTGCTGAGAAACAAAAGTAAAAGGCCGCGTCTACAGTAGGGGGCGCCCCTACGTAATGCCTTGTCTATACACCGTTTGATGTGAATCTGTGTATAAACAGATTTCTCACAGATTCCCATCAAACGGTGTATAAACAGGCGCTTTACGTAGGGGCGTCCCTACTATAGCCGCCTCCAAAGTAAAAAAGAGAACATTTGAGGGTTTACCTGATATATAGTATCGGACTTAAAATATAAGTACACATATATATTTGTAAGATTGATGGATATAATTGTATCCATGTATATGTTCTAATTTCCCATGTAAAATTTAAGTATACACTTAAATTAAATTATTAGTACTAAATCAAATATTTGTTATCTTCAAAATAAGAGTGAGTAAGATTGATTTCTCAATAATCTCCCCCCTTTTTGATGATGACAAACGTTGATTTATGAGATAAAAGAAAATATGCAATAAGGATACGAAAATATGAAATTTGACAAGTTTACCTTAATCCTTACCATATTTTAAGCTTCATCTCAAAATATGCTTGAGAAAGTAAAAGGAACTTTCTCCCCCTTTTTAACTCAATTAAGCATCATAAGCATATTATAAGAAAACGTAAAAGTGTGTGCTAAACAAAATTCTCTCCCTTAAAATATACACACCCAATATTCATAAATCAACATATTTCTCCCCCTTTTGATATCATTAAAAAGATAGAAACAAATTTCAAATAAGACATCACATAAAAACCAATCTATCCATTTGAAAATACGATTCTTCCTATATTAATTCACTATATTACTCCCTCAAGTTGAATATATAACAAAAGTATATGAAAGAGCAATACACAAACAATTTTCTCCCATGTGAAAGATAATATGACAAGTTATGCAATAAGGTGATACGGAGGAATGTAGAATTGAACAATCTTCAAAATAAGATTAACAATATCAAATATAATATTGAATAATAATATGATAACAAAATGAAAACAAGAGCATTCTTTTTATTTTTGGCAAAACTTCTTCTATTGAAAATAAGTATGACAACTATAGCATATTCAAAAAGAGAGAAATTACATCTAATCAAGATCACAAAAGCTCTAAATCTTAATATTTCACTTGCTGAAAATATTTTTCTCCAAGTATAATCAATATAAAGCATAAGAGAAATTTTAAATCATTCAAGCACAATAGTGAAATAATTTCTCTTTTTTTTTTTTCATCAAACTATGGAGAGATATCAAAAATGATGCATTCAAAAGATATATGACCAATTTAGCACAAGTAAATCATAAATATGCTCCCCTTCAATATATGAATCATGATCAAAAGGTAAATAACTAATGTAGTCAAAGATCAATCATATAAGAGAGATATCAATTATAGATACTAATTATTTATGGATACCAATTATTTTTTAAAAAAAATTTACCAATTATATTTGAAGAAAAAGAATTACCAAGTTTGACGCCAATTAAAACTATACCAATAGATACCAATTGTATTTTGAAAAACTATACCAAGTTGATACCAATTAAAGCAATAAAACAAAGATAAAATGACCAACTTGATACCAATTGAAATAGTTTAAATCAAAAACACATTCTTCTCCTCTTTTTGATATCATCAAAAAGTTGCACAAATATGAAGGATAAGATTGATACCAATTAACAAATGCAAAAATAAAAATAGGAATAAGCAACTAATAACAAGTATCCAATCCAAATATGACATGTTATTCAAGTTTAAACAACCATAAGAAATAGATGTTCAGATTGGATAAAGCATAACAAAACATGTATTAAAAATTCATGAGAACCTTATATGTGATATTCATCAAAAATTTGTTCTCATAAAAAATTACGCGCGAAAATTCAAAATGACAAAGTTACAAAGTATAAATATTGAATTCAAATAATATATCATTTTGAGCTCAAATATATCACCAATATAGATAAAATAATTTAACTAATATGCAAGGTATTTATCAAGTAAAAGCTATCAAGCATTTGCACAGATATAAGAGTTTAAGCATATACATTGTGCAATCTATTTGAATCATATAAAAGCAATTAAAATGTCAATCAAATTTAGACTTATAAATAATTTAAATAAAATCATCCATACTGTCATTCCAAAAGCTCTTCATCTTCTTTGTGTTGAGGTTGGACTTAATCAATATCTTTAATTTTTCGTTAGGATCCAATCATTCAAGTGTAATGCCATACCTACTACAACATCATCTATATTTTTCTTTTTGAAGGAGTCATTAGTTTCATCAAATATCACATGCATAGATTCATCTACTACTTAGTTCTTTTGATGAAAACTTTCTTTATGAATTACTAGTAGAAGTAATGATTAGCGGTGCTACACGTTTTTTATTATTATAAATACAAGTTGAAGTACTCACACGTCCGTATATCTGAGCTTGTCAATTATTCTCTCTCCGTTTGGAAGCTAGCTAGGGTTTCACATCAACATGTAAGTTTTTAATTACTCGGACTAATTATTACTTCTATTTAATTCTCTTTTCTTTTTTCCTTTTCTGCTCTGTTTTGCTGCTGAGAAACAAAAGTAAAAAAGGGAACATTTGAGGGTTTACCTGATATATAGTATCGGACTTAAAATATAAGTACACATATATTTGTAAGATTGATGGATATAATTAGGTCCATGTGTATGTAGTCTAATTTCCCATGTAAAATTTAAGTATACACTCTTTCTATTAGGAAGTGAGAATACGTATTCATGCAGGTAGGTCCATTGCCTTTTGATCACATTGGCACAATATATATAATTTTGAACATAATATATAGTATCTTGAAAGTTGTTAGATATATTAGTTTTCTGAATTTCGTTCTATATATCAATGTTTGAACTTGCTCTTGTGAAGAAGAAATTGTTAATATTCCGTACGTAAATTGTTTTGTGATGAAGGGATTCAAATTTGAAAAAGGATCGGAGTTAACCACAATAATAAGCTTTTCGGAACGTAATTAAAGAACACTGTATATAAAGAAAGATATCGGATTCTTTAAACTTGTGTTTTTTTATTTTTAAAAAATATATAGGCCCCGTTTGTTTCGCTTATTTGAATGTGTGTATTTGAATGGAAATTGTGGAATGGGTTATAATTAGAATGGAAGACATTTGAATGAAAAAAATAGTGGAATGGGTTATAATTAGAATGGGAGTATTGGAATGGACCATTCAAAAACACCTCTTTCCCTCCATTCTCATCCAAGACACAAAAATCAATTCAAATAGTTGATGTGACTGATGAACCATTTGAATGGAAAAACTAAATTATTGAAACAAACCCTCATTCCAAAAAATTATTTGAATGGAAAATTTAGAGTTGTTGAAACAAACACTAATTCAAATGGATTTTCCATTCCAATGGAATGGAATGGGCGAACCAAACGGCCCCATATATTCTTAGGTGGATGGATAATCGTATCATGTTTCTGCAAGTATAAGTTAACTCTTTCTATTACAATGATGAGATCTGTGTTCATGTATGTTGGGTATTTAATTACATTATTGGTAGTATAGTTTAATTTTGTACATTATAATTTAATCTTGTAAGGTGCTCCTATATTATTCTTTTGCTAAATCTCAATATTTCAATAATCTGTACTAAACTTGATGTTGTGATGCAGTAAATGGAATAAACAAATTAGTGTCGTGATTAAGGAGTTCTCAAATTGAAAAAAGGGAATTTAATCGAACAGAAGAATGGGGAAGAGGAAGTCTAGAAGACCAAAGGCACCTCCTAAGAAACAAAATAAGCTCGAAACGGCTTTCGCCTGTCCCTTCTGCGGCCATCAAAAGAGTGTTGACTGTGAACTGTAAGAATTTATTATATAACTGCATAAATCAACAAAAGAAACAATATCAACAACGTGTCTAAACCATGTTTCATGGGGTCTTTATATTTTCTTTGAGCTGTAGTTTCTGTACTTTGTAACTCAGCACTGCTTACTTTTTTCTTTATTGACTTCAGCGAAAAGAAAGAAAAGGAGTATATGTTCGGAACAGCTGCTTGTTGGGTTTGCAACGCAAGCTATAGTGCTTATATTAATGGTTTGTCTTAAACCCGAGTCTTGTTCATTCTTCAATTGCGTGTTTATTTGAGGATTCTTTTTTTTTTTTTCAGTTCTTTTTGCTTTCTTGACATATTCTCACGTGTATTATCGGACTTTTTTTTTCTCTTGTATTTGCAGTTTTAACAGAACCAATTGACTTGTAAGTACAATTCTTTTTCTCTCTCTCACACTCTCGCCTTTCACAAACAGTTGCTTACATATATCATGATTTTGGTGCAGATACCATGAATGGATTGACGAGTGTGAACGGGTCAAAAATGTCGAATATGATGGATGATCCGGTTAACGACTGTGAGCGGATTACAAGTGTCGAAGATGTTGCTGCTTAGAATTCAGTTGAATGTTAAAACAATTAGTAACTTTCAATCTGTTATGTTTGCCGTGGGAGTGAGTGAAACTACGAAAGTAATAACCATAGACATTTCTAGATGGAACTCTAGCACTTCTGTATAGGACACTGAATATATATAAGCAAGATTGCTTTAGAAATACTTGTTTAGGGTGGAAACCATTGAGGCGGCAAATGGTTCCATTCAAGTTTTATGTAACCATCTGTTGTGGAAGCCATGGGAAGTGTGTTAAGGGCAAAAATTTCTGAACAACTTTTTTTTATAAATTGTTTGTATAATTTCAACTAATTTCATAAATCTATTATTGATCTAAATTTGGAAGAATGAGATCCATTAGAAAAGAACGGGAAGATTTAAAAAAAAATAATTAAGGGTCACAATAAAAGCACCCTAAATTATCTAATTGGATGAAACCCGAATAATCCGAGTCAAATATATATATAAAATGAAAGAGGGGAAACCTTTGCTGCATTTAAGAACGTTTTAGTCCCTCTTCCAGTTTTTTCTGATCATCATCATGGTCCCTAGCAGGAAATGATGCTTTTCCTCTAAACATCTTTCTTTTGACAATGGCACGCACCATTTTAAGATGGAGGGAAGAACCGGTTGAGGTTGAAAGGAAGGGTGTAAAACTCCTCATTTCTGCTATCTCCTTTAAAGGTTCTGAATTTGACCCACCATGGCATTCCCCTGTCTCTGGCACTGTCCTTATAATCTAGTGTGTTGTCCAAGAAAACGGCAATGATCAATGCCACAGTCGGGGATGAGAAGAAGATGGTATTGAGGAAATCATTGAACTGCACATCAAAACAAACACAACTTGAGGGTTAGAAAATTGCCCTTCTAGTAAGAATTCTAGTTATTGTTCTTAACTTTCTTTTTTTGACAAATGTTGAGAAAAAAGTAAAGAGTTGCTCACCCAACCAGCCCTCGTGTGAGAAGGTCCATGAAGGGCCTTAGCAGTGTATTGCCTAAAGTATTCAGGAATAGATAAACCTAAGAAGAGAGCAACTCCTGTGATGAAAAGGTTCCTCATCGAGTTCATGTTCGTGAATTGCAAAAATGATAGCCCCACTGATGCTGATAGTGACAAATGCTCAGAAATCAAATGGATATTGTAGAGAAAAGATGCCTTAACTTAGAAAGACAAGAAAAACATTAAAACGGGACAAAAGTTTGCAGTAGAAACCTACCAACAAGACCAAACAAAACACAGTAAACGGCAGCAAATATGGTGAAAGGTATTGATGCAAATAAAGCTCCAAATTTCCCTGCCAGAATTGTAAAGTCAAATTATAACACACAAAAGAAAAACTGATAATGGTTTCTCTGTCTTTGTGGTCCAGCACTTCTTTTATGCATGACTTACCAAGCATTGAGAAGAATATCATAAACCCAGCTGATATTTGAATAACCCTGCGGCTTCCAACACGAGTGCTTCCAAGTAGGCCCACATTTTCTCTGTTGTTTTCCCAAAGAATTAGTCTAGTTGCATTAGATATAAAAGTCTCAAACCAGGAAAGATTGTTACTATTTCTTACACAGAAACTGTTGAGCCAGTCAATGTTCCAAATAGTCCATTAAGTAGGATCCCTATTCCTTGCCAGCCAATACCACGACTGAGAACATGAGCTGGTGGTGGTGTGGCACTTGCTAGACGTGATGCAGCTTTGTATGCTCCAGTTGACTGTCAAATTTAAAAAAATAATAATAATAAATAAATAAATAAATAGAATTTACGTTGTCACTAACTCTTATTCTTCCTGTGATCTAGAATCGAGTTACGAATTAATACCTCAATCAATGAGACTAGTACAGCAGCCATCATTCCAAAAGAATGACCCGCATCAAATGTAGGGGCACCCCATTGAAGAGGGTATGGGATCTTTATCCTGTTTTAGGAGGGGAAAAAAAGAAGGAAATTATCAGTATCTCAGAGACTTAATGTGACTTAACAACAGCCTCGCGTTTCAAAACCATGAGCAAAACAAAACTTTTCACAAGACGGTGCCACTTGTAAATGTCTTTCAGTACATTTCATAAGACCATGTGGGTGGCTCCAATTTTGTTAAACTAGGAGAAGTTTCCACATATTTTGAACTTTCACAAAGTTTGGTTTCTAACTTGTTTGTGCACTTTTGTACTCCTTGAACAATCAAAAATTACAAATTTTAGGAAAGATAGTTATTACTACTAACCATGGTGCAGAAGAAATAAGGTTGGCCCTATCTGTTCTGCAATTGACTTGGGTTTGTTCAGGATGGTGTTTGTATGCACCACTAGCTGTCAAGAGGTGTGCATATGCCCATATCACTGTGATTGATATAAGAAGTGCAAAACGTTCCAGTACCGGTATCTCTCTTACATGAAAGTTCTTTAGGTACTGCAGAGAAAATAGAAAATTAAAACATAACGCGATTAGTAAGGAGATTACATCAACTTACACTGCAACTGAAAATTTTGCTAGCACGATCTCAAAACACAATTTAATAGCGATCATGGTGTACAAAATGCGAACAATTACATACACTATTGGTGAGAAAGATGAGTACCTGGGAGAAGGCTACAAAAAGGACAAGCATTGGGATGCCAATTTCCACACATCTTCCAACCTGATAGACATTCAGTGAAGCAAGAATAAAGGTAATGAGTATCAGCTAATGAGAGATGAATAACTGAATAATTAATTGTATTAAAAGTATTTGCTAACCACTGGGAAGCCTCTGTCAAACAGACCGAAACCTGCTAATGCAATCACTGGGGCCATTCCAAGGGGGCTGAAGAACCTGTAATGAGAAAGAGAGATGTCATCATTGATTAAAGAAATAAAAAGGACCAAATCTTTGCCCCACAAATTCGAAGATACTGAAATCTTACCTGGAACAGATGGCCCAAATTTGACTGTATCCGAGGATAATTTGTATGCTTGATGCTACTATCAGAGCGCCTTGTACTGCTCTCATGGTGTTGAGAAATCTCTAGAAATATGTACAAGAAAATTAAGTTTCTTTACAAGGGTAACAACAAATAAGTCATACTTCAAAAAATTATATGCTTCACTTAGCTTGTTGTATTTATATCACAAGTCTTATTCAAGTTTGGCAGTATTGGACTTACGATATGAGGGTTTTCGATACTGGCCAATGAAGAATCATGGATGATGGATATAATTGGGACCATGAATGCATAAGACCCTCCAACCACAGTAGGTAATCGGGTTCCGAATAGGGTTTGTAGAAGTGTATTAATTCCTTCAACAAAAAGTAGAGTTTGTACTACTCTCACTTTATCGTCCTGATTCAAGCAAAATTTTCAAAGATGATAGCCATCAGTTACATGTTTCATACAAACATTAAGAATACATTCAGATAATTACAAAGTTCCACCAAAAATAATAATTAAAAATCTCTTGGTCTAAAAAGGAAAGAGACAAAAGTCATAGGATCTACTTAATTTCAAATATCAGAATTAAAGGAAGTGATATAGATAATCTATATTGGAGGCAGTTCATAATGAAAAATGAGCTCACATCAGTGCCACCCATATAAGGAACAAGGAATGAAGGGATCATCACTGCAGTTCCCAAAGCCAAAATGTAGTGCTGGAAACCCAAAGCTATTGCCTCCCCTGTTTTTCAAATTCAAAATGACAAAAATTACATACTCGAAAAATAGAATAAATAAGTATAAATAACAATCAAGGAAATGGGCATTGTGGTTGATAAAAGAGTAGAAATGGACATACCCCAAGATGGGTTAGAGTCAATACAGTACTCTAAACCTTGAAGCTGGTCCATTGGTGGGTGGCTAATCTCTTCTGGTTTAGGGGCTGCCATGGCTTATGCCCACTTCAAACCTTTTCCTTTGCCTCTTAACCCAAATGGGTATTCACTAAAATGAATCGAAAAAAATAGAGATAGATAGATAGGTAGAGATGGTCTCAGAGTTTTCTTAGTGAAGTAATGGATTCTAAAAGTATCAATGAGAGAGAGAGAGAAAGAGAGAGTGAGAGTCAATGATAGTGAAAAGAAGAAAGAGAAAGCTTAATAGTGGCTGATGGAAGCAAAAGAAAATATTAGAGAGAGAGACAGAGAGAGAGAGAGAGAGAGAGAGAGAGTTGTATAGGTAAAGAAAGACTAATATAACAACTGAATGTGTGAAAGCCAGCTTAAAAATATGCAGTTACCGCCCACTAAATAAGCTGTGCTTTCTTTCTTTCTTTCTTTCTTTTTTTTCTTTTCTGGTTTATATATGCTTCTCTTTTTCTCTCTCTTTTCCCTTTCTCTGGGCTTTTGCCTTTTTTTATCCTTTTTTATTTACACTAACCAAAAGTTCCGTTAACTTTTCTGTATTCCCAAATCTACCCCTTAAGGAACTTCCAAACTGAATGTTACCGTTGCCTAAATCTTCCCACTAAATTTTTCCAGCTCCACTTAATTCATTTGCTTCACAAACTTATTACCTAATAAGGTAAAATCATAAATAAAAGGGTAAACTTTTGAGTTGTTTTTTTATATATGTTATATATTAACCTTCTTAATTTTTTACCTTAAAAAGGAAAGAGAGAAAAGAACTATACGTTTTTCTTTCAGTCAAAAAGAAAGTCAGTCATGATTCCATAAGACATTTTTATTTATTTATTCATTTATTTGTTGAGAACGTTACAGTGTAACTCATTCAGGATTTTGTTTTTTCTTTTCTTTTTCTTTTTTTTTTTTTTTTTGGTTATATTGGGACCTATCTTGTCTTTACTACCACATCAAAATTGTTCTATTGCAAATCTATGACAGTAAATTCAAGGATTGATTTTTAAACTAAATGGTCATGATTGTCATGTATCAGACATAATTAAATATTGGACATGAGTTTTTATTACATGAACCCTATGGGATTTGGTGAATATTGCACATATGTGAGTTAAAATGATAAAGAGAAAATTACTACATTAGCCTGCTTTTTTAATAAATGAGAGAGAGTAGCACGCATGACACTAAAGTATAATTTACCAAGTAGGTTGAAGGATGGATAATCGTGACATTCAAAGATTGTCTTTAGGTCAATTGACTTGAAGACGAATAATGGGGAAAAAAAAAAAAAAAACACGTTTGTAACAAATATATGAGCTTGGAAAGAAAATGTATTTATGTAGTAAATTTTCCTTCCATTAGTTTTGCGCTCTTTATTTAGGCAATACAACACATTTTAAATCGGATTTGGAGAGTACTCACTCGTATGGCACACATCATATTCATCATTATGAGTTTTACAATTTATATAGAACCCAGGTAAATAAATAATTGTCATTGATTAGGCAGATGCATATGATCAAAACATATTTCTTAGAGTAATGCTATGAGACACCATATGTATGGTGTTCAACACTATATGATGTATTAATTTGTTACTAGCTAATTATAATCACACTTTAGGTGAGGTCTATGTGAGACTCAGTTTATCAGTTAGAGTCACTCATTAATAAATTGACACGTCATTAAGAATATCAATATCATACATTAAGAGTAAATATTATTATCAAAATAAAGGTTTCTCCCCTTTCATTTTTTTCCCCCTCACTTATTTAGTCATTTTTATTGCTTAAAAAATTAAAAAAAATATACATATATTCATATAATATCACAATTCTCCGAACGAAAATCAAACTATCACATCAGATTTTGTAATTAACAAAATCTGTGGTGCAGTTAAGCAGTATTGATGCCCACACTATTATTGTATTTATGTTAGTGGTAATTAATTTCTTTGCAAAGCTTAAACAAATTACAAATCTTTTGATTGTCAATAAATTTTAAAACAAATAAAAAAAATTCTCCACCAAGGTACTTTACTAATGAGTAATGTTATGAGGCACTGTATGATGACAACACTACATAATATGTTAGTTTTTTACTAGTTAATTGTAATTATATTTCAAGACTCAATTTATTAATTAGAATCACCAATAACAAACTGACACGTCGTTGTAATAATAATCACCACTTATGTGCATAGTATTACTCTTATGAATTGGTAGTTGGTACTGAGATCTTTCGCGTTATTATTATCCTAAGCCAATTATTGCTAGGGTTAATCCCACTAGAGTTAAAAACGGACAGTTAATGGAGTTAAATATTTTCTGATTTTGTTTTTCTTTTGGGTATTATTATCTGATTTAGATAAACATTAAACAGTGACTGGACTAGTGAGTAGACCCCAGCGTGTGAAGGAACAGTGTACGATTCTCCAAATCTAACGTCTATATTTTCTGATGCCAAAGACAAAGGGAAAGCATAGAAATTGGAGCCCATTTCTGCCAAAAAAACACGTAACATAGAGCTTGGGTTTTCGCTTTTTCTCCTGCACCCACAGCGAAATTCATGCTATTTATTTACCACTCTGTGCCCACCTCCGCAGATCCAACTATCCAACCCACATTCACTTTTTCAGCCCAAAAAAAAAAAAGAAAAAAAAAAAAGAACGTACGATCTCTGCATCAATAATTATAAAATTGAATGAGAATGAGACATATATAACCCTTTGTTTTTTCTTTTTCTTTTTTTTTTTTCCTGTTATGGCCATACGAAAATAATGGGAAAAAGCATATACTGCACGCATTAATGTTGGCCGTACCTCTGTGGTTCGTCCTTAAATTTTGAAATATTAAATAGATAGTGGAATCAAAGAATTCATCATTTAATAATTAATCAGCTGCATTCAAGGAACTAGATACATTATGAAACTTTTTTTTTTGTTTGTTTGGTATAGTTTTGGTTTCTGTTTATTTAAATGAAGAAAAAAGAGGTGGAGATTCTCTTAATTAAGTAACATTTGAGAAAATCTTCACATTTCTTTTTATAATGAAAATCTTGACATTAATTTTGTTTAGCATTCGGTTTAAAGAAATAAAAACACAAAAGTGAAACCAAACAAGCTAATTATGGGGAATGTTTTATGTTGTGGTTGGATAATGTTCCTTAATAACTTTAATTACCTTACAATCATGGGATTTTGGGAGATTTATAGAATTCTCAGACTAATCATAAATTCCTAGTTAGTTTGTACATAATTTTGAAAGAAAAGAACGAGGTACATCATGAACATCGGCAAAGGTTAGCAATATCATGGATTGAGATCTTCCAATATCGTATGTTACGAAAAATTGATTTCAACAAATTAGTTCTCAAATAATTGTTAGAAGCCATTAATTAGATAAAAAGATATGCATTATACACTTGTTATAGATAAAAAGATACGCATTATTTCACTCTTCAAGTGTTGACAATATGATTCATTGCTGTGCCTTTTTCTCTCCACGCACATGAAATGTATCGGCCCCAATAATACTTCCAAACATTATGATCCAAAAAACAAAAAAGGAGAAGAAGAAGAGGATGTAATCAAGAAATTTGACTTAAGAAATGCAATGTTCCACCTATAATATTAACTAATATCTAATTATAATTATAATATTTTCTGAGGGTAATATATATGACTATAATTTTCTCACATTTATACAGGTTTGTAAAGATGACGACAAAACCTGAAAGACTTTACTAATGGGTTTGATAGAATGCAGATTTCTATAGGATATTCTCTAAATTAAAGTTCTAAATAGCTTTTTCGGTGGCACATGTACACCATGCAAAAAGTTCAACAAATTAAACGCTATTTTCCAAATAGGTCAAAAGGAAGTGGGGAATACAATAAACCTTGCAGTATTCACTTTTGAGGGTTTTTTTTCGCTTATATACTGCAAAGAATAGATACAAGTATACAATAGATAAGGTAGAGTTGTACTCTGCTAAAACGATATTATAAATGATAACTCTAAGAATTAAATTGGAGAAGAATAAACAACTAGGGTATTTTATTGTCTAACGCTCAGAAAATATATTAGAAAAAAGAGTTTATATAGACTAACAAATAGATAATAAAAAGACTAAAATACCTTCACTAAAGATAAATAATAAAAGCCTAAATATAATCTAACATCCCCCCTCAAACTCACGATGCAACTGCAAAAAGCATCAAGAGTTTGTTGAACAAGAATCGAAAATGTGAGGTCGTATGTGCCTTTGTAAACAGGTCAGCAATCTGCATAGTAGAAGAGACAAAAGGCAAAATAAGTATGCCACTCTAATAGTGATGACGAACGATATAACAATCAATCTCATTGTGTTTAGTTCGCTCATGAAAAACTGAATTATGTGCAATCTGAATAGCACTCTTATTGTCACAATATAGTGGCGTGGGACGAGACAGAAAAACACCCATATTAGCAAGCAACCAATGCAATCAAACTTTCTCACAAGTGGTAGAGGCCATAGCACGATACTCTGCTTCTGTGGAAGATCTAGGTACAATATCTTATTTTTTGCTCTTCCAAGAAATAAGCGAATCACCCAAAAAGACATAAAATCCTGTTATAGATTTACGATCGGTAGGATCACTCGCCCAATTAGCATCAGAATATGCACGTAGTTCCAAAAAAGAGGTAGACGGAAGCAAAAGACATTGAAACTGAGTACCGCGAAGATACCTCAAAAATGCGAAGAATAGCTGCCCAATGAACCGTAGTAGGAGAAGTAACAGACTGACTAACTATATGAACAGCATATCAATATCTGAACGCGTGATAGTGAGGTAAACCAAGCTACCAATAATAGTACGATATAAACTCGGATTTGGTAGAGGAGAACCATCAGAAAAAGAATACTGAGCATTTAATTCGAGGGGAGTATCAACAGCCTTATTATCAATTATACGAGCACGCTCAAATATGTCAGCTATGTACTTAGACTGAGAAAAAAGATAACCTTTCGAAGAAGAAGCAACTTCAATACCCAGAATGTAACATAAGGAACCCAAAAAACAACGAGCTAACTCTAACTTCAAGACTGCAATCCTATTGACATCATCACCAGTAATAATCATGTCATCAACATATAAAGAAAGTAAAATACGACCAGCTGAAGTACACTTGACAAACAAAGGTGAATCATGATAACTAGGAGAGAAGCCAAGGGAAGTAATCACAGTAGAGAACTTTTCAAACCATGCTCGAGGTGCCTGTTTGAGACCATAAAGTGCTTTTCTAAGCTTACAAACTTCACCAGGATTATGAGAAACACTAAGAGGGGGAACCACATAGACTTCTTCTTAAATATCGCCATTTAAGAAGGCATTTTTCATATCCATCTGGGTAATATTCTACCAACAAATAGAAGCAACTGCAATAAGGGTGCGAACTATAGTCATTTTTGCAACAGAGGCAAACGTCTCCTCATAGTCTATACCATATTCCTGAGAATACCCTTTAGCAATAATCGGGCTTTGTACCGTTCAATAGATCCATCTGACTTGGTTTTGATCTTATAGACCCAACGAGAACCAATGGCTCATTTACCAGGTGGTAAAGGTACCAAGTCCCAAGTATGCGTCTGATGTAATGCTGTAAGTTCCTCAGCCATAGCCTGCCACCAATTAGGATCACAGACTGCCTCACTGTAGGATAAAGGCTCAGAGAGACGATGAATAGATACTAAAAATGAAACAAATAAAATAGAATAACAAGAGTAAACAAAATTTGGTAGTTGAGTTGACTTACGACGACACTTAGTGTAGCGAGGAGGATCCACGGTCTCAGAAGGTGGTTGGACAACCGTGGAGGAAGAGGGAGGAGTAAAGGCATCAGCAAACGGAGAATCAGTATCATCATGATCTAATAGAGAAGAATGCAAATGTGAAGTAACAGATGGAACATTTGTGTCATCAGTGAATGGATCAATGTAAATAAGATCATACTTAGTCATAGTATGAAGACTAGCAGGAATGGAAAAGAAATGAATATATTTAAGAAACACAACATGATGAGAAACATATAATTTTTGTGTGACTGGATCAAAACAATGATATCCCTTTTGACCTGTACCATAGCCCAAAAAGATATAAATGGCTGACTGAGAAGAGAGCTTAGTACGCTCAACATGAGGTCGAAGGACAAAACATATAGAATCAAAAACATGCAATGAAGAGTAATCAGGAGCATAATCAAACAATTTTTCAAAAGGTGAGAAACCTGAATTGAGCGAAGTCAGAATCTTATTAATTAAATAAGTAGCAGTAAGAATTGCTTCTCCCCAAAATTCACTAGGAACATAGGCAGACAACAAAAGAGAACGAGCAGTCTCAACTAGGTGTCAATGTTTTCTCTCAGCAACACTATTTTATTCAGGAGTGTCAGAATAAGATATTTGGTGAATAGTTCCATCAAAAACTAGTAGGTCAGAAAAGGCATTGGAAGTGTACTTTTCCCCCAGATCATATCGAAAACACTTGATAACAGAAGAATATTGAGTTTTAACCAATGCGCAAAAAATATTAAAAATAGCAAAGAAATCAAATCAGCGTTTCATAAGATATACCCAATAGTAACGAGTATAGTCATCAATAAAAGAAACATAGCATCGTGACCCTCCCTCTGTAGACATAGAAGAAGGTCCCCACACATCAAAATGAACAAGATCAAATAGTGTACGAGAAAAAGAAATACTTTTATTAAAAAGCAAAGCAGAGAATTCTGCTAATTTGCAATCATAACAATCTGAAATATCATGAATGTTCAAATTTCCTAATGCTCCTATAGGAACTAAAAACTTTGAACGAGATGCTGAAACATGACCAAGGCAAGAATGCTACAAATAAAAACTAGAATAAGAAGGATTCAAATGAAATGATGATAAGTCAACACTAGTAGCTGCAGCATCAGGTACTCTGAGCTTGTCACACCCCGATTCACGTGCATACTTACATGTTATGTGTAATAGAGCATTGTCTAGTTCTAAGTTATGTAGAGGAGTTAAGCTGGTCAATGAG
>JXTC01000119.1:360270-583596 GCA_002914845.1 Trema orientale
GTGCTAATGAACTAGTATTCATATTTTAACACTTTTGAATAGTTTTTCAATGCTAGTTATTGACTATTAAGTACCTTAAGTGATTTATATACTTCTGAGTCATTTTAAGGTCAAGTTTTCTAATTTGATGAAAATTCTGATTTTGGTATTGTCCGAGTATCTTGATGCATTCTTTTGGCAAAATGTGCATTTTGAATAACAGTAAATTATGACAGGTGAATAGCACGCCAATCTCTAGAGGATATTGACCCTTTCCACAATTCATTTCTATTCAGGATACGAGGTAAGTAAAGTACTCAACTGCAACACAAGAATTATGTGCTATGTGGGTGTTTATTATTTTTATATGCTTTGCATTTTGGTTATGAGCATAAACATCGGCATTTCGGTTTCTGTAACATGCTTGGCATTTCTAATGTGACATTATCATATACATCATGAGGTCATGCATGTTTTATAGAGAAGTCTAAGATAGGCGACAGGTTTCCAAAATGCCGTAGCAATATTGTGCAAGGCCATGTTTATCATAGAAAAGTTGAGACCAGATAACTTCTAGAAGGTTTTGTGTCACTGTTACGGGGAAGCGGGATAAATATTTACTATTTCAGAGTGGCAGTCCCAGGAAAGGGGCAAGTCTGACAGGATTAGTCAGAAGGTTTGCCACAATATTCTTCCTCCAAGTTATATAATAGATTGTCCTACAGTTTTGGGCCTCCTTATCCCTTGAGCTCGACGGGGTAACGATGGAATAAGGTTAGTAACGAGCCCCACTGTGGTGAGAGCCGACCGGAGGAGAGCCCATGGGATATTATCAGCTCAGAAAGCCCTGCAGGCGCAGTGTCGAACCAGACAGTGTACACAAGACAAGGGGACAAAAAGGAAAATATTATACCAATATGTCTAAGCAAGCATGATCATGCATTTAATATATGTCTTTAGGTACCATTTCATCCATTGCTTTACTTACTGAGTTGTAGCTCATTATAGTCTTGTGTTGCAGGTAATGATTGAGATGACAGCATGAGCTTGTGAGCTGGAGTAGAGACCCGACCTTGGTATTATACATATGGATATTTTGACCACATGTGGGGGCCTAGTTTGTGTATTTTGGAATGTTTTGCAGTCTCTCAATAAAGTTATTTTTAGTTCATTTCTTTTGATACCTATTTACTGTGTTTCATTTTGTAATATATGCACATACTGATCTAAGCTATGTTTATAAATAAAATTATCTATCCACGGAGTTTAAAAGAAAATAAAAAGTTTAAATTTTTCCGTATTTTTAGTACAATAATTATAGGATTATTTTCTAAAAGTAGCACCTTGTAAATAGAAAGTTAATAAATTTCCACTAGTAGTAGGTGGATAACGAGGGCGTTACAGAGCTGATCTAAAATATAGAGTCCCCCTTGTCTACGGCCGATCCCAATTAGCTTCTGAGAATCTGGGTCCTGTACATAACAAGCAATTAATGAAAAAAAGACTAAATAACCAGAATCACACAATTGACTAACTGAAACAAGATTCAAGGTAAGATTATGAATATTGTAGACATTAGGGAGACAAAAACAAAGTGTAACAACTGAACCAACACTTGCTAATGGCATAGGAGTACCATCAGCAATCACAATAGACACAGACGACTTATGAGACAAAGAAACAAATGACGACAAGTTAGGTGACATATGATGAGAAACACTAGAATCTAAGACCCATATTGAGATAGCCATACCTATAGAACTAGATGATGACAAACCTATATGAGAAGAGGTAGACATAGCATGTGGCTGAGTTGCAAGAAATTTCTGAAATTGCTCAAGCATCATGGGATCTAGTGATTGAGCAGTTGCAATAGTATTAGGCAGAGGCGGTCGATATGTCCATTACAGAGTAGTATTAGGTAGAAGTAGTCAGTAGGTCCATTGCGGTGATTGTCCTCCAAGCCTCCACGATGGAGGAAGAGGCTGTGGTAACAAAGGTGGTTGTTGCTGCTAGGACTGTTGCTTGGCTTTATTTAATAACTTAGGACACTGAGGCTTCCAATGACCCTTTTGTTTACAGAAACTACATTCATCAGGAGCAGCCCTTGCGTGCATTTTATTCTGATTAGAGACAGGTGGTTGTTGAGGTGTTACAAAAACAGAAGGATTGGATGTTTGAATAACCCCTTTTTCTGCGTGAGACTTTAGGCGTATCTCCTCAGCCAATAATTCACTCACTACTGAATCAACCGAAGGAAGCGGACTGCGATATAAAATTATACCACGAAGCCCCTCAAAATCATCATGAAGGGCCATCAGAAACTGAACCAATCGCTGTTCTTCTCTTCGGGTAATATAAGGAGCAAATGATCGTAATTCAATTGATTCTGTGAGAGCTAGTTGGTCCCATAGATCTGTCATAGCAAAATAAAACTCCTAAATACTCATATTCTTTTGTTGAAGAGATCGAATATCAAACTCCAGTTGATATTGTTTGGCAAAGTTAGACTGTGTGTATAGTCTTGCGAGATGGTCCCAAACCTCTTTGGCAATATCATATTTTACTAACTGAGTGCCTATAGAGTGTACGACATAATTATTGATCCATGTAATAATTTTCGAATTATCTACATCCCAAATATCCAATAATTCTGTAAATTTCGGATTCGACCTATCCGTTGGCTTAACCAAGGTACCAGTAACATAACCCCACATCTTTTTACCTTTCAAAAATTTTTTCATCACATAACTCCAATACGAATATTTCTTTCCATCTAATTGCACACTAATTGACTGAAGCGAATCATCTTTAGCACCAGCCATTGTGAAAATGCAGCAAACGAAATTCCAAGCAGAAAATGAAGATGAAAAACAGAATAAATATAAAGAAGAAATCAAACCAGATTCAAAGGACGAATTCGAAGGAAGCCAAAACCGAAAAGACGACGCAGAAGCGAAATTGAACTCTCTACAAATTCTATGAAAACTTAGCTCTTGATACCATGATAACTTTAAGAAATGAATTGAAGAAGAACAAACAACTAGGGTTTCTTATTGCATGACGCTCTAGAAAATATATCAGAAAAAAGAGTTTATATAGACTAACAAACAGATAATAAAAGGACTAAAATACCCTCATTAAAAATAAATAATAAAAGCCTAAATATAATCTAACAATAAATACATAGATATAAGAGAAATAATCCATAAAATAAAGACATAATTTGGTCAAATGTGATTAAATATTAAGAGTCAACATAGATTTACTTAAATAGGTGATGCAACATAATTCCTAAATGGAGAAAAAAGAGGGGTAAAGCACTTAATATAAAATTTAGAATGTAGCTCTAGCTAGACAAGTAGTACAATTCCATGTCACCAAAGTGAAATTCCGAGTATATTCTCAAAAGTGATCTTAAAACACAAAAAGGGATCTATACGCGTTACAAATCAATATACATATATCCGGTAGTACTGTTGTTATTTTGCGTGTTTAATTATTACAGAAGTTCATAATCCTCATGTAGTTCACTAGTAAAGCTAGCATGATTCACTTTCACGCACATGTGGGACAAAAGCTATAATGAGAAGTAATATTATCAATCTTATAAGATTGATCATTCTACATGCGCTCGCTCTAGCTGAAAAAAGGTAAAATTGTGTGAGTACCTTTAAATATACACGTTAATCTAAAGCCATATTGTTATCATGAGGAATTTTGGATTGCGAAAAACGATAACTACTTTTGATGGGAGTAAATGAGTGGAAGCAAGGATGATTTTGTCTTTGGGGGGCCATTATATTATTGGACATGTATATGAATATGTACATACATATATTATATAATATTAATATATTAACCTTTGACGAGGACCAAAGGTACTTTTGGGCAGGAAAATTTGGATTGAGGAAGAGAAGAGTACTACTCCGTTAAGGAATATGATTGTAGGATGCCATCTAAGAAAGAAATAAGATAGCGTACATAAAGTTCCTCAAAAAAAAAAAAAAAAAAAAAAAGAAAAGAAAAGAAAATAGCGTCCATAAAGCAGTTGGGTGTGACTGATCCGATAGAGATGAGTTAAATTAAGGTAGGGCCATTTGCCGTCTTTTTCCCTTCTTTGCCGAAGGCGCGAAATAGATTCCTTTCCTTCCGCTAGCAAGAGAATTAGAATGAGCATGTTAAAGGGTGATTTTGACTTAAAAGTAGTGATTGGGATATAGTTTCTATATATATATATATATATATGGGTTTAAGTGTATTTGTATGTGTTCTAAATAAACAATGCTGAAATGGGTCACTCTCTAGGGACCAATCTCTCTTAATTAGCTTGTATCGCGAGAAAAAAAAAAATCTCTCTTAATTAGCTACGTGTTTTTGGCTTTATTCAAGATTAGATTAGTTTCAAGGGGTTAGTTAGTGGCATAAAGGAGAGGTGAAAGCTGGAGAGCAAGATCTTGGTTTGCGCGCGTTTTTTCAAAAGGCTAGCTAGCTATACAATAATGTTATAGATTAATTTGGTTATTTCATGTTAGAATTAATTTTTATGTCACAAGGCTTTGATATTTGCAAATGCAAATTAACCCTTCAGGCTTCAACAGAATGCTAGAAGATAGGGTCTATTTATATATAGGAGTTAAATTAATGGTGGTTAGTGGTAACCAGCAATCCGAATAGTAGTACTGGCTAGTAATGTTCATCACCTCATCCAATTAGTTAGAGCTAATTAGTATATGGTTTATATTGTCAGTATGTCTAATAATTGAGTTATTAATGTAAAATGAACACTAACAAATGGAATCTTCTGTATCCTTTTTTTTTATGAGCATGTCACTGCATGCAGGCCCAATTTGATCATGGACTACAAGGAGAGACTTGATGCTGGATTTTGATCATCAATTTTGGGTTCTAATGCAAAATTTGCACAGGGGATAGAATGGTCGTCACGGATTTGGGTCTAAATGACTTTTCCATAACTAGTTTTTAAGATAGACTTTTTTTTTTCCCCGGAAAAAGGATAGACTTTTTTAAGACTACAATAAAACTTGTAATTTGTAGTAACAATATACTCACTAGGGATAACTGGAAAAAATAATAATAATAAAAAAAATCCTCAATATGGCCTATATGCAACTTTAACTCTAGTTTTTGGCTTGTGTAAAATTATACCTTCACATTAAGATTTTCTAAAATTTGTACCCTCTAAGCTGAATTTGACCAATTCGTTCTATTGTTTTAGGCATTTTCAATAAGATTAAGTGTTTTGTAATGCAAAAATATTAATCTCAATTCGAATTCAGTGTTTAATGAAACAGAAAAAATTGGTTATTTCTTAAACAGTGGGTAAAAAATTTTAGAAATTTTTTATGTGAAGATAAGGTTAACCCTACTCACTAATATTCTAACACTCTTTTAACAAACATTGTGACTACAGATAACAAATTCTATGGCAGTTCTAGTTGTCATCATGAAAAGTAATCATAAAAAAGTCATTTTGCAAAATCAAACAATTTTAGCTAGAAGGTGGAGGATGGAAATGGGTATAAATATGTAATTTATTAAAAAAAATAATTAAAAATATTACCTAAGTTTAGGTGTGATGAAATACTTGATTTATCTATTTGATTTTCAGAAATAACTGAAAGATGCCTTTGAATTGACAAATCAATATAAATTTTACCCCGTATTTTATTTGATGAAAGGCGACTTTCAAAAAGATAAAGTTACACTTATTATATATTTGTACAAAACAATTACTAACTAGAAGAAAAAAAAATTTACTGAAAGAGGTGAAAAAGAAAGAATAAAATAAAAAGATTTAATGAAGAAAAGTCTTTATATTATTTCTTTTTTTTTGAGTTTTTTTTTCTCTTTTTTAGTTAATCAATTGTATTTTGGCAAGAGTATCTTGGTCCCAAGCTTTAAAAAGTCACGAAAAAAAGGGCTAAAAAGACCAAATTATGCATGTTATCATAATATAGGTCGACCTGAATACTCTAGGTCTAAAAAATGTTTGTTGGGAGTTCTAACAGAAAGTACAAGTAGGCTATTTTTGCGGGCCAACTAGAACTTTCTATAGGACGACCGACACTTCAGGCAGAGAGCTAAAACGGCTAGTTTTTGTAAAAATCTATAAATAGGACATTATTTAATGTCATTTAAGCCTCTAGCACGAACTTACATTGATATTCAAGTGCTCTTAAAGTGCCTTAGTCAATATTCATATTCAACACACTTTTATATAATCATGAGCCAATCTTATGTCATATATATGGTTTTTTTTTTTTTTTGAAAGTGTTTGACACGGTTTGGTTTTTTTATTTTTTTAGGAATATGCACATTTTCATTTTTTATCTAATAAATGGTTAGTTAGTTTTTTTTTTTTTTTTTGGATCAAATACACATTAATCATGATAAAGAGAACTCACGTTAGTTGATTAAAAAAAATTAAAAAATATGCAAAAAATAATATTTTAATCAATAATAATCAAATAATTAATCAAAAAATAGTTGATTGTTTTATTAAAAAGTAATTTTTTATAAAGCACGTAAAATGAAAGGTCTTACATCTCCTAAGCCAGAGTTGTATCAAATATTTTTGTGATGAGAATTTGTGTGTAAGGGTTCACTCTTGATTAAAAAACTATTGAGCTTAAATGAGGTTGACATTGGAGTCTAAACAATCCGAGCCTAAGTAAGGTTGACAATAGAGTCTAAATAACCTATGTAGGTGAGATTGTCATCAGATTCTAAATAATCCGATTTAAGTGAGGTTGGTACCAGAATCAATCTAAGGATAGGCATGATAGAGTTGGAATCGTCTATTGTAAAGGGTTAGGTGAGGCCTAAGAAGAATTCACTCTGTTTATAAAAAGGTCAGTTAAGCCTATAATCTTGATCCGATAGTGGATACTCAAAGCAAATCACCTAGAGATAAGGTCATAGGCAAATCATCGTGTTTACCAAATCTTGTAAAAATTGAGTTTGCATTTTCTCTATATCTACACTCTCGTTGGTTATATGCAAATTACTTGATTGAATGCTTTATAATTTATATTATTGATATTATTTGTAATTGAGTTGATTTGCTTATTTACTTTAAGTATTTGCATCTAAAAGTTTGTTGTGGTCTATATATAGTTTTACATAATTGAAAAGTTTTCGAAAAAAATTTCAAAACTCAATTCATCCATCTCTTGGATAGCT
This sequence comes from Trema orientale, assembly GCA_002914845.1. Taxonomy (NCBI): domain Eukaryota; kingdom Viridiplantae; phylum Streptophyta; class Magnoliopsida; order Rosales; family Cannabaceae; genus Trema; species Trema orientale. Next base: position 367,456 of record JXTC01000119.1, read on the forward strand.
TATCTTAGGATAACACAAACCACCTCAACCAACTCCATTTCCCCACCTAAAATCGTCTAGAAACTAACCTGCCATTTCCCTTATTTTCGGACCATTAATCACCATAAGGACACCTAAAAACTGGCCCAACTTATTTGACATTACCAAGGAACCATTGTGATTCATTTTTCACTATAGTGGTGAATAACTAGTCATGTGTCAACGGAGTTTGTTTGAGATTTTTTCTTGTGTGGTTTTGTAAAATCAGAATTTTGTTCTTTTGAATGTTTGGAAGTTTTCTGGGTAACCTTAAGTCACAAATTTTGTGTTGGTTTTAAATCACAAATTTTGAGTAGTTTTTCCTTTTATTTATTTATTGATATGATATATTATTATTTTGCTATAAAATTGTCAAATATGTTGCGGTGTACTGGCACGACCCATTTAAGTTGAGCACAAATGTACTTTTATGATGTATCATGTATAGCCCATTTCTTAGTCATGTCGCGTTATATTGTATTCAAAATTCAAAATCACTAGCCTCGTATGACTTATTGCCCATTGTCGTGCATGTGTCAGCCCACTTGTTTAGACATACCTATCTATTTGGGTCAAAATTGGCTCACTTAATTGGTTTCTTAATTTAAATGTCATTTTTATGAACCTTTTTCCCCAAAATCATTTAAATGTGTACAAAAAATTTAACGCAATAAGTTAAATATAAAAATATTTAACACCAAAGAATAATAAAAAAGAAATTTCAGAAACATTTCTATGTGATAATTAATTATAGATTAAATATCTCCGAATTAGGTTGGGACGTTTTTATAAAAAAAATAATAAACTATAATAATACATATGGGTAACATATCGTGCATATATACTAACGTGTCATACCAATGGATTGTGTCGCGTTGTGCCTATAGGCATGTTATGTTGAGCTCAGCTCATCATGTTTAACTTACAACCTAGGCACGACCCATATAATTGGACAAGACACAACCCAAATTTTGGCTTGTCATGTTGTGCTCAGGCCGTACTGTGTCGTGCTAGGAAGCCATGCTAGTGGGCTTGGTTTGGTCCTCTTGGCAACTTTATTTTGATGCCATTGTCATATATTTTGGTCCATTATGATCAAATTTGTGTTGAAACAATGTCGCATAAAGCAATTTATTAGTTTGACATTATTAACAATCTTTATCGATTTAATAAATTTCATGTTATGAATTCTGTTTATTTATATCTCATTAATATATATGTGATGTCTATGATTATATTATAAAAATATCTTAAATATTCCATGACTAATAATGATTAATAAATAATTATTCGTGTGAAGAGTTCACATGTGAGAGATAATATATTCTTTATTCATTATGTCTAAATTAAACAGTATACATTCTGCATATAAAAGATGAAATACTTTGTTACGCCATAGAATGTAGTGTTGTCTATTTTATTATAATTGATAAAGTCCCCAATCATCAAAATGTAACTTCGGATGGAAATATTAGTGCATTATAAGAAAGTAATAAGTGTATTCAATAAGGTAAACTTAAATAAAATTTGAGGTTAAGTATCGTAATTCAATATTTTGTCTTAACTAATCTAGCACTATTATAAGATTACTTTATTCTTAGTGATTAGCGAACTTGTCTTCATGTGTTTTATCTTTTTGAGTTACTAAAGGACTAGTTCAGATTTTTCGTCTGAACGCAAGTATCTTGGGAGATAAGATGTGTGAATTATTAAAAACATTCTGAATAGCGGACACTATGCTCATAATGTTAGTTTGAGTTTTTTCAAGGATTTGGATAATATAAACCAAAATCTCGATATTCTTTATGTGAATTTCATTGTGTTAGTATGAACGAATACAAATATAGTAATAAACTATTATTCATTAGATTAAAAATGGCAACTTAAAGGTAAATTTGTATTAGAGGAGTAATACAGTAATTTCATCATCTTAGTACGATATTACATTGAGGGTAAGTCTACAAGTATAGTATATACTAAGTACATCGAGCTAATTAGTTATTAATAAGCTTCATAAAAAATAAATCATAATTTAGGCCAAGAATGCAATATTGGACCTATAATAGTATGCCTCAATATTAATGGACAATGCCCAATTATAACTAATTATGATTGTGAGCGTACAGTTTAATGAAATTTGGGCTATCTTGATCTATCTAGTCTCCTATCTAGTTTAATTGTTGCCCAATATTTATTTGATAATCAGTTGAGCCCAGTAAGGTTAATTACCCTCCGTATCATTAAGAGACAAATTTTTTACAATACAGAAAAAGCTACATGTGAAACACCCTCTTGTTGAGAGTGCTACACGATTATACAGAGACAAAAGATAGAGAAATTTTGGCCACATCTAGGTTTCATTTTCGTTGCATATTTAAGCCATCCTGGAGAAATCAAACTGTGAAGATCATTTTCTTGTTTGTCCGTAGATTTCTCTATATCAAGAAGGTGACCCACACATTAGGTTAATCAAAGGACTTTTGAGAATAGACGAGAAGACGAGAAGGTTGTAGAGTGAATCCGGATATTGTTCTTATTCATATCCATGAGTTAATCTATGTTAGATCATAATCCAGGATTACTTTGTAAAGAAAATTTTAATGATCAATTCCACTGTGTTCATCATTCTACAAAACTATGGTGTTCTTAAAATCATTTTGTGAAAAAGAGATTTTTTAGAATCACTTTTATAGAATACCAGCAATTTCATGATTCTGTAAGTTAGTCACAAAATTTGTGACTGGAAGTCACAAATGTTGTGACTAGTAATAAAGTCAATGACATATTGTGTTAGGTTTCAATTTTGTTTTCTGATATAATATTTTGTCAATTTAGTGGCATTATAATGAGATAGCAAGTAAGAAGCATTTAAATTTGGATTTACTTTTTTACTTTTGTAAGGTAGTCACAAAATCATGTTGCAAAACAAAGTCATGTATTTTGTGTTGGTTTGGTTTTGGGTTGTATAATATGATAAATTGTCATTTGAGTGAGATTATGAATGATTTCACTACAACAATAAAGCCTTATTATAACATTAGATTGTGGCATCTTTCAAAAAGTGCTATGTTTTCTTTATTAAAAAAAAAATACCTTGGGTGGGATAGTAAAATTTGGGAGAAATTTTACGTGGGCTTCTGAAAGAAAAAGAAAAAGAAAAAAAATTAAACCTTTCGAAAACAAACAAAACTTTTCTCTCTCTTGTCCACACTCAAATCCCCTCAAATTTCTTTATCTGAAACTCTAAACTATCTGAACTCATCTCTCCCTCTCTTTGATGTTCGAACCTGTGACCAAATCAAGCATACAACTCTGTTTCTCTTGGACTCATGACCAGATCTAGGAACCTCTCTCCTAAATCCTCAGCCCTAAATCTAACAAGCTCTCTAAGCCCTTAATTTAAGTTTGTCACCCTCGTCTATGTCCTGCACTTCTGTGATGTACCCAGTCCCATGAGAAGACCCAACAATCTAAAATCTAATTCTTTTGTCAAACCCATTTTTTAAGTTTTCTAAACTAACCACTACTATCTTTGTCACTCCCTTGCCGTGGCCAAACTTAGGTACAAATTTGACTCATTTCCAATCGAGGGTTTTTTTGAGAGTTTTTTTGGTAGAGTTGACGGTTTTCTCCACACACTTACTATTCATATTCTTCTTCAGATACCGTTTCTATCGTAAAACAGAGTGTGGATTTTCTTATTGGGCTTATAGAGTGAGTGTTCCAAAGGTAACAATTTCAATTCAATTGACTCTATTTGTTTTCAGGTTCTTAAATTAGTTTTAAGTAGAAATTTAATTTTATATATATATGTATATGTATATAGCTGGGTATTAAATTACTTTGCATGTTTCATATGCTTATCGTTTTGTTCCTTGCTGTTCTTATCAAAGCTATTACATTTCCTTTGACCAAGAAAATCAGGTGAATTTTCTTTTAGGACTATGTTTGTTAAGAAAGTAATAGACATGTAGACAAGTTGATGAGTGAAGATATTTGATTTATGATGTTTTATGACTTCGTGAATCCCAAATCACTTTAGTTAGAGTAAGCATATTTTTTTAATGTTCTGTCGTAGAATGACCAAAACTAGCCACAATACCATCAATACTGTAAAAATTATGTTTGCTAAAGAAGAAGAAATGGTTTTCTTAAAAAAAATGTGTGTATAGTAAGATATGTGTTTGGGTAATTCTGTGGACCTACAAAAGTTGCAGGTGAAGTATTTGATTAATGTCCTCAAAGAGAGAAAAAGTAAGAATAGTAAAAAATTGCAAGTGTATTGTTTGCTTCTTCATTAGACTTCTGTATTTATTTGAGGCCATCGAAGATGGTAAGTATCGAAATGTTGCTGATGAAGATCTATTGTATTTTGATTCTGTTTTGTAAATTATTCCATATTTTATATATGTATTCATATAAATCTGTTTCTATCTTCAGATATTTTATCTAAAGTTAGTGCATCGAATATCATCGCAATGAACAGAGGATGTCGAAAAATAGCACAAAAAAAAACTAAGTAGTAATTACTCTTCTAATTATATGGAATTTGGTCTTATTTGTGTCATTTTATTGATCTTATTTTTGGTTATATTTGATGATCTATAGATTGGGATACTTGATATTATATGTGTATTGATCTTCTGTCATCTGACATATATATGGTTTGTGAAAGTATATAACTTTTCACTACTGTTACTACTAGTTTTTTTTTTTTTTCCTGTTATGCTTTGCAATAAAATCATATCAAGATAAATGATTTGAATGTGTATGACAGGCTAGAAAAGGGCCAACGTGACTGCCCGCACCTGACAATAGTTCCTTGAAATAATTCAAATCGTGGAAACTAGAAACTAGTGAAATAGTATGTTACACTACTTGACAACACTTCAACTCTCCAAGTCAATACTTTTTATTTTCTATTTTTTAAGTATGTCTTCTTATTCCTATCCTCTTCTTTTTGTTTCTTGTTTTTGCTATAGCCATTTTTAGAAACTGCTGAAGATGACAATCTTAAACAAAGATAAGAGAGGATGGAAATGAAGTACTTTTAGGAAAAATAACTAAGCAATTAAGACCTTAGGGAAGCAAGAGAAAATGTCTGAGAGGGAAATGTCTATGGACAAATGCTGAAAATGAAGTTGATGCCTTGAAAATGGTTTGGATTTGCGTTGTAATGATTTGGCAAATTAATTGAGTTGAAAAAGCTAGGGACTATGAGGTGGGTTTCCCGGCAATTGATACTTCTTACAGTTTTTAGTTAATTTATCATATTCTTTTAAGTCTCTTCTAGATGGAAAATAAAATAGTTGATACAAATAGAACCACACAATTTTCTATAGGACATGTCAAGAAGCAGACACAAAGATGCATTGGAGGTTTGGCAAAGGTACATGTCTTTATTAACTAATATTGATTATCTTGTTAATGTACATTGAGGATCATTTATGAATCTGCCTATTGCCTACATATGACATGGCATTCATTATCATGGTAATTCATAATTGCTGATCTGTTGTTTTTATGGACTCATTATGTTATTTCGTTGTAATTTAGAGGACTCATTTATTGATGAAAAAATTCATAATATGCTACAGAAGTGGTGAACTTTGAAGCTATTAAAATTGTTGTTATGCTTGGACTTTTACTAATAGAATGTTTTCCTTTTTCTTGGAACATTCTCTGCTGAATCAATGAATCAAGAGCCATAAGTTTTACAAATGGGTAGCTGTTAATCCTTGTTTTGTTGATCTTGTAGATATTAGCAAGGTCTTTCTTAAATTTGGAAAATCTCCCTATAATTTGAGAGTATACTTTTACAAAGGACCATTTAGATGATGGTAAGTTGGAGGCTATATCCTTATATAGCATTGTGTTGGACCTTGTACAATATTCAAATTGCCTTATTAGACTTGATTAATTATGGAAACTGTTCTAAGAACATAATCTTTTGTACTTTTAGTTATTTTATGAGTATAGTGACTTATATTATACTTTTTTTTTAAGTCTTTGAAAGACAAAATATTGAAGTTAGATTATCCTCGGTTATATGAATACTTTCATTGGACTAAAGCTTTGAGGGATACAAGACTATCATAAAAATTTTAGTTTATTTTTAGGACATCTAGCTGAGATTTAATTATATAACTAAAATTTATACTTTTTCCCTCCAGTTTTACAGGACTTTAGTATTTTTACTTCGACAATTCTCATAATGTAATTATTTTCTAATTTTTATTCTAATTATGATTTGAATAATTTAATGTTATGAAAGCTCAAATACATTATTTTATTTACCAAATTATAACAAGATTAAGGCTATATCAAAGTAATAAAGCTAGGAAATCTTCGACTATAACACCTAAAAAGTGTTACAAAATGGTTTGAATTTTTTATATTACATCCATACTATAATTATTCTAAAATGTTATTGTTCCTATTATATAGCAAAGCAAAAACGCTATGAAATGGTTTGTTATAGCACTCTTTTTTTTTTTTTTTTTGAAAGGAAAACGTTTTTATAGCTGAAGGTCTGCAATTACAAATTTTGAAATAAAATATGGGCTAGAGTCACTCCATATTTTATCCAACGAACAACGAATTGCAAAGGAAGCTAGTTCATGGGCCACCATGTTCCCCAAACGAGGAATATGATGACAAGAGCCAAAACCAGCATTAGAAATTAAAAAACAAGATATCATTAACAATAGACGCTCCAGCAAAACACGGGGAGGGACTTGAAATAGCTTGCACTGCTGAAAGGGAATCAGACTCAATAGAAGCCAATGGACACCCGAACTCGACTGCCAACCGGACCCCTTCTCTAATAGCAAGTAACTCGCTAGTAACAATATCAAAATAACCGACCAGTTGCAAAGACCAGCAAGCCAAAACTAAACCCTCCAAATCTCTAATAGCACCACCCACACCAATAACACCACTGTCCTTTATTACTGCAGCATCAACATTTAACTTAAGAGATCCCGATGACGGTTTACACCACTTAACCAGATTCCGGCCCTGACAAATAGAATACACATTGACAATCTTCAAACCATCCTGAAATTCAAAGAGAAAGGATTGAACCCAATCAAGCAAAGCAGCCGCCTCTTTGCTATTCTGGTTATGTAATACATCATTTCTCCTATTCCAAATGGCCCATAACAAAACACAAAAAACCTCCAAAAAAGCCACCTCCGCTATCATGGAATAGGAAATAAGGATATCTGCTGGCGAAGCAAACATCTTATTTCGAAAGAAATCATAGCATCCAAGTCGAGTCCAAAGAACCGAAAGAGAATCACACAAAAAGAAGCAGTGATTAATAGTCTCTACCTCCTTATAACAACAGCAACACAACGGATCAACATGAAACTTTCGATTAATAAGATTCACACTGACTGGGAGACCTTCATGAAAAAGCCGCCAAATGAAGATTTTAACTTTAGAGGGAATTTTAAGGTTCCAAAGTTTGTTCCACCAGCGATGTGTAGATGAGTCTGAGGAGCAACTTTCACCAATGTAATCATTGAGAGCAACCATATAGCCGGACTTGACTGAATACATTCCATTCTTGCCATAATGCCAAATTAGCCTATCACTAGAAGAGGAGAGGCCGAGTGGAATTGCAAAGATTTCAGACCGATCAATAGGTAAGAAGCGTTGCTCGATCAATGTATAATTCCATGTACCTGGGCTTAACAGTAAATCACACACTCGGAGATTTGAATCAAAAGAAGGAGTAATTGGCTTAAAAAGGGAAGGTCGAGATAACCAAGGATCAACGAACACCTTAACAGAATGTCCATCTCCTATACGCCAACGAAGCCCTTTCCTCAGAAGGACACGCCCCCAGATGATGCTTTTCCATAACCAAGAACTGCCACTTTTATCACCCGCCTCCAAAAAATTACCTTGAGCAAAATACTTTCCTCGTAACACTTGACCAGCTAAGGATTCGGGATATTGTAACAATCTCCAAGCCTGTTTTGCAAGAAGGGCTTGATTAAAAAGGCCTATATCCCGAAATCCTAACCCACCCAGAACCTTTGGTTTACAAACAGTGTCCCATTTAATCCAAGCAATCTTCCTATTACCATCCCTTGTGCCCCACCAAAAGGAAAGAAAGAGAGATCGAATTTCATTGCAAAGACTAACTGGAATCTTAAAAACACTCATCACATAAGTCGGAATAGCTTGGAGAACTGCTTTAACGAGAACTTTGCGCCCCCCAACTGAAAAAAGACCGTTATAGCACTCTTAGTAGCATATAAAAAGTGATATAAAAGGATCTAGACTTTTAGTAATATAGGCTGACCTAGCATTTCCAAAAATGCTATAAAATGTCTACAATAGCACTTTTTAAGTGCTGCTAAAAGGGTTTTCTCTTGTAGTGTTTCAACGCCATTGTGATAAAATTTCGTATTTTTCTTAGTCACAAATTTGTGATTGTCACTTGTTGTGTGCTTGGAAGTAACAAATTTTTATGACTATTACTAAAGTAAGTGACATGTTGTGTTTGGACTCAATTCAGTTCTATTGAATAATGTTCTATCTATTTAGTGGCAATATTGGGATGAGATGGCAATTAGGAAGCCTTTGCATTTGAGTCGACTTTTTGCTTTGTAAGGTAGTCCCAAAATCTTATGGGTAATTTGTCAATTTATTACCATAGAGATGAGATTAAGCTATGAAGATTCTATATCTCAGTATAATATTTGGCTCTGTAAGTTGTTACAAAACCTGTGATTGCTATTTGAATTGTGACTCTAAAAAGTAATTTATGTGACTCGTAGTGACGATATAGCACATTATAAATGACTTAGTCTTGTTATTCTTATGTAGTGTGTTTAATTAATTTTTTAAATCTTTGCAGGACTGGAATCTATTATTTGAGTTCAATGGTAATGAAGCCAGACAATGGAAGATCAATTACTTTCGGAACATTTGTAAATCCATAAATCAAGGCAAAGTTGACCAAGGCATAGCTAAACATGTTTTCTGAATCTTGTTTTAGTCAATTATAGTATGGTATTTAGGTCCCAACCCAAGAGTATCAAATAATATCTATAACAAACCAATATATGTTGTTTCATTAGGTACCAAAATATCCATACTCTTGGTCCCAGCATAAACGTTATTTTGGTCCTAGTATTGACTGTTATAATTCATAAAAGCAAGAACACTTGCCATTTCTACCAAGGCAACAACACTGAACCAGCATTAGTCAACAAATGACTACAAATGTATAACGATATCTAACTATGCCAATGACAACATGTAAGAGTTAGTGTCCTATGTATCACCATTCACTGATATGTGATACCGAGTCACACATACCATGACAACAGGTCAAAGAATTTGTGACTATTAAGAAGGCTATGCATTTTTAAATAGTTATCAGTCATTCGATATTATCTAACCTCATACAAGTATCACCCAGTAAATTGCAACCCCAAATTAACAATTTGACGTAAGAAATAAATATATACCTCACGATTTTATCCACATAACAAAGAACAAAACTAAGAAAAATGGATCTTTCAAGGAGAAATATAGGGGCCGTTTGGTTCGCCCATTCCATTTCATTGGAATGGAAAATCCATTTGAATGGGTGTTTGTTTCAACAACTCTAAATTTTCCATTCAAATGGTCTTTTGGAATGAGTGTTTGTTTCAACAATTTAGTTTTTCCATTCAAATGGTTCATCAGTCACATCAACTATTTGAATGGATTTTTGTGTCTTGGATGAGAATGGAGGGGAAGAGGTGTTTTTGAATGGTCCATTCCAATACTCCTATTCTAATTATAACCATAGAGTTCGCGCAGAACTTTGAGTGAATTATTGTAGAAAATGAATCTTTAAAGAGAGAGAGAGAGAGAGAGAGAGTAAAAGTTTGGGTAGATGAGAGAAAGTTAGCTTTTAATAAAATCTTAAATCAGATCTCAAAAATTTGGGCGGGTGAGAGAAAGTTAACTTTTCATAAGTCTTAAATCAGATCTCGAAAAACAATATTAAAATCTATTAAATCATAACTAACTAAAATTGAATACTCATTTAGAAAAACCCTAGCCCCTCTCTTACTCTCTTTGAAAAATTTCATCTTCTTCCTTTTCACAATTTTTCTCTCTTGTTTTTATATTCCATTGAGTTGGTATAATTTCCTTTTCTTTTTAATAATCTTTATTTTGTAAAGGTTCTTATACTCAAATTTATTTGCACGGAGATTGTCTTACCAGAATATAAATATGTATATTTGGGATTGTCCTACCAAAATATAGGAGTGCATGTTTTCTTTATTTTTATTATTTTTCTTTAGTTTATATAGATTTTTACTAATGCTGAATCTTTTAAGATCTATATTTGAAAGAATTTATGTCATCAAAGATCACTCTTTATGGAAAATTTATCATCATATATCAGTCAAATCAAAGAGCCACTGAAGTGGTCGAGAGTGATTTGAAAGTGCAGAAGAGGTTTTTCTGGCAAAGTTCTATTGTTTCCCCCGTGAATTTGTGTGTACAGTTTCTTCCTTCCTGGGCTTTAGCCTAATACAATAGTTAATTTGATTGATTGCTTATTTTTTATGGTATATCTGTAATACGATATTTGTATATATTAAATTGATTACTGAAATGAAAGTATTTTATTCCAAAAATTAACAAAATCCTCACCTGGTGATATTGATAAATGAGTTCATATATCATTATTATCATCTTAGTCCTGAGCATTGCATTCTGCTTCAACCAAATCGAATTTATCAAGAATGATGCTTCTTGGAAATGTAATAATCTCCTTGGAATTAGAATACATTTTTTGTGTTCTTGATCAGCTATTTTAAGCATATTAATTAGTAGCTGTAGAAACCTACGACTTACGAATAATAAGTATGAGACTAAGAGAATGAATTAATGGAACTAAGTTGCACTACCATATTGGAATCCAATTACACTATCATAATTATATTAACATGTTAATGGTGCATTAACAATGCTGATCTATAATCCGTTCAATAATTGATTTTGAAACTCACATAAACAAAGTAATAAGGAAAAAAAAAATGCGTGGATTAAGAATCTTTGTCACGCTTGATATTCCTTAAAAATAATCTCCACGAGTAGTACATTTGAATATTGTATCGACTATCTATCATCCCAATATATGAATTAATGCATAGTATTCGTACAATTATATAATACTATTTGTTTGAGAAGTGTTGGTAGCACTTTCTTTTTTCACCTTCATTTACACTATTGTCCTTATTACTTAGTACCTAAATTATACTGAAATAATTCATTATAGAATTCATATGTAAAGCAGTAGACATATAATGCGGTCTTTTGCTATGTATAAGGCAACAAGAAGATGAACATTAAGTGGTTGTGGTCCCTATTATAGTACTAGGCCAGCCCATTGGACCACAGTTTCTCTTTGTGCACACAACTAAAATTAGGCCCAAGAGGTTCATTACAGGGAAATTGGCTGAGAACTAGACAGAGAAAACTACATGGTATTGTATGCTCCTTTTTGACATCTCATGTAAGTATATACCCCTTTTTAAAAGTTTTAAGAAATATATCTCTTTTTAAAAGCTTTAAAAGTAATTTTACTAATCTATCCTTTCTTATTTCTAGGGAAAATGAAGGAGAAGAAGAAAACAGTGGTGGATCCCATGAACTGAAAAAAGTATCAAATATATTATGTACGTAAGAGAGAGCAAAATCAGAGACTTGGACACGAATCTTGGTGTGTCTGAGGCCAAATTGGGCTTATTTGGGAAGACAAGCTCGCCTATATTGGCCCTCAAGCTGAAATTCATGACGCGATACACCAGCAGGAGGTGAATTGCGTAGCTCAACCGAACGATGCCGTTGAGCAACTGTCCAATCGCAGAGTCGGCATTCTGGTCAAAGTTGACCAATATGTCCACCATTGTCGAGTCCCCATACAGAAGGTACCCGAAGAATCCAATCGCAAAGTAAATGACTATGCCGATCGTCACGGATATCCGGATCGCTGAGCTCATGTCGGAAGGTTTGCCCAGCTCTGCTCTAATTGGACGATCATCACCAACAGGGATGAATCCAGCATTTGTTGTTAGTGGGAGTTTACATTATAGCCGGCGTGATTTCATATCTTGAAAACGCTGCATAATAACTTCGTTATCAAGACTGTTAAAGATGTCTTTCTCCAAATATACAAGTAAATTGTTATTCATCTATTTATCACTCATTCTATTGCGTAGCCGATTCTTGACAAAACTCATAGAAGAAAATACTCTTTTCACAGTAACAGTAGAAACTAGTAAAATTAATGCTAACGTCATGAGCCAATAAACTAATGGATATACATTTGTTTTTCTTGCATGAACCATTTTCTTTGCAAGATCACCATTTTCTTGCTTTCTCTTTTTTTTAATCCAATTTACAACTTTTATTAGATGGGAGCTAAATCTGAGTCTTAACTTATAGGCTATTTAAATTATTGGTCTTTTTAAGTTTTAACCACCAGTACAATACTTTGGCCTATCACACTTTGACATTATGTCCAAGCCCATCAGACCTCTTGGACTTTTATATTCAACAACAAATATTGGGTATAATTTTCAAGCCTATCAATCTCTCTTAGACTTTTATATTTAACAAATTTTTTAGTGGACTATCAAGTTCTTTAGTGGGGATTTATTGGTTGTACACATTTTTTTTATTTTTCTTTTTGTTGTATATAATTTTTTTTTCAAAGTTTCAGTGGGGACTTCAGCACCCACAAGCCCCCTCTTAGCTTCGTGCCTGGTCACCAACAGTGGTTGAAGTTGTAGTATAGTACTGATATTTAGATGGTCAATGCAGTTGCTAATGGTGTTGTGATTGCGACTGAGAAGAAGCTACCTTCAATCTACAGGGTAAATAAATTTTTCAAATCATGGTAAATAAATTATATATCACCTCTTAACAGTAGTAAATAAGTAATTTACCAGGGGTATAATAGTAAATATGCTACTGCTATAGGTGATAAAAATTTTCAAATCATGACAAAAAAATTACATATCACCTCTTAACAGTGGTAAATAAGTAATTTGCTAGGGGTATAATGGTAAATATGCTATTGTCTATAAGAGAAAATATTTTACGTTGTGGTTAATAAATCATATACCACCTTTTAATAGTAGTAAATGAGTGATTTATCAGGGATATAATGGTAAATACGCTACCATCTATAAGCAATAAATTTTTTTAAAATATGGTAAATAAATCATATATCACCTTTTAATAGTGGTAAATAAGTAATTTATCAAGGGTATAATAGTAAATATGTTGCCGTCTATAAGCAATAAATTTTTTTAAATCATAGTAAATAAATCATATACTATCTCTTAATAGTGGTGAATGAATAATTTACCAAGAGTGTAATGATAAATATGCTACTATCTAAAAGTAAAAAAAAATTTTTAGTCATGATAAATAAATCATATACCACCTAATAGTGGTAAATATACAAATCATTACTAATTAAAAAGAGAATATATTTGTTAATAAACTTAAAAAGAGATATTTACTAAACTATACCCTCCTTTTGAGGTATTTTTGTTCAATCCCCAAATAGAAATAGTGGTGTGTAAGTGTGGTTCACGCATGGAAATACTGAGACTCGATCACCGTCCTGCAATCTTGTTTCTCGATTTTCCATGCTTGCTTTAGTCAAGATGGCAGGCAACAATTCAATACAAAAAATGGGAGGTAATCTTTAGAACTCAATATATTTATGAACGTGCTCCGATACGAAACTGTTAAAATGAAAAGAGAAAAGTTTATAAATATCCGTTTTTAAAATTATATTTTCATAAATATCTGTTTTTTATTTTTATTTCATAAATATCTATTTTTATACTTTTTTTAGAAAAATATATTTACACATAAAATATACATTTCATGCATTAAATATATACCGTGGTCTACATTTCATGAATAAAAATTACACTAAAAATTGGCACACATTTTAAAATGTATACCGTTCATATTTTACATATGAAATGTGTACCTCAAGGATAAATTTTACATTGTAAATGTGGACGACTCATATTTTTCATATGAAATGTGGATCATAAAAATGGGTATTTTTGAAAGAAAAATTAAAAACAGGTATTTATAAAAAAAATTTTAAAAAATAGGTATTAAAATAAAAACACAGGTATTTGTGAAATATAAGGCAAAAAGACACGGCTATTGAACCTGAATACTAGGCCAGTTTATTGGGCCATAGCTTCTCTTTGTGCACACACCTAAATTAGGCGGAACAGGCCCATTTAGAAGGAAATTGGCTGAGAACAGAGAAAACCCCAATAGTGGTGTGTTTGAGTGTGGTTCACGTATGGAAATCTTGAGACTCGATCACCGTCTTCAAATCTTTTTTCTCGATCTTCCAGGCTTCCTTCTAGTCAAGATAGCAGCCAATAATTCAATGCCAAAAATGGGAGGTAATCTTTGGACCTCTTATTTATGAACATTCTCCAATGCTTGTAAGATTATTTTGATTTGTGCAATGTTGATGAGCTAAGATTGTTGTCTTTGATATAGGATTTGTGTTGATTTAATTGAATCCATCAAGTTCTATTAAAACAGCATAGTATGCTTTCAAATATCATCCATATATGTTCCATTAATTTATATGATTTGATTAATCTTATTCTCTCTCTCTCTCTCTCTCTCTCTCTCTCTCTCTCATTTTATATTTCAAGAGAAAAATTATGGTATATGTGCTCAAGTACATGTACGCTTGGATAAATTGTTACTCGACCTCTTTTAGTTATTGGACCCAATTAACGAGTTCGAAACATGTATGCACTTAATAGTAATATAATTCTAAGCATGGCAAAAGGCCAAAAGTTAAAAGGAGAACATTTTCACAGAACACATTTTGCTTAATTAAATGCAATATATATAAATAGAGCAAGCTATATATAGCAATGTTTAATTATTTAGCATCCGCCACTAGCTAACATACAACATTCAGTCGTCTGCTATCAGTGACCGAATAATATTAAGCCACCTAGCTAATACATATGATTGTCTTACAAAGCCACAAATATAGAATTAGCGGTTTTGCATGATGACACATAAATAGATGACTTAAGTAGCACCATTATCTTCCTAAACGAAAATATCTCCCACATACAATAAGAAAGAAGACAGCTGAGCATAAATAGCTCGAGCCTCATCAAATCAACCCCACTAAGCAAACATGTCTCTATATCTGTATAGAAACTAGAGTACGTGCTACCAAAATTTTGAAACTAATAAACCGGGATATTCATAAATTCCACCTAGGAAATATGCCTTGAAAATGTAATATGCTTTATAGATTATGGTATTCATCATGCAGCCGGAGCATAATCATAACTGCTATCATCATCATCGTCATCTCCATCTCCATCCATGGATGCTTCTGGACTACAGTAACTATAGTCTACACCATCAGCACCAAAGTAATATTGATTATGATGACCCTCCATACACGCTGCTGCTGAGGCGTAACGAAATGATTCAGTACCATTCGCATCATCTCCATCTTCATTCTTGCTCCATGGCGCGGCGCAGACTAGTCTGTTGACGATGATTGAAAGCATTTTCTTCAATTAAATCAGGAACAATTGGAGAGAAAAGTAAGAGCAACTTAATTTGTAGAGCGGAATTTTGGGAATTTTTTTCGTTTTTTTTTTTTTTTTTAGCGAAGGGAGAGGCTTGACTGAACGTGGAGCAGGAAAAAAGAAAACTAATTAGGCTAAGTGATATGAATTGAAGTGAGATGGAAGTAATGACACGGGTAGTAGCTTAAATAGAGGGAGGAGCAGCAGAGTGGTCTCCTCATGACACAGGTCATCTCGTGGAGTGAGTGTGGACTTGTGCTTAGAGGGTGTGGTAGCCCAATGCTTGTGAAAGGTTCCACTATGTGGTCCTCTTGGCTCCACCCAATAGTCCAACTGGTTTCATTGATGGTTCAGTATAATATAAGTGCAGATTATACAGGGCCTTTTTTTTTTTTTGGGGGGGGGGTGAAATGAACAAGTTGCTTTACACCCATTTGTACTGCTGGTAATTGTTTAATTGAGAGAGTATAAATTTTTTGATAAGAACTTAAGTCATATCTCAGTCTGTATATGTATGTATATTTATACATATTTATGTAGAGTACCATATATGATATGACGTCTTTCTTTCTGAAGGGTAATTTTTTAGAGTATCCAGCATTAATTAATTTTATCCACCCAAGTTCTTTAATAATCCGGTCATAATCAGCTATATTATACTATACTCAGTTATCACAATTAAAGTTGTCGATCTAGTGCCCCCTAGCCCATTAGTATGCAGCTCAGCAGGGCACAACACTGCTTGTAAGCGCGACATGGTACACCAAAATACGGTGCTAAACTCAATGGTCAAACATAATAAGGTGAACATGGCAAGATACGCGTAAAAAAAACGACACAACAAGTTAACACATTGCACTTAAATTTCTCGATTTTTTTTTTTGTTCTTCTTTGGTGTTAAAAAGTTTTATATTTAATTTATTAAATTAATCTTTTATTATATACATTTGAATGATTTGAGGGGGAAAAAATGTTCATAAAAAACGATTATAAAATTTACCAATTAAATGGTCAATTTTGACCTAAATAGGCCAGCATGTCTAGGTACGTTGGATAACACGGCACATCACATTAAAGTATGGCCAGCAAATTATGTTAGATAAGTGATTTTGAACTTTAAACACAGCATGACATGACTAACGAATTATATCAGATAAATGATTTTGAACTTTAAACACAACATGACATAGCACAACAAAATGGACTGTGCATGCGAAAGCGTGCCAAACTTAAAGCCATACTGGTATACATAGCATGACATGACCAGGAAGTTAGCGTTTAAATATTTTTGGTTGATCATATATGTTTTGTATTTATTTTAGCTAATGGGACGCACATACTTGGTGGCTCAAGGTAAGAGGTTAACGCAATAGCCAAGAGTCAAACACTTATGATGCTATAAACATTTCAATTCTTTAATCTGTTGTATTTAGTTTATATAATTGTATTTCTATTTAAAAGAAAAACATTTCATTCTAGTCTAGGTAATATATATTTTAAGATAAACGTCATAAATCAAATGTTCATTATGGCTCTGTTTGGTGGGCTAGACTAAAAGAAGGGATTGTACTATTCTAATCCGGCCCTTGTTTGGTACACAAAAATGATTGGATTATTTATTAATGGATTAAAATAACACTATTAGATATGGACTATTTTAACTTATCCTCCATTTGGGTAAAATACTCTCTCCCTTTTGTTTTTTCATTTCCCAAAAGTAGTGAACCTATGATTTCTTTTTCTATTCATTTTGCACTTATTTCCCAAAAAATGTGTGTCTCACACAATTTTCATCTATTATTTTACTTTATAATTCGAATAATGTGAGGCTTTGTCAATTATTTTTACTACTATTTTATTTTGTCCCATCTTTTAATCATTTCTATGGCAAACAAGTAAGAGTTCTAATACAATTCTTTAATATCCAATCCAATTCTAAATAATTGTTCTGTCTAGTCTAATCTCGTCTACCAAATGAGTCCTAAAGTATCACAGTTATAACTAAAATATTCTTAAATAAATAATTTATTTATTACTTAGAGAGTAGGACAAATCAAATATTCTAGCATTAATTTTTTTTTAAAAAAAATGATTTTTCTTTTTATTTATATTAATTCTCATATTAATTAAAAACCTTTTAGATGATAATTCCTAAAATTAATGGATAAACTTCTATTATTAATTCTTCAAAATGAAAAAAAAAAATTAAAATATCCTTTTGCCAAAAGGCTCGAATCATCTTGAGCCGGTCGTGCGTACAAACACAGAGTTTTTTTTTTTGATAATAAAAAGGGCGGATGAGATCCCGGTGGCGGGTCACTTCCCAGAGCCACTCCCATTCGGTTGGGCTCCCAAGGGCGAAGTGGGGGCTCGAACTCATGACCTCACCCTCCCTAAGTGAGAGAAGGTCTTAAGTTCAAGCTCCTTGCCACTTCGACCACCCCCTTGGGAGTTACAAACACGGAGTTTATATGTTGATTTTTTGTCATTCAACATATTTATGCTAAATCTATATTAAGATTTTTGTTGTTAATAAATTAATTGTAGTACATTACGCACATAGCAATTTAACCCTAGAGCTTACCAAAATAACTAATTAAGTGATACTACTTTTCCAAACAATTTCAAAATTAATTTACGCTATAGCGTCCATCACAACTAAATTATTTCGATACCCATATGTACTCTCCATGGGATTAATAAGGCAGGCCAAACAAGTGGCATTTATATAATCTATAATGTCTCTAATTTTAAAGAATATAATCCAAAATGCTTCGTTCTTTTTTTTTTTTTTTTTTTTATAAAGTGTGGCTTAACTAATGACTTACACTTATTACAAATCTAAAATGCTTCGTTCTTGTTCTTGCATACGCCAAGTAAAATTGAGCATCATGTATCGAAGTACGTCTTTTTTATTGCAAATATAAAGAAAAGAATAACTACAACTAATAGCTCTAATAGCTTGAAAGTTTTAGACTCTATCCGTATTTTTTTTTATAGTTATGTGGGCACTTAGATTAGTTTTTATGCTACTATACCAGTTTTTATACTAATGTTTTATACTAGTATACTAGAACGCATGTACTCATGAGTTTATTTTACTTTAAAAAAACACCAGACACCAAAATTTGACCATTTTGCTAAGAACCTGAAAAAAGAATTCCCAGGGAAACGACCTTTAGAGGATGTAAGTTTATGTGTCTGTCTACTTATGTCTCATATCAGCAATACTCCATTTTTACTTCAATAGTGATTCCAATTTATCTTCTTTGCTAGCAGCAACATTAATTATCACAACAATCACATCCTCGTACTAATATTGCCTAACAACCATGAACATGCAGACCATGCCCACGTATGCACTAAGATCATCACTAATGACATTGTGCAAATCATTAGTAATGTCTTTTTTAAAAATAATAAATAAAAAGCAAAAGAAAAATGCAAAAATTTCGGATAATGACGTTATGCAATCATTATAGAACCACTTTTTTCAAACAACAAATAATGTGTAAGAAAATGCGAAAAATTCTGATAGAAACTTCGTGTATGCGAAAAGGGGTGATTTAGTAAATTTTATGAGGTGCAGGGTTATATGGGAGATTATATATGCATCCCACTTTAGAATAATGCCCCCCTTAACTAGAAAAACGATTAAAAATGACAATTTATGAAAGGAAAAAATTAAAGGCACTCTATCTTCATATTCACCATCTCTCAATTTACCAGAATCATTCCCGATCAAAATTTTGTTTTGTAGTTCAGTTTTTTTATTTTTTTTACCTGAACAATCCATCTCTTTCACTCCCAATCTGGTGTAATCTCTTCAAATGTAAATTAAACTATAGCAAATGGAAGATAACTAGTACCTAACAGAGTAGAGTACTGGGGGATCGAAGGAGAGTGTGTACAGTGTTTAATATCTAATTCTAGTTTATTATCTCTGTATATCAATTTTTCTTTTCCTGAAATGTGAATAGGTTTATCATGAATGCTTGTGGTAAACAGTATAAAAACCCGTAAATTTATATATGACTTTATACTTTTTGTTATTTTTTATTTTGTGTGGTTGTTTGTTTCTCTCATCATTGATTTTTTTCAATGATTCAACATTTTTCATCATAAAAATTAGAAACTATCAATTCATGCTTTTATTAGATGTGCGGGTGCAAGGAAATTGGTTTTGAAGGTGATTAGGGTGCTTTTAACCTAGATTTTACTATGTTGTCCTACTTTGCTTTTTTATTTATTATAAGAGTGCCCTAGTATAAGTGCGGGTGCAAATATGGTTCCCAGGTTACATATTTCAAAGAGGTTTTTTTTTTTTTTTTGTTCGTTTTATTTATTTATTTATTATTTTTTTTTTTTTGGAAAGAGAGGAGCAGAGTTAAAAACAAGTAGCTGATAAAAGAAGTTGTCGAGGTGCAATATTAGGACCGTGGTCAGGTGTTGCCAGAATGCTAAAGGTGTGTGTGACACGCGATGAGAAATGCAAACGTGGCAACCTACTTGGCGACATTTCAAACACACTTTTACACAGTTGAGGACATGATGACTCTATTGTGTCACCATTTAGGACCCAATTGGTTTTGGTTGGATCTGCACCGGGAAAGTGACTTGTGATCATCGTTCTGGGATTGTTAAAATGATAAAAGAAACTGTGTATCTTGGCCAAAATCAACTTTGACTGTAACTTGGAATATGTTCACGAAAAAAAAGACTAGGTAATCTATTTTCTTTTGTTTGGTATTACAGGAATATAAGAAAAATATAAAGAAAATTGTTGGGGAAATACCTAAGAAGACGAGGAAAATTGGAATTCCCATAGAATTATACGCCTCGTCTGAAGAAATAACGGTACGTCGTATCTACCTCAAAAGGAAAAACAGCAGTACATATAAACGACATCTTTTTGATAAACGGACCATTACCCGTTTAACAAAGAGCAGACTCTCATCTTCCATTTCTCTACTACCAGAAAACAGGATGAGTGCTACTTGGTGACCAAGATACGAATTGAAGGCAATAAAGAAAGCAGGTAAATTTCATTCTAGAAATATACAGAATGCATAACAAGAAGAATACAAGAAGAATACAAGCCTCGGTATTTAAATGAAGTTGGAAGACGACGAACATTGTTGCTGCTTTTTATGGACTTCAGAATTCAAAATTGGGTATATATCATTCCATGTTGGGGAGTACAATACTACAGATTATCAAGATCTTTTCTCCAATTTCCTATCAGTAGATCTTCTCTCTTCTAATTCTCGCCGTCTTTGCTGCCTGCAAAACAGAAACAGCATGTAAATTATTTGGGAGACCGTTTTAACGTCTTCAATATGCGTCAAAAATGAATAGCCAATGGACATTATGGTTTGGAAGAAAAAGAAGAAACGAAATGCAAGCTAAGTTGATACTAAATACCTCACTCAAAAATGCTTCTCCACAAACAAAAAAGACATAAATGCTCATCATTAATTCAACAAACCATCATATATGACGCAATTTAACTCACCTACTCGGTGTCTTATCACACATTGCAAATGCACATGACACCACTCAAGTTACCAAACAAAACTTGTTTAAATATATTCCAGGAAAAAAAAAATACAACGATAGTTCTAGTACATAACCCAAACCCCACCTGGCTGATTTTGTGATAAAAAGGATTTCATCATATCTTCCCAGTTAAAATCATTCAGGGTCCAGCCTACTTTTCGGTAGATTTGCGATGCAATGTGATACTATGAGGGTTAGTAAAAAACCTAGCATCATGGCCTACACATAGGGGTAAACAATAACAGAAACATCAAGGTCAATAGTGATTGAGCTTCTGCTTTGAAGAAAGAACAAAAAAAAGATAAAAGTAAATTCCCATTGTTCAATACTATATCTGAGAATTGTGTAACAAGAAAAGAACGAATCAGGGTCATTAGCCATGAACTTTGATTTCAGAGAAGTTTAATATTTCCATGAATGCCCAAATGAACGCAACAATTGAAAGTAAATTTTAATGTCAACCAAATTAATGGAAGACATTCATAGGAAGAAAAAAGGTCAATCGTAGTTCATAATACATACGCGAAAGCCATATATCCAGCACCAGCATTAGCAGCAGATAAGATTGTTGCCTGAGCTCCAACAGTGGATAACGAATCCTGCACTCCTGAAGGGAGAGGTCTTCGGTCACCATCTACCTGAACAAGACAAATCAAAATAGACAGTGAGTTGATCATCATCTCTTTTAACTTCAGAAGAAACACAATCACCCTATATGCATAGATGAAAAACCTTATCCCACTTTGACTTCTTGTTTTGTCTACCGTCTCGGGGAATGGCATCAGCAGATGGCAGTGCAGAATGCAGCGCAGAAACAGCGACAGGTGGAACACCTAAAAAATGGCTTGATATAAGAATAATTTCCCTGAATAAAGTTCTAAGTTGGTGCGTTAGGGCTTGGCTCAGGTAGTAAATGTCTGAAATTGCTTTGTAATGGATTTGGAATAATACTAATATGAAAAGTTCAATACTAGGTAGTTATCAAACCTGGAACAGGCAAGTTAATTTTGGCTGCAGCAGCAACAATTCCAGATTGTGTGCCCCCTGAAAGAAATTCAATCTTTTGGTTCTTCTTGCGCTCTTGTTCCTTCCTGTCCATCTCACATCTTATATCAGCCTCTGCATTGTAAACCATCAAATATAAGTAACAAGACGGATCAACGTCGGGAAAGAACCACATAGCACTACATATCAATAATCTACAGGCAAATTTAAAAGCAACATCCAGCACACAAAGTATAACAACCAGCTTCTCGATGAAAGAAAACTATGGTATCTATAAGCAGTTTCCACCATTAATTGCTATATTAAGACATAAAATTCACCCCACATTGGGAATGAAGAAATGATATGTGCATTATGGAAACAGAATCTTGATCAATCTGCAAACAGCTTCTAAACTCATTGATCCACATACCAACTAAGCCATATAACCTAGAAGATCGAATAGCCTAATTGGAATCAACAAAGAGAACAAAATAAATACATAACTTGAAAAAGATCCAACTGACAGCAGTTACATCTTAGGAGATTTAAAGTACATGGTGTAAAACATGCACCTCTAGACACGCACAAGCTAATAAAAGGAATTGTAAAGACCTATTTCGTCGTAGTAGTCATTTTTGTCATATCCATGAGGGTCGAATACGTCTTTACTGAAGCAAGACCCTATTTGATCAATATCTTGATACCTCACTGCATGCAGCAGGAAGTCTGGGTTCCGATAGTCCTTCCTATTACGCACTTCTGCATTGAAGCTTTTCCCAGCTTTCTTATAATCAAGAAACTTATTTATTTTCCTCTGCAGTAAGGTCAAAGAGAGAAAAATATCAAAGGACATAACAACCAGAGCAACTGAACATCAGCAGGGGATAAAAAACACACATGCACTTGCTCACAAACACAAGGCTTCAAAAAATAATTGAAAGAGTTGAGGTTTACTTTTTAGTCAAGATGCCAAACAACCATATGAAGTTGTACAACTTAACAATTGCAATGCAGCAATACGAGCGGAGGGAGAAAAAAAGGACACAATTGATTGCAATAAAGAATAAACACTGTTACATTAATTGAACAGTGCCGATCATAATAATTTGACCAAAGTCAAAAGCTAATGCACTAAGATCACAGTTTGGACCATCTAGTCTTATTACAAATGATCATAACGCAAAACAACACCACCAACAAATGGCAGTCTACACAGAAAATAAAATACAACACACACCAACCAAAATATTTTATGTACTTGATAACAACGTGACGGGAAAAAAAAAAAAACAGTTATGTACTTTGACAGTAAAACATATCCACATACCACTTCAACGAGTAAACTTTCGAAACCAGAAATGTTGGAGGAACTTACTTGCAACTCCTCAGAGCATTTGGCTTTTGGTGGTGGTGGAAGGAACTTATCTAAAGGATCAACATCTTTTTGTTCTTCTACCATAGAGTCTGCAGCACCTCCCACGTCTGAATCATGCACTGCATAATTCATTTTATCAGATTGTGATGGATCAGATAATTGAGGAGTTGCTTGATTGCTAGGTGTAAGAACCTGAACTGTTCCAGAGGGTGTTCTATCATGGAAATCACCTGCAACATACGATTTAAGATATTTAAAGATATATATGTCTAATTTGTAAATAGAAAGCGCAAAAAATGAAATGTAACAGAAAACAACTGACAGCAAATTGGAAGGGTGGAGAAAACTCATACAGATATGATACATTTTAAAATATTTAATAAAAGAACTAAAAGACTTTGTGCCCATAAAACCATTGAAAGAAAACTTATCTTAAATCCATCATGGTTAACATCTCAACTACTTCTTCATAACTTTCATGGGCTTATTTGGTAAACTTCAGTTCTAACTGAGACTCTAGTACTACCTAACATAACCCAGCTCAGACCAAGCATCAGAAACTACATCTAATATGACTTGTGAGTTGTGACATGATACAGGGCTTTTAACTGAGCAGCTAAATAGGCACCAGTGACTTATGCACAAAACAGCCTCAAGCAAAAACATCACAGGTCCTCAAGTAAAGAATTACAGAGTCTTAAACAACATTACCAGAATTGCGTAACAAAAGATTAAACAAAAGACATTAACATGAACAGAGAACAGATAAACCAGAAAAGGCATACACTCGAAAGTCATAAATTCATACCGTTTGCAGATTGCGGGCCCGTACCAAACATGACACGATCATTAACTTCTATTTCCCCTTCCTGCAATCAAACATCGAGCAAAACTTGCACTTTTCAGCAACGGAACACGGAAAACTTTACATGGGTTGGTTCCGATATATCCTCAATCACATTCACATACAAAATGACTGAGTAATAGGAATAAATATGGACCAAAACAAAAGTTAGATAATCTCTTTGCCTAACTAAACTTGAATACTCAACTGTTCCAGGTTTCGATGCAATCAAAACTCCAAACAAAATAAATAAATAAATAACTTCATTTACTAGCTGTAAGTGAATGAAACCTACCTCAGGCTCAGGAGACATTGCAACTTCATCATGACCGTAATCCACAATCCCAAGCTTCCCCCTTCGGCTCTGTCTCTGCTGCTGCGGCGGCGAAGTGAACGAAACTTGAGCTTGCTGCGGCGTAGAGGGACGGAACAACTGGCCTTTACCGGGAGTATAATTCTCATCGTTAACATCTCCTTGCGGAGTATTCCCATCGTTACCAGAATAATCAGCAGCGACCATTCTATCACTATTATCCACCATGAAAGCGTCCTCCACACCTATTGGTTCACTGTAATCGTCGTCTTGCGGCGGCTCTCGTGCTTGCTCTTGACCTCCGTCTTCCTCCTCGACGTCCTCCATATCATCATCCTCCTCCTCGTCCATGTACATGGAGAGCATTGCCATGCCATCCGATTGCTTCTTCCTCGACGCCATGGGAGCTAGGGTTTTGGGGATCCCGGATCGAACCAAAAATTGGGGCTGAGCTCAAGAACGAACAGTATCGAGGTTTTGAATTGGGAGCTTGCCCGAATTCAGTTACCAGAATTGAATTGGAGATTTCAAGCGGATTTATCAGCGTGATGGAGGAGAGCGATGGAGAGAGGGAGGGCAAAAAGGGGTTTTGCCAATCCTCCGTGAGGAAGAAGAAGCAGATGAGGCTTGAGAGAAATCAAAAGAAAGGGACGGGCCAATGGAGTCGTTCTAGGGACAGTCTCACAGGGCCTAGTCGACGGCTGCCTGCATTGGGCTTCCATTTTAAGCTCATTTCTTTACCCTTTTTGTCGGGTTTCTAACACTTTTTATATGTAAAAACCAAAGAAGAATTACAAAAATACGGTAGCTTTTTTTCTAATAGGTTTCTATCACTTTTACATATGAAAAACTAAAAGAATTACAAAAATACGGAACTCAGGCTTTTTTTCAAATTTTTGTACGATTTTTATTAGAAAAATATCACTTTTTAAAAAATATTTAGAAAAATATCATTTTTTAGAATAGTTACTGGTTGCCAGTATCTGGAAACTTGTTACTGGTTACTAGTTACCAGTTATAAATACCTTTGGTTACTAGTTATCAGATTACCATAAACTAGTTACTATTTTTAAAAAATGGTATTTTTTTAAATAATTTTTAAAAAATGATATTTATCTAATAAAAATCGTACCGCACCTTAAAAAAACTTAAACAACCGTATTTTTCAAATTTTTTTCTAAATTACCATATAATGTCTAATTTCCCCTTTTCCAATTCATGAACGACTTTTATTATAAAAATATCACATTTTTTAGAAACTTTTTAGAAAAATATTATTTTTAAAATGGTTACTAGATACCAACTTCTGAAAATTGGTTAAAGGTTACTATACCAGTTATAAATACTTTTGGTTACTAATTACCAGTACTCGAAAACTAGTTACCGGTTACTAATTACTATTTAAAAAATGTTCTCTAAATATTTTTTAAAAAATGGTATTTTCTAATAAAAACTGTACCGGATCTACAAAAAATAGAGCCCACCACATTTTTCTAATTTTTCTTTTCCAAAAATGTCATACAAGACCGATGAGTAACATGGGCCCAATATGTTTTATTCCAAATAGAAACTGTCATAGAGCCAGTAATTTTCTACCCAGTGACGATACAACTTCAAAATAACACAAAATAAACAGATTTAGGTGACATATCTAATTTTCATATTAATTTGAGTTGACATGTAGAGCACGTATAATATACTGGCAGGTTTCAAGTTAACCCGCTTAATCTGAAAATGACGCATGTAACATATTTAATTAAACATGTCGTTTTTGTGTCAATATGACAAGACACAAATATGACACGTTTATTAATATTTTACAATATTAAATGTAATTTTGACTAACTTTAAATGTGTTTACTTTAATTAATTAGTGCATAATGATGTTAAACATGAGTAATCGTGTTAGTTCTGAGTAATCGTGTCAAATGGGTCATAATCAAATACATAATATATTTATTAAAACAGTTACATGCATATTAATTGTGTCATATTTGGGTTTAAGTTTTAATATATTTTTAATTGTATCGGGCTCAAATTAGGGTGTGATCATGTCGTGTCGACCGAATACAACAATTACATGAATTGCCAGCATTACATAAATACAAATGCTTTTTTTCTCCCTTTTTAATAAAGGGCAGAAGGAAATACATAAACTCAGTCAAAAAGTGATATAAATAGAGTTTTATGAGAGACACGTCTTTACTCTTTAAAAATATTAGCTCTTTGAATTGAGATTATGACAAATCTTTGGCATAAATTAGTTTTCGACAAGAAAAAATCTTTCTGGCCTAAACAAATCAATGGGGATTTCACACTTTGGTACCAATGATCTCTGAACTTTTTGTAATGTACAATTTGGTTATTGAACTAGAGGGGAAAAAAATCTCCTTGAATTTTAAATTAAGTGACAAGGTGTTTCAAATTCTCAAGACCACGTCAAAAACTACAATTGAACCCTGACATGGGTCACACATGACATAATTTTAAGAATAATTAACGGAATTTCAAATATTTATAGTTTATCCCTTATAAAAATCCAAATAGAAGGAAGAACCCCAATTTCAAAAAGAGGAAAAAAGAACATAAACCAAATCTGAAATTTAAACCTAATTCCAGTCCACAGAGCAAACTTTTCTTCTTCAAAGATATATATAAAGCACGTCTTTAAAGTTAGACACTAAAAGTGCATGTTAATGAGGAACTATAATACCAGTAAACCACACAATATTAATCTGAAAAGATTTCAAATCTAGATTTTAGAATTTGACCCAAAAAAAAAATGCAAATAGGAAAATAAGATTAAGAAAAAGAGAAAGACGAACTGAAAGAACAAAGGACAAGAGAAATTAAGGCCATGCTTGGATACTTTCAATGTTTTGTTTATAAAAATTGAAAACAAAAACAAAAATTTTGTTTATGCTTAGTGTTATGTGGTTTTTTGACCACCACAAATAGTTGACCTGTCTAATCCTAAAAAAGGCAACTAGTTAATTGAAGAGGAGATAATTACCCATTATTGTGTAATCACCCAATCTCAACATTATATTGTATTTTATTATGTAGTTTTCTATTCACAAATTTGGGAAACCTAAAGCCACCATCACCTATACAAATGGGGCTCAGTCTCATAATTTTTCATCTCACAATCACTTCACTACACATTCTCTGTAATTATCTCTTTGCTCTCACCTCAAGACTTAGAGAAATTCTTATAATTCTCCAGAAAATAATGAAGAACGATGAATATAGGCTCATCTTTTTTGGGGCTGAACTACTATAAAATTCTTGTCTCCATATTTGCTTTGCTTTATCAACCCTTTTCACATACAAACTACATCTTGTAATTTCTAAAATTCATTATTGATAAAACCTCCGTCAACAATTGACACTAGAAAGAGAGCTATTTCAGAAAAGTGTTCATCAATTTTGCTTATTCAACAATGGAAAACACCAGAAACGCTAGAGTTACCAAAATTAAGGTACTACTGCTGCACAAGTTGATCCTGCTCAGGATCAACAAGCTGTGACCACACCTAGAGAGAATATTGTTCAGAGACAAGATCGCATGGAGGATGCTCTTGCGAACCTTCAGCAAATCACCAATCAGATTAATGATTCTTTGAGGCAACTTGCTCAAGGGCAGATTGTGACTCTACTACAACACGAATGCCCTAGATATCGTCCTACTCGACAACCAAAAATGAGAATTCACATTCAAGAGGCAAGAAATCGTGACCAATCCAGATTTCAATAAGAGAGCCATGAAGATCGCACTTGTAAGGAAAAAGGCAGGGTCGCAGATTTACCACAGGAGTCTGGCACTGGGAGTTCTAGTACAGATCGTGATCGGAGACAATCCTCTAGGAGAGCTCCCACCAACCATGATCACTTGAGTAACGAGCAGAATCGTCAATCGAGGAGCGTCTTTGAAAGGATAAGCAGGGAGCCAAGGAAAAATTCTGCCAACTTGAGATAACATCTGGAACAACGACATCAAAGAGTTAGTCATGAGCGATCCACATCGCATTATAACGACCGGACTATATCGCGTCGAACTATTTCAGTGGAATCTTTACAAAGGTCGCTGCAGACCTTGCCTGATCAACCTATCTTATGTTATAGTGACCAAAGACCACCCTACCACTAGCAAGAGATAATGCCCTTCCTCCTAACATTGATGTTCATAATTTGAGGATCGCATTAGATGCACTTGCTGGATGGGATGATGAGCTCGCAGATAGATATCGTCAATCGCCTTTTAACGAAGAACTTCGAGCTGCTGTACATTCTGCTAGATTCAGACTTCCCACCACAACCACATTTAATGGGAAAACTGATCCGTAAGACCACATGGATCACTTCAATGATCTGATAGAGCTCCACCTGGTTGATGACCTTGTATGTTGCAGGTATTTTGCTATAACCCTCACAGGTGTAGGGAAGAAGTAGTTTCGAGGACTTCAGCCTGGTTCAATCTCACCACGGCAGTAACTCTAACCACATTCTTGAGATAATTTCAAGTTGCGAAGAACTTTACTGTTCTTTTAATCAGTCTGTCTGTCATTCAGCAAGGTCAAGAGGAAACTCTGCAATCATACCTCAACCGTTTTACTTCAAAATTGGCAAAAATCAACAACCCGCCTGGAAGAGGAGTCCTAACTTTGATGATGACCGAAGTGCGATCAGAGACTAAACTCTGGAAAAAATTGCTGGAGCAAGAATGTAGGACTCTCGAAGACTTCTATCGGAGAGTTGGTCGACATCTAAGGGTGGAATCTTCTTGAGAAAATCTTTATTAGACAAAGAAGAAAGGAAGAAAAGATACAATCAAGGATACGACCATAACAACTAATAATAACCATAGTAAGAAGTCAAAAAAGAGGAAGAACGAGCAATCAGCTGAAAGGCAGCCCGAGCCAAAGAAGCAGGAGATTCTAAGGGCTCCCCTGCTATTTAACAATTATACCAAACTGAGTGCACCCATAGATCATATTTATACGGTCACAAATTAATAGGAACAGTATCATCAGCAGGGGTCGATAAAGCGGGATAGAGTAAAACGCAATCCCAACAAGTTTTACCGATATCATAATGATATTGGACATCACACTAATAACTGCTATACCCTAAAAGATGATATCGAGAGATTAATCAGAGAAGGGCGGCTGCGACAGTATACCAGGCAGGACGATGGAGGTTTACATTGATAACATATTAGTAAACTCAAATAAAGTTGAAGATCACATCAAGCACCTTGATGAGATGTTCAAAATTCTTCAAAAATATCATATGAAGTTGAGCCCCCAGAAGTGTGCATTTAGTGTAGGATCTGAGAAGTTTTCAGGATTCATGGTTAATCAGCGAGGTATCGAAGCCAATCATTAAAAGATCGAAGCATTGATTGACATGCAGTCACCTCGCATCGAAGAAGTTTGAGTAGACTGAGAAGTGAGAGCAGCTGTTCCAAGATTTGAAAAAAAACTTGGGTTCTCCTCCACTCTTGTCGAAGCCAAAATCAGGGGAAAAATTGTACTTGTATCTCGCTATTTTCAAATATGTAACAAGCGTTGCGTTAATTCGAGAATAAGAAAATATACAGCGACCTGTGTATTATGTAAGCAAAAGACTACTTGATGCTGAAACTAGATATCCGGAGATGGAAAAGTTGGCACTAGCGCTTTTCATCGCATCTAGGAAACTTCGACCATATTTCCATACACATTCCATTGAGATTTTCACAAACTTTCCATTGAACCAGGTTTTGCAAAAGCCTAAAGAGTCAAGACGATTAATCAAGTAGGCAGTTGAGCTGAGTCAATTCGACATTAATTTTCGACCTTGCACTGCGATTAAAGATCGTAAAACAAAAATAGAACTGGTGCAGGTTTGATGTTGATCAGTCCAGAAGGGTATAATATTCATTGCGTACTTCGCCTTGGATTTTTAGTATCGAATGATGAAGTAGAATATGAAGCACTAATTGTTGGACTTAAGATCGCACAAGAGATGAAGTTAGAGATAATCGAGGTGTTCAGTGATTCCCAATTAGTTGTTTGCCAATTAATTAGTAATTACCAAGCAAGAGGAGGGAAGATGTTAGCCTATTTGCAAGAAGTATAACGTCTCTTCTCAATATTTACTGCATATAGTATTCAGCTACTACCTTGTAGGAAAAATAACCAAGCAGATACCTTAGCTAAATTGGCCTCGACGAAAGATGTAGGGTTACTGAAGTTGATAATCACCATCTATGTACTCGTGTAAGTGAGAAAAATTTGTTGGTCAGCTCACACCTATAGTTGAGGGACGTCTCTCTAGATTGAGAATATATACACCTCATGGTCGAGACATATCTCTATAAGATTGAATGAATGCAACTATGTGACTTCGACGAGATATTTATTCAGTTGATCATACCTCTATAAGATCTCTATTTGGTCCTTAAGCTCTTCATATTCAAGCTTCTTTCTCCCTATTATGCAAGCTCTCCCTCCATATTCGAGCTTCCGTCATATTCGAGCTCCCTATTATAAGAGCTCTCTATTATATTCAAGCTCCTCACTATCTTTGATCTCGACGAGATCTTCATAATGTTCCTCAGACCTTCAAGATCTCTGGATCATTGAGCTTTCTATTACACAAGCTCGCTCTTCACCATGTTCGAATTTATTATCTTTGACCTAGACGAGATCGTCACTCAGTTTCAAAAAACCTCGACAAGATCTCTACTTAGTCATTGAGCTCTCCATATTCGTGCTCCATCATATTCGAGCTCCTTAAGTACGAGCTCTTCATACTATATAAATTTTCATCGCTACTATCAGTAATTCTCCTCAAGTCTTTGCTGGAATTGCCTAACACTTAGGACAAAATCATACATGCATGCAAACTATGGAAAACACATGATCACATCATGAACACAACGGAAAAATAGCGGATTTAGGTTTTAAAATTTTACATGAAAATATATTTTCATAACTATATAACATGCATATATTATATATAGGATCATGTATAACATAAATCAAATCTAGATGCACAAACCCTAGAGATGGGATTAGAGTTTACCTTTTGTAGTGTGCTCCTTCCTGATCTCCTTGTTGATGGTGATTAAACCTCCAACCTTAGATCTTCTTGTCTATGTTCCGACTCTTGGTTAATAAGATGAGTGGGCACCAAGTTGAATCCTTCGTTGGAGAACGATCAAGAACACCTTCTTGATCTTATGGAACACTGGAATGTGAGATGAGACTGTGAGATGGCAGGAAACTTTTTCTCTCTCTCTCTCAGCCTGTGGTGGCCGAATTCTCTCTCTCTCTCTCCCTCTATAATTCGTGTAGCACACTAAGTGTTACTATGCAATTTTTTCTCTCATGTATTTTATGTATATAAGTCCAAAAACTGCTAATCCCAGTCCAACTAGGATTGGGCTTGTTCTCCAATTTGGACTTTGAGTGAATTTTTATAAATATGTCCAACTCATGTAACTTATTTATAAAAATACCAACTTCTGTGTAGAATCTTTATTTTACACAGTTTCATAAAACTAATTTCACAAATACCACCAACCAATTAATAAGCTTTATTGAGTTAGACAAGGGACCTAATGGATCCAAATAATCTATGCTCCAATAATATGATAAATACATAATAACTCTTATTATGGTATTTATACAAATATTATTAGTAAAAGGGACACTCCACTAAAGGCCCAATACTGTACTCTTAGATTAGATGTCATACCTTTTATAGAGATTCAATCAACTAACCTTGATTAACTGATCCATCTAGCATATTCTATACCACATATAGAATCTCTATACAATGCCGTAGTTGGATAGGTTAAATTACCGTAATATCCCTCCAACACTTATTTACCTTTAAGTTACCATCTTTCTATCAAGGAATAATGTTGTCGATAATTTTGTTCTCAATGGTCATTTAGACAAAATTATCAACCAATTCACAAAGTGAATACTAAGATCTTAGATTTAATTATTCCATGAATCTTGAAAGAACCTAAAGTGGCATTAATATATAGTATCCTTAACTATTTGGTGTTCCCATCAATTCATAAGCCATAACCTCCAATATGCCATAGTTCACCTCTAATTTCATAGAGGTTAGTCTTTTAACAAATCAAAAGGCTACAACCCATAAAAGCAAGTCCAGTCAAACATCAAGGATTAAGATCTACATGCTAAGAGCTAGTATGTGATAATATAAGAATTGAGTTACAGTACTCCAATTCTTTATATTGCTCAGTCCAGTTCAATACACATAACTTGTTTATGTTGTATTAGTGTTTCTATCAGAAGTCACATACTTCAATAATTTGAGACACATCATTTCCGTTGAGATAGACAAATACTACAACCTATAGTAAATAAAGTATTTCATCTTTATTTACAGATTGTGAACTAATTCATTTAGACTTAGATAAAGAAACAAGTCTCCCCATAATTAACACTTAATTATATTTGTTTCTTTATACACAAGCAAAGTCATAGAATTTTTTTCAGATAAATAAACTGTTCAACTAAGATAGTTTAATCTAGTAAATATCATAATTGCATATAAGAGAAAGTTGTTTATACTCAAAGGGTATAATTGGAAATCTATTTTTTAAGGCAAATATCCCAATAGTCTCTTTATCTTGTATCAACTATTATGTGACTACTAGCTCGTGGGGTATCTTCATATATTTGGATGACTCCATCAATGAAAGTTTATGTATTTTTTTCTTGCGATCTATCTTCATTCTTATGTGTCGTCTACTTACAGTTTTATGGCAGTTATTGCGATACTATAAAACTGTAAGGATTATTCGTCATTCGAATTGATTAATAAAGGCATTATTCCTTCAATTTATCATCTTGATACGTCTTATTCT
Source organism: Trema orientale (assembly GCA_002914845.1). Taxonomy (NCBI): domain Eukaryota; kingdom Viridiplantae; phylum Streptophyta; class Magnoliopsida; order Rosales; family Cannabaceae; genus Trema; species Trema orientale. Next base: position 401,092 of record JXTC01000119.1, read on the forward strand.
ATTAGTTCATTTTTTATATTTTTATGGCCGTCTTCGAACACTATAAAACTCGGGGGTAGTGGGATCAAACTATGTAATCTTCTACTTGCTTCTTAAGGAACTATGCAAACGTTCATATTAGAGGGGTTAGAATTTTGGATCGCCGAATTTCTAAAATTTCTAAAAATCTTAGGATTTTCTCTTCTCTTCATGCCTTAGCATGTCATATCACACGATATCCCTCCTCGAACAAAAAAGTGACTAAGCAAAACATCTATAGTTCGATATGATATATTGCTATAAATTCTATTTTGACATGCAACTTTTGAAAAATAAATATTGAGTTTGTATCACTCACGATCGTTGTTTTTCATAAGTGACCTAACATATCCTACTACTTAAATCTTATTTTTAAGTTATTGGATTCAAATCGAAAGAGCATAAAGATCAATCTAACTTATTTGTAAGTTATCGACATGACATAGAATTCTAAATCTTCAGAATGACCTAATAGTTTCTATAGGTTTAAACCTTATAGAAGATTTTAAAACATGGAACCTCAAGTTAATATGTGAGGTGGCCTAACGATTTCTATGATTCACATCTAATTGAATAATGAGCTAAGGATCTATCCTATGAAATAGCTTGATTATTATTTTATGAAGCAAAGCATCTTAAAGAAAATGCAAGCTCAGCCAAATAGCACGCGATTCAAGGGTCAGGTATTTTTTACATCTTTGTTTACTTTCATTTTTTTTATTTGAATTTTCTAACATTCTGCAGGAAAATTCGAAATATGACAAATATGACACCCTTTTAAACTACTAAGAAGCATAAAAAGAGTTCACGTCATTCACTAATTCAACTACTACGAGCTTCTCTTCAACGACGTAAGTGTCATCAACTATGTCTTTAGGGTAGCACACCTTGTTTTGTTTCTTGGCGACTTCATTAACCACCTTCAGGATTTCAACGAAAAAGCATCATGTCTAGATCGAGGCAAGTGTTATATCAAATTTATGGTTGAGAAAAGATCTTCTTTAAAAGATTATGCAGCCTCTTCAACATTCTACTAGTAAACAGTCTAATACACTCACAACTTCTCTAATAGCAAGAACAAAAGTGAAGTATGGTACTTAAACTTTTTCTACTTCTTTATAAGTTTCTATGGAAGATTAATGAGATCGCTTTTAAGTCACATACTTCACTTTTGTTCTTGCTATTAGAGAAGCGACATTTTTCAGTGTACTAAGAGTTCGATCCTTATTATACTCACAAAAGGTTAACTCACTTATCTACGAAAAAGAGATGTCAACAAGAGTATGGTGACACTATTTGATCACTGCTTTACACCTACCAACTTAATCGTCGACATCAACAAAAAAAAAATCAAGAGAACTTACAACAAGTTCAGTTAAAGACTTGAGTGAGAACTATTGATCATAATGGCATGCGGTCAACTATTTTATCGAAGAAAGCTTTCAACACATCAATGACACATTAAAAGCTGGGAAGCTATTATTGTGTAGTTTTTTTACTACCACAAATAGTTGACTTGCCTAATCCCAAAAAAGGCAACTAGCTAATTGAAGAGGAGATAATTATCCATTATTGTGTAGTCACCCAATCTCAAGATTATATTATATTTTATTATGTAATTTCCTATTCACAAAATTGGAAAACCTAAAGCCACCCTCACCTATATAAAGGGGGCTCAGTCTCATAATTTTTTATCTCACAATCACTTCACTACACATTCTCTGTAATTATCTCTTTGCTCTCACCTTGAGACTTAGAGAAACTCTTATAATTCTCCAGAAAATAGTGAAGAACAGTGGACGCAGGCTCATCTTTTTTGGGGCTGAACTACTATAAAATTCTTGTCTTCTTATTTGCTTTGCTTTATCAACCATTTTCACACACAAGCCACATCTTGCAATTTCTTAAATTCGTTGTTGACAAAACCTCTGTCAATACTTAGGATTTTTAAAAATAAGAAACTTCTTGGTAACATACCAAATGACTTTTATTTTATTTTTTTACAAAAAAAAAATAAATAAACATGCTTGGTAACTATAAAAGTTAATAAGAATAATGCCATTTTTAAAAGTTTGTTTAGAAAAATAAAAATTTATTTGGATAGATACCATTTAGAGAAATATTACTTTTAAAATTTTATTTACAAAAGTAACATTTTTGAAAGTTTATTTTCAAATATACCGCATCAAAAGACATTTAGAAAAATATCGTTTTTGTGTTCCGTTTGTTTAAAAGAGTTTTTGGAAGTGAAAAAATCACTTCCATTATTTTTAAAAAAGAAATTTTGAATTTTTTTTAAACAAAAAACAAAAATAATATTACCAAGCATATTAACGAAAAACATTTGCAAATTTTTGTCTATTTAAAATAAAAAGAAAATAAAAGTGTATCCAAACAAGCCCAAAGAATCACGATTTCAAGCAAGCAACAATATTTAGTTGCCACTGATAATTGAGTAAGACAAATTCAGGCGCATTTCTTTTTTTTTTTCCTCCTAGGTTTGTGGCATTTGTCTTTGTTGTTGAGGAAATTTGATTTTTTATGGTAATTTTTCAAAAAAAAAAAATGAAAAATCCCGGAATTTGAATTTATTCTAAAAAATCTCAAATTTAATTATAAAAATACCACTTTTAAAAATATTTAGAAAAATACTACTTTTTATTAATTGATAAGATACTTAAGGTAGCTAGTCGAGTTATCTAAGGTAACTTGATCAGTTACTTCAAGTAACTGGATTGGTTACCCTAAGTAACCTAAATGGTTACCTCGAGTACCATTGAAAAATACTAATTTTGAAAGAAAAATAGTAGTTTTCTAAATATTTTTTAAAAGTGTTATTTTCTAGTAAAACTTTTAAAAAGTGTTAATTTTTTAAATCAATCTAAGATTTTTCAAAAATATTAGTCCATCTAGGATTTTTAATTTTTAGTACTTTGGGCCTGAAATTTTATAAAAATCCCTATTCTGTTTCGCGAAGGAGTAAAGCAGTGTTGTTGTTCTTCTTTAAAAAATTAAAACTAAAATGATATAAATTATGAACTTCCTTTAAATACACTTAAAAAAATGTCACCTGCAGCTACTACATAACGGTTCCATTGCCACTTTAACAGGCGGTTAACAGATTGGACCATATTGTCACTTAATTGAAAATTCAAGGAGAAATCGAGTATTTTTTTCAAATTTTAATTTAAGGACTAAATGGTCACATTATAAAAAGTTTAGGGACCATAAACCATTGGTGCCAAAAACTCTATAAAATAATACCATACAAAATTACTTAAAAAATAATATTTTATATACTTTATATTTTAACTATTTATTCAGTTAATACCTTGCGGTTTTTCTATTATCAGTATTGATCTATAGGTTTATAATTTCAAATAAATTTATAACTTCAAACAAATTTATATATTTTTGGGTCAAAAACTAATTTTAATCATTGAGTTTCCTATAATACTTTTTTAAAATTTAAGGATGTATACTTTAAAACTAGTCAAAATTAATAAGTACTAATGGCAAATATCAAAAAGATAAAAAATAAAAAGCAAAAACCTATAATTATTTTGATATTTATTCATTTTGTTATTAGTTTGAAGTTTAAATTTGAATATTTTTTATTGATATATTTATATTTAAAGAAGTATTTTGATAAACTCAATAGTCAAAATTAGTGTTTAGCCTAAAAATAGTATTATTTTTTAGAAGTTATAAAATTGAACGTCAAATGCTGATAATAACCCAAACGTAAGATATAAACCAAGCAAACATGTAAGATATCATGTATAAAAATGTAACTAACCATACATAAAATTAAGAAACTAACAGAACCTAAGCAAATCTAGAATAAAGTGAAACAAAATGTCCATAAATCTAGGAATAATCATTGAAGTGAAAAATGAAAAAGTCCTGCTCGAGAGAGGAAGGTACACGAAGAAGAGCATATGTCTATGACTTTTATTTATTTTTTATTTTGAATCTACTATAGTTTTCCTTGTTTGATACATGAGATTGGGATTGACATTATTTATCCTAAATTCACATTTGTTGCTAACTTCAAACTAGGAAAAATAATCTACAACCCAAAATAGTCTCATGTGAGTGGGATAACTAAGAAAATTCTAAGATGTGATATAAGAACTTTTTCCTAGTACTGAAGTATCATTTTAGTGACTCTTACTAGACAAAAACTGGAGAGTACCATAGTTATACTAGACTTGATTACACATGAAAGAATTAAAATTGAAAAAAAGGAGGAATAATCAAAAGATTTCACGCTTCGATTTGCTCGAGATTTTAGGTATAATTCATTGGGCTTGAGGGTGATTGTGCTACGGTTTTTAGGGTGCTGATGTGTTCAATGGAGGTAAATAAAAAAAATCAACAAAATAATCAAACCCGAAAAATGAATTGAAAAAAAGAAATGAAAAAAAAACGAGTAGAATGTTTCTCATTATCTTGGTCTCAGAGCACTCCTACTCCAATTCTTTTATCTCCTCCTTTGTAGCAAAACGATTTGATTAAGAAGAAAAAAAAATAAAAACTACTCAAACCTAGATCAAACTTAACCCGGTCCTCTTCTCCTCCACCGTGGGTCTCATTCACTCTCCCTTTCGCAAGTTTGGGTTTTCCCTCACTAGTTTGGATTCGTTCTTTGCTGCTGTCAATCGAGCAACGAAAGCTCGATGTCTTGTTTTACGACTGACCTAAACTGTGGTCCTCAAAGGTGGTTCATCAATATTGATTAAGGTACTCATTTATTTCGAATGTGGTCAAAAAAAGCTTGGCATAATAATTGCCCAATGTCTTCTACATAGAAGAAGAACTGGGGAAGCATATGAAGGAAAAAAAAACTTGTAAATTATCTTTTTTGTAAGGATTATTTACTATTTGGATATTATACCATGTTTATATTTGGATATTATACCATGTTTATTTTCAAATAGCTACCTGCAAAAAAGTTAAGAGCAAAGAAACTTCTAAACTGCTTCAGCTCCTTAAGGCTCCATTTGAAACTTGGATTTTTGGAGGGAGAGAAAAAAAATTCCGAAGATTCTATTTTCTCTTGTTTGAATTGAAATAAAAAAATGATAATTTTTTTTTTATTTAAAAAAAGTGATAGTTTGATTTGATATCATTTTTTAGTGTATAAGATTGTGACACATTAATTTATAAAATCAACAGTGTCAAATTAAAGTTCTATAAATTTTTAAGAAAAATATTTTTCTCTTTTTTTTCCATATATTTTTCCTCGCATTTTGTTTTCCTCCAAAATTTGAGTTCCAAACGGAGTCTAAAGAAATCTGTAAGTCATCCACAAAGAAGAAAAAAAGAAAGGGAGAGTTTTCCTTTTGATATTCAATGGAAGTTGGGGTTAATCAAGTGTGGTATAACTCTATTTATATTTGGGCCCACTCCATTTATTCTCATCTACTTGATTTAAATCGGAACTGCTTTGTGACCTCATCATGGGAAAAAAAACAAGTATTATCTCAAGTTAGACATGTCTGGGATAATTAGTCCCATTTAAAAACGTGGGATTACTAATGGGTTTTTGACACCTGTACCTAATTTTTAAAAAATATTACCAATTTTACAACTTTCTAAAAATAATTATTTTTTCGTTCGATTTTTATTAGTATTTTTATAAATATTTTTAGTCCAAAAGACGCGGTGGTAGTTTTGTATTAAAATCAATCTTTTTGACAATACCGGTTATTATGCAAAAAATGCGATAAATATTCAAAAAAATTAACCTGGCCTGGTGGTTAAAGCTTAAAACAATCCCCTCTACCTTCATTTTTTTCATCTTATTCTTTCTTTTTTTCTCTTTTACATTTTTTCTTTATTTCTTTTCCTTTTCCCTCTTTTAATTTCTCTTCACCTTTTTTATTCCCCTTTCCTTTGAACCTTTTCTTTTCTATTTTTAATTTCTCTTCACTTTTTTCCCCTTTTTTTTCTCTTTTATGTTCTTTTTAACCCTTTTTTTCCCTTTTTTTTCATTTTTCGTTTTTCTTTTTTTTTTTTTTTCCTATTTGCGTTTCTTAAAGGAAAAATAACATGGATTTTAAATTTTGGTTTCTACTCAAAAAAAAAAAAATGAATTTTGGTTTCTTGTTGCAAATTAATGACTAATTTCTAACAATCATACTAATAACAGGAAACTAATAATCAATTTGGTTTCTCTAGTAACCAGATTGTTTCTAGTTGATATTGGAACCAATTTGGTTACTAACCAAATTAGTTTATAGTTTCTCAAATTGATTGATGATTTACGTGTGGTAAAACGCTTTGTATATAAATAAATCATAGGAAACCACAAAAGTTTCTAGGAAATAAGTTTGGTTTCCTATTAGCATAATGCCCTGTATGTAAATAAATTACGAAAGACCACAAAGAGTTTTTAAGAAACTAGCTTAGTTTCTTTTTAGCAAAATGCCATGTATGTACATAAATCGCAGGAAATTACAAAAGTTTTAGCAGAATGCCTGTAGCTAAGTAAATCAAAAGAAACTACAAAAGTTTCCTAAAAACTAGTTTGGTTTCTATATAGGAAAATGTCCTGTAACTAACTAAATCACATAAAACCACAAAGATTTCTTGGAAACCAGTTTAGTTTCCTGGTAAAATGTTTTGTAGATAAGTAAATCACAAGAAACCACGAAGATTTCCTAAAAATTAAACTAGTTTCCATGTAGTAGAATGTTTTGTAGCTAATTAAATTACAAGAAATCACACAGGTTCCCTAGAAACTAATTTAGTTTTCTTTTAGCAGAATGTCTTCTAGCTATGTAAATCACAAGAAACTACAAAGATTTTCTAGAAACTAAACTAGTTTCCATGTAGTAGAATGTCTTGTAATTAGCTAAATTATAGGAAACTACAGAGGTTTCTAAGAAACTAATTTGCTTTTCTAGAAACTAATTTGGTTTCGTGATTACTTATCCCTAAAAAACTAAGAAACCAGCTCTTATTTTTCAGACCAAACATGTTAGAAGTAAGTTCAGTTTCTAATTTCAATACCAAAAAACCCAAAATTCAATGATAGTTAAAATTCATTATCCAAAAATACATAGTCATAGCCAAGTTTTAACACCCAAAAATACGGAAATTGGATCTCAATTTTGACATCAAATAAGTCAGAAATTATTAACTAATTTTGAAACAAAAAACTCAAAAACCAATAAGCAGTTACAAAGTTGAAATCAATCTAAAAAAATTAGACATTATCCAACCGCCAACACTAAGAAACTAAGTCACCTATTAAACTTTAACCACAAAAAACCAGTACACCAATCTCTTGTTTTAACACTACATAAATTAGATACTAAACCATATATTAACCATTAATCCCAAGAAGTCTCTAGTTTAAACACCACGTAACTTAGTTACCAGTTTCCAAGTTTACTACTAGTTATTAGAAAATAAATTCGCAATTAGTTTCTACTCAATAATTCTTTCATAATAAACTAATAACTTATTTGGATTCCTATATTTTAACACTAATAAATTAAGAAACCAATTGTTTTTTTTTTTTTTTTTCGGATAACAATCATCTTGATTATCAGTTCAGTACCTAATTTAACACCAAAAAACTCAGAAATTAATACCTAAATTGATATGATATTGAGCCACCTTTTAACCACTACTCAATTATAATACCAGGAACTAATAAAACAGTCCCTTACTGTAACACCAAGCATCCTAGAAAACCCAATCCAATTCCTAATTCACACAGACTTGAAACTAGTCTAAAAGTTAGAAACTAAGCAATACCATTATCATGACTAGAATTTAAAATTCATAAATTATTGTAAAATTTACTAAAAATTTTCCGAATAAATCATGTTTGGTTCACTTGACAAGTAGAAATTATTCTAATAAGGGATTAAAATATAATGAAAAATTGAGGTTTCCCCTTGAAACTATCTAGTGACAAATAGACATCATCAATATATACTCATCATGAGAGATAATGCATAAAAAAAATACCATTTCATTGGCAATTGCAGAAACGTTTGACAATAATACATGTGCCGTTTCTTTAAATAATTTCATGACTTCCATACAAGTGTTCACATCTAATACCAGACCCATTTTATTCTTTGAAAAGGAAATAAAAATCCTAAACACAACTCAAGAAATTAGCGACTTCTCAACCATAAGAAATGACCCATATAAATTTAAACCCAAAAATGAAAATGAAGCCAAAGCTTGACGTTGCTGAAATCAACATATCCATAATCGAAGGAGCGTCGTAAGATGTCGTGAGTGAAGAAAGTAGATGAAAACCTATCTCGATTGCCTTCCTGTTGCTGTCATTTCCGATGGGCTCACCAACTGTGTCTGAACCGTTGAAGAGGTTTTGTCCAAGGCTTGGCTACTTGGTAGATCAATATATCCGATATGAGAAAGATCATTTTCTCAGCCAAGATGGGTAAAGTGGTATTTTTGTATAAAAAAACTGTATGAAAATATGTAAAAAAAAAAATGATAGCGTAATTTTGGCAATAGTTTTTCAGAAGTAGGCCAGGTCATTTTCCCATTACTCCCACACTCAATATTAGTGGGCTCACATTTATTTCCAAATTCTAAAGTTCGTCATCCCATATTAGGGATATTTTTTTCAAATTTTTTATATTTTTAATTAATCTATATAGATCTATTACATATTCCAATGAAAGTGGGTCCCAATAATCTGAATCCAATCCAAACCTACACTCTACATGGAATGGTATTATGTTTATCCCAATCTAATCTATTAGATTCTATCCGATATAATAATTTAATCTCAGTCTTGCATATCAAATACACCTAAGTCAATATTTTTTTGTCAAAATCTCTCCTAGTTCTTTTTGGCAATAATGATATCTTAACAGATGGACTGAACTTGGTACTTTTAACAAAATATAAGGTGCACAATAATAAAAGTTTGGGAACTAAAGCGAGAGTAATATAAAATTTCCGTGGGCTAACATGCATTACTCTATGAATTTAAGAAATATACCTTCGATTAATTATAGTAAAACGTCTCTCTTACGGTTGATGTCACTTGCATAGAACATGAATATGATTGAATATCGATAAAATTGTATTTTTGTAGTCTATTACACATAATTCCAAAACTCGTTGTCATTTCCTTGCTCATTGCAATCAATTTCCAAGCACTTCCTCAACAAAACAACACGCTTCCACATACTCACAATAGTAACCCGATTACCTAAAACAACAAACTAGACTTCAAACTACTCTCTTATTCATTTTTCAAAATTTCTTTTTGCTAGAAAACTTCAAACTACTTCTATGCACTGGAATATGATGAAAATATATTTAATCGTCTTAATGAGGTTCAAGAAAGACAGGTAAGCGGCCACTCCTAACATGGACCACTCAGAAGCAATCTTCATTAATTTAACAAATTAGTACCAACCTTTGCCTTTCTTTTCTTTTTCCCAGAATATTACCAGCCTTTGCCTAAATCTTTGGCCTCATTTCATACATGTTATTTGGCGAATCAAAATTATATATCCCCAACTTAGTAATAGTACGCAAACCTACTACTCAATTTTAATGTCTCAATTCATATACAACCAATAAATCAATGTCACATCAATTTTTCAATTTTATTATTTTTATCTAAGTTTTTAACATGATGTAACATTGATTCAATAGTTAGAACATAGTAGATGCTGAAATTAAACAGAAAATTTGGATTCTCCAAACGCAAAACGTGACTAAAAAATTAAAGGAAAAAAAAAAAGTGACAAAAATCAATATGGGGTTATGTCAATTGTGTCTATCGAGTATAATATCTTCATCCCAAAAAGATTGGGTAGATAAAGGTGGTGGGTGTTAAAAACTTTGAGACATCCCTACAAGACATGGAATTTCGTTCAGCCTTTTTTTTCCTCCTCTCTCCATCGTTGTCTGCTTTAGAAAAAAATGTCACTCAAGTGTCTTTTGCTTTAGTTATACAGCTTTGATTTCGCCATGCATGTACTTATTCCAACTAAATTATAAGAAAGTGTCAGCTTCAAAGAATGAAGAGCTTGAAATTACATCAAGACCACCCCCCTACGCTTTTTGCTTGTGTGAGATTTGACCACTTTGAAGCTTCCAAATAAAGTTGGATAATGACATAGCTAGAGAAACAGCATCTTGAAATTAACATAAGCCCCTTTGGCTTAAACCAAAGGACCTATAAGAATATGGAAATCATGCACTAGTAACTCGTTTGTCCAATTCTCCGATAAGTAATTTGTTATTTTTCAAGCGGAAAGATTCAATGAATGTCATATACAAACATTTTTAAAATTACAAAATTGTGATTAGAATTATTGTGACAATAAATCCTTCAAAATTGGGGCCTCGAGGGTCATATCAGCATTGATCTGTGGTAAAAATGCGGAAAATGAAACTTCGCTTTGGTCCTGAGTTACCAACGTTGGCATGATACTGGCTGGAGTTTTCCTCCTATTGGACTAATTCAAATATATTTTTTAAATTATTTTTTGTTGAATTTTGTAATTTTGCATACAAGACAAATTAAAACACACATTTCTTACTATTTTATGAGCTTGTTACTTGTTAGAAAGGTTTGATAATATCAAGTTGCGCTAGTAACAATAGATCAGCATTCTACCAAAGAATCTTTTAATTAGGGAGGGTAATACATAATTATTATAAGGAGATGGCTACGGTAGGGGCGTCCCTACGTAAGGTCATGCCTTAATTATCGTTGGATGGGAATCTGTGGAGAATAACGAGAATCTATGGAGAATCTATTTATATACAGATTCTCATCCAACGGTGAATAGACAGAGCCCTACGTAGGGGCGCCCCTACTGTAGACGCGCCCTATTATAAATATGATCAAAGTCGATCATATTCTCAGTAAATTTTTCAGTCTTATCTCGATCGACTTTAGAAAAGTAAAAACAAGAAGGTTCCATTCGTAAAGCCCTGCATATAATTTCCTCTTTTATCTCTTTTGCCTTTCTTTGCTAACCGAATTTTTCTTTTCCTTTTGTTATTTTCAGAAAAAGACAATCCAACCCATCAATGTTTAAACTCTGAAAACAGTCATTAAGTCGGTAGAATTAAACAACAGATTGAAAATAACACAAGCATTACTATGTCCATTAACCTTACTTTCTCTTTAACAAGAAGGTGAGAAACATCGACAGTTATGCCCACATATAGGTTCGATAAATGAATTAAAAAATAAAGCAAGTGCTGTATACTTTGACCGGTTGCAAGTTGTAGCATGTTTCAATGCATATTCTATGCCAAGAAGCAACTAAAATGTCTTTGCTGGCAACGAAAAGTTAAAAAGTAAAATCCAAATTGTTGTATCTTTTTCCTATGGTTCACACAATTGTTCATATTGTATACCACTAAGGACTTGAGAGCAATGTCGACTATAATGCTTATGCCAGAGACAAAAATGGCGTACAAAATTGACGACCACACCATTCAAATTGTTAGTTTTCAAAAATCATAAAGCACTACTACTACAACATGCATTCCTCAATCGCCACATAGCCTAGAAATAGGACAGTACGGTCCCCACTCGAAAGTCCAATAACATAACACGAAACTAGATAAATAGATCAACTTAGGGAATATATGTGCATGTCTTTTTCCTTTTCGAAATTTAAAAGGAATATCCCAAACAAAAGCTAAAAGGGAAAGAAGGTAAAGGTTCAAGGAATAAAGCACATAGTAGAAACAATCAAACAATAAAGACTATACCATAAATTAAAAAATAAAATAAAGTGCAAAATTAAAGGGAAAAAAAAAGAATGCATGACGATAATCCCATTCAGAAGAGACAAGTAATAAATGGGATTCCCTGGTCTCTACGCTCACCTAAACCAGAACATCTGTTCCTCCATCGCTATCCCCATAGTCCATACTCCATGCCCTTGCCATACCCCATTTTGCCCCCACTTCTACCCTTTTTCTTTTTTTCTTTTCCTTTTCTTTAATTTTTTGTCTGTACATCACAAAGATAAATAAACATAAATAAAATAAAACTCTCAAAAAACATACAGACAACAACACATGGTAATGTAATTCGAAAAAAATCTTAGAAAAATCTCTTCAATTGCCTATAACCACGCAACAAGGTGGCGCGTGAAAGGCATCCTCCGAAGCACCGCAGTCAAAGGAGGATCAAAACTGGAAATTGCAGACTACCTTGTTAACTGTTTTCCTCCCTTGTGGGGAAATGACCGCCCTTTCAAGCGACTAACATCACGCACGCGCCACTCCGGGCGCGTGGGACTTTCCTATCTCGGAACTTGGACAGCTGACGAGATGAGTCAAGTCAACTCAACTCAGCTCAAGACCAGTGTGGAATGAGGGATGTATGTCTTTGAGCAAACCCAGGACCTGTTGCATGGTGGGCCTTTTCCCAGGTGACTCAGCCGTACACAAGTACCCAACTCGGAGACTCTCCACCATCTCCCGCTCCGACCCGACCCGGTCACATCCAGATCGGAGTCTCGGGTCAAGCGCGTTTGCTCCATGTCCCTCCCTCACCAACCTCCTGACCCAGACAACGGTCTCCGCTGTCCCGGGCCGACCTGTAAGGAGCTCCATCAACACCACCCCGAAACAGTACACGTCCGTCTCGGGGGTACAGTTATTATCTCGCCCCGACCCAAAGCTCCAGAACCCGAAATCCGCGATCCGGGGCTCGAAATTCTCGGCCAGTAGCACGTTCGAAGTCACCAAGTGGCCGTGCACGACGGGCCTCGAACCCGCGTGGTGGAGGTAGGCCACCCCACGCGCTATCCCCACGGCGACGCGGTGGCGCGTGAGCCAACCCATTTTCTCGGGAGAGTACACGTGGAACCCGGTCCCGTTGGGATTCTCCCACGTGTCACCACTCCAGTCTTCCACGTTGGTCTGGCCGGTCGGAAGCTCGTGGAGCCACCTATGTAGGTCGCCGTTGGCCATGAACTCGTACAAAACCAGCTTCTCTTTCCCTTAAAAAAAATAATAATAATAATTAAAATTTTTATTTAATATCTTTCCTCAAATTCAAATTCGAAAATGATAAATAAATAAATAAATAAGGTCACGGATATCAATAGAAGTAATCATGGCCTGGTACTTAAATTTACGTGTGTGAAAAGGGTTTGAAGGAAAAAACAGTCGTTTATGGAGTACGAACCCGAAGAGCATTTATTAACCCGTGAGGTTCAATTTAAGATGGTAGGTTAAAGCACGATCAGAACTTGAGAGTGAGACACAGAGAGAGAGAGAGAGAGAGAGAGAGAGAGAGAGAGAGAGAGAGAGGTGGGGTCCTGAACTGTACGGTACCTGCAATGCAGTAACCGGAGAGAGGCAACAGGTTGGGGTGTTTCAACCTGGAAAGCTCCTCGAACATGGAGACCGCGTAATCGTGATCGACGTCTCTGGCGTTTTCCAAAACCTTGATCGCCACGTGGATTTCTCCCGGGAGCACGGCCGTGTAGACGGGCCCACACCTGCCCTCCGCCAGCTGGGACTCCTTCCCGAAGTGTGACGTGGCGGCGATCAGGTCCTTGAACGTCAAGTTCAACAATGGCTTCTCGAACATGACCACCGGAGCCGACGAGGGCTCTCTCAGGTCCGCGATCCACGACGAGCCCGACTCGGTCTCGAACGAAAAGGGCCCAGATTTCTCCATCTTGAAAGGCAGTTGGACCGGTTTCGAGATAGCCCATTTGTTCTTTCTCGCCACTCGTCGTCTTCTTTTATACATCCACACGAAAAAGCAAACCGCCATTGAAAACAGAGCAAGTGCAGAGGCAGAGGCCGAGCCCAAAACCAGAGATTTCCTGATTTTGTCTTTGGGTTTTCTCTCAATCGGGTTTTTGTTTGTGGTTTTGTGTTTGTGGACCAGTTCGTTGGCTTCCGGTCGAGCGTGAAACAGGGTCGAGTTTTTACGAAACGGTGCCGGCGCCGGTGACGGAGAAGGAGAAGGAGAAGGAGAGTGATCGGGACTTGGGGCTTTTTTAGCGTCGAAAGTGAAGTTCCCGGCGGCGATGAAGGCTGATTTGCCAAACCTCTGATACTTCTCGTGACTAACCAATCCAGAGAAGTTGTTAAGAGAAAGGTTGAGGAATTTGAGGCCATCAAGAGGAGGGAAATCATAGGGGAAAGTACCGTTCATCTTGTTATTCGAAACGTCCAAGTACTTCAAAGACCGGAGAGCCGAAACGGGTTTCGAGTTGCCGGAGATATTGCAGCCCGAGATGTCGAGGTGTTCCAACTCGGTGAGGTTTCGAAGCCCGGAAGGCAGAGTTCTCAAATCGTTACGCGAGAGATCGAGTACTTTAAGCCCGGGAAAACCAGAGAGCCGAACCAGGTTGGTGAACCGGTTTGTGGAGAGGTTGAGGGCTTGAACCGACGAAAACGAACCTTTTCCCGATGTGGGTTCGAAGCCGATACTCCCACCGAACCGATTCCTGGAAAGATCGACTTCAACCAAGCCCGAAACGGACCAGAGCCAACCCGGGACTGAGCCCTTCAAGGAATTTCTCGAGAGATCGAGGGTGTGTAACTGGGACAAGTTTCTGAGGAACTTCCAGGTTATGATCCCTCTCAGATTCATGGAGGAGAGGTTTAGTTCTCTGATCGGCGGGCTTGAACAGCTCGAGTCTTCGTGTTTGAACCAAGAACGGTTGAAGCCGGAGACTGATCCGAAGGCCTTGGAAACCAGGTCTATGTCCGTACTGTTGCATGGTGATGAAGACGAAGCTGATTCTGCAATAACAAGATTAAGGGCCAAGAGAATAAAACCCATAAACAAGAATTTCATTCTCATTTTCCTCTGTCTTTCGGCGACCCCTGTTTCAAGTTTCAAGCTCTGTACCTTGCTTTTCTCTCCATTTAAGAGATAGAGGGACTGGAATGGAAGATGGAGTGTGGGTTTTATTAACTTATATGGGGAAAATTTTATTTTATTTATTTGTAAGGAGAGGAGCTAGTGAAGAACTTAACGGCGTTAGGTTTCACGGGAAGTGTAACAGTTGAGTTGAAGGAAGGAGTTAGTAGTACTTGAGTAGCTGGGGTTGACTGATAATTGTCAACAGACTGACTCTGACTCATTGGGTGAAGGGTTTCTAAAAATCACCGGTTGGTGATGCGGTGATTGCGAACACTTTTGTTTAAAAAGATATAATTTATTTATTTTTCTTGAATTTGTGATGATTTTTTTGTTGTTGCTTTGATTTCATACCTAAGGTCATGTTTGGTTGGTGTAATGGAATAGAAATAGTAATAAAAATTGTAATAAAGTGGAATTAGAATGGGAATAGAAATGATATTTTATTGTTTGGTTGATTTAGTAGAATGGAATGGAATGAGTACTATATTGACCAAAATGTCATTACTTTTAGATGTCCTAGTAGGGCAAAAAAGAAAAATGATGTTTCTAAAATATGGATAAAATAGTGGAACAGTGATTCTATAGTTTTTTGGATGGAATTACAATTCCATCAAATAATGGAACTTTGATTCTATAGGAATCATTATTTCTTTGTTCAATGTCAAAGCAAATAATGGAATAGGAATGATGATTCCATTCCCAAATTTATTCCCTTATACCAAACACGCCATAATACTCTACCTCTTTCTCGGCTTTCCCATCACATATTAATTGGAAAAAAAACATGACGAAATTTCCTAAAGAAGGACAAAGGATACACAATGAGAGCAAAATCTTGTTTGTTTCTTGGCTCCATTTTTTATAGAAAAAAAAATTGTGGAGAGTGGCGACTAGCACTTAGCAAATCCCTTGGACATGACCAAAGAAGCACCACACGTTGAGAGGCTAAGAAATGAAGCTACAAAATGAAACACGTCATCTATTCAATTCTTCTAAAGTTTAATAGACATTGAGCATGAATATCAACCGTTTTATGCGAAATTCGAACATGAGATCTACTGACTATTGAACATGTAATATACAAGTTTTTGATAATGCTCCAATAAGTTTTTAAATACCATTTTTTTTTCAAGATTTAAAAAAGAAAAATTGCAATATGACGTTCACAATTATGTACTACTTCTTCTTATTATACTATATGGCTTTCATAAAACGCATACTATCTACTTCTACCATGTACTACTAAAAAATGTCATATATAAGTTGATCACATCCTTTTAGATATAGGACACACGTTAATATTGTTGACTAGGATTGATAATATATGGTCGGATTTTTTCAGGAGGGCAAAATCTAATTTTAATTTTTTTTTGTGCCCTTCTTTTCTGCTCTTTATATTTTTTTTTCTTCAAATTAACTTGTAATTGAGTAATATAATTTAGGACTGGTAATATAAAATTGACCATTTTGAAACACACATAGTTAATATAGACATGATTTAAAAGATATTTTAAACTGAGGTCTAAAAAAAAATTATTCATCAAAGTGTGAAAAAAATAAATATTTAATAATAATAGAAATAAACTTTAAAAATCATAAAATTCAATAGGGTAAATAAGGGACATTAATGAATCTTTTAATGAAATATATGAGTAAATTTTATATTATTAAAATTTAAGGGAACAAATAAAGAATATAATTGAATATTATTACAAATATTAAAGTAAAAATGAAAATTTTAAAAAGTTGAGGGGGCATATGCCCCCTTGGGCCCAAGTTAGCTCCGACCAACCAGCCAGAACTTTTCCACTACTATGCTTAAAGCCATTTGTTTTCCTTTGAGATTGGTCTTAATCATGCTTTGTTTTACTCTTTTGTCACCGGTGTACAACCCAAAATGTTATGTTACACCCTTCAAAAAAAAAAAAAAATGTTATGTTACATTATCAAGTTTGTTACGCCTAGCTATCTATTTGCCTTTAGAATAATACTGCACTGTATCCTAATTTTCTGTTTTATCAAGATTTAGTCGTGAATGAGAGAATGTAGATTTTTTGCTTGAAATGAGAGAATGTAGATTTTTTGCTTGAAATGAGAGAATGTAGATTTGTTTTCTCAGTTTTAATATAAAACGTTTAAGAATAGTATATGAAATATATATGGGGATGGCTACGGTAGGGGCGTCCTTACGTAGGGTCATGCCTTAATTATCGTTGGATGGGAATCTGTGGGGAATAACGAGAATCTGTGGAGAATCTATTTATATACAAATTCCCATCCAACGGTGAATAGACAAGGCCCTACGTAGGTAGGGGCATGTTTTCAAAAAAAAAATGTATCATATAATCTTTATGGGGATGGCTACGGTAGGGGCATCCCTACGTAGGGTCATGCCTTAATTATCGTTGGATGGGAATCTGTGGGGAATAACGGGAATCTGTGGAGAATCTATTTATATACAGATTCCCATCCAACAGTGAATAGACAGGGCATAGGGGCGCCCCTACGTAGGGATGCCCCTACTGTAGACGCGCCCAATATTTATTACACTTTAATAGCAAGGTTTCATTATGCATCTAATAATAAACCCCAGCATGAAACCCCTGTCTATCTATGTGCAATCAGCGGTTCACAAGTCAAAGAAGTAAATTTTTGCTTAATTATTAAACTACATGACTGATTGCAGTTGCCAACAGTGACATTATTGAGTTATTGTACGAAGCTTTCTCTCTCTTTTTTTTTTTTTCCCCCCTACTTCAAAAGCTAAATCTTATTATGCATAGAGGATCATAAAAGAGGATCGAATAATTTAATATAGGATGGTAGACAGCATTTTGCATAAAGGCCCAGGTCAGCGAAATTAATTGATATTTATTTCTTTATGATACGCAATGACAAATGACCTTTGACCATGGCATTTCAAGCCTTTACTTATCACCGGTAAATTTTGAATCAATAGATATATTTTATGGCAGAGTGACATGCTGCAGCAATATTTTTTCTGTGCCATATAAATTTGTGTGCATATGTATATGTATATTCCTCCAAATTTCAGAATTATAGAATCAATATATAGTTGTTTCTGAATTGGATCACATTTCAAATAATAAATGGGGATGGAGTTGGACTTTTGGTAGCTGGCGATCACAACTTGCTCCACAAAATTCACCTGCTCTGGCATATGAAATTTTGGTTCATTTGATTTCCTTTCTTCTGTTTCTCTTCCATTGTTTTGTTACATTCGAAAAAAAGGCTGGGTCTCTTTGGCGGGTTATTTAATTGAGTGAATAGTTATAGTATCACCTAATCCACAAAATTCCAAAACTAAAAATTCCATGGAATGACAACTAGGATTTAGAATTAAAATAATAGAAACTAGGACTAGGGAATATTATAAGGACAAAAATGCTACCAAATCCTCGGCTTCAATGTGAAGTTGTTCCAACCATATGCAAACTGTTATGTATTTGGTCTTTTTTTAATCAACATACTACTTCAGACGATAAGGAAGATGCCTAATGTAATCAATATATTTGAACTGACAATTAAATAATACTGGTTGTGCATAGACATAGAAGTAGTGGGTGGCAGTCTCAAAAATTCTTTCCCTTAATCAATGAGAAAATATAATATCTTATTTCTTAGATTTGTGAATTTGAATGCAAGACAAATCTTTCGCCTTATCCTTCAGATCCCAACAGCCGCATCTTCCATACTTCGTTAAAGTTTGAAAAATGAAAACATATAGTTAGGAATGTACAATGTTATTAAGTTTTATTTATTTATTTTTTAATGTTTTTGTTTCTTTCATATGTTCCTTTTTTTTTTTCGCTCTAAGGAAAATCTTTCATATGTTTTCAATACTATACCATGTGTTTTCAACTAAAGGAATCCATTTGTTTAATTTAATTTATCCCTTGTAACGAAAATAAGACTAATGTTGCATTATCAAATACTTCAAATTAGTTATCTAAAAGAAAAACTTCAAATTAAATTAGCTTGTCTCGAGGAAAAGAAAGAAGTATACTTCCACATGGGAGAATAGTAGAATTCATTTGAGTACGTAAGACCCAAAAACCTTGAGCTTCCTTCGAGCATAAGAGGGGTAAGTATAAGAGGGGTAAAAAAAATTTTATTTTGTATTCTTTTAACATATTGTACGTCAAAAATTGATTGGCTACGTCAGCATAAGTTAGGTGCAAATTACTCTTTAAGAATCGGTTATAGAATTATATGAGATAGATTTGCAAAAATACTTTTTATTAATCATTTCCGAATAGATTGATGAGAGCATTTTTAGGTCTAATGGGATTTTTTTTTCTTATCTTTTGAGAAAGAATGAATCTATTATTATAAAAGATGTCATATATTTTATAATTATAGTAACTATTGGAAGATGAGATTCTTCTAACCAAATTAGCTTATTGTTCAATTCTAAAGTGAATTTAGCTCTAAATTTAAAGACTACTTTCGAAGGAGACTAAACTAGTATCCTTCCGTTGTTTTCTTCCAACTGTGTTGGATATATGAGAAAATACAACAAAAAGAAATTCTCACAATGGAGAGACTAATAACTCTCACAATGGAGAACTTTTTTTTTTTTTTTTTGGCCTAGAGCACAATGGAGAGGTTATATATCATAAAATTGAAAGAATAATACACCGTAATATTCTCTGTTGACTAGATGCCAAAAAGGTCGTCTGATCGCCAGCATGTGTAATAATGAACGTTTCGACAGCAACAACTGTTTCTTCATCGCCATTGTTACTTGCTCTTTCTTGAATTAAGATAACTCCGTAAAAAGACATAAATAATAACATATTTTATAATTAAACAAGAAATTACAAATATATGCATATATAATTCAATTTAATCATACAACAACCAAATAAAAGCAACCAGTAGTACATGTAACGAAATATTATGAGCCAACATAGTAATTTTCTATATCGTTCTTATCAAAATGGTTAGAAAGAAAATAATATAGTAAAGGAAACTGAATATCAAGATCAGAAATACCTTATTGCTGATGACCCAAATCAAGATAGGTTTTCGAACTTCCATAAAAGATAGATATCAGATCTATATGATTCTTTTCAAGTAAATCTAATGAAAAAGGAACAGTACAATTCATAGTATTTTAATGTCATTGGAGAGAACCATATTTTATAATTAAACAGGAAATTACAAAATATATGCATATATAATTCAATTTAATCATACAACAACCAAATAAAAGCAACCAGTAGTACATGTAACGAAATATTACGAGCCAACATAGTAATTTTCTATATCGTTCTTATCAAAATGGTTAGAAAGAAAATAATATAGTAAAGGAAACTGAATATGAAGATCAGAAATACCTTATTGCTGATGACCCAAATCAAGATAGGTTTTCGAACTTCCATAAAAGATAGATATCAGATCTATATGATTCTTTTCAAGTAAATCTAATGAAAAAGGAACAGTACAATTCATAGTATTTTAATGTCATTGGAGAGAACCATATATAAATTTCTTAAAAATTCAAAATTTACTACAACTCTAATTAGTCAAATTAAAAAAACTGATAATAATAATAATAATAATAATGATGATGTAAAAGTCATATTTACATAATCCCAATTGCACGTATATATTTTCATTCACGTGCTATTGATTATAGAGAGAAAATGAGAAATTTAAATTTAATATCCAATTTAAATTCAAGTTATGGATATCTTTATGCTAACCATCACTTAAAATTCGGCATATAGATAATAATAATAATAATAATAATAATAATAATAATAGTAATAACAACAACAATAATTACCAGTATCGATTCGGAATCAGTAGCTACCTAACTTCTTCAATTTGATTAATAACGACATGATCATTGTTGTCGTTTTCATTAGATGAACCAAAATGAGACATAAGAAAGATTCCCATAATTTTCCTTCAATTGGAAGTTAGTGCGACAACAGATTCCCTGCCTTATCTGATTCCCTGTAGAACTAACTCTCCCTATTTTTTGTTCCCCATTCTCCAACTTCCCATTGTCAAGTGGCAAAAAGCTCAAATCAATGAATAGGAAAGTGCAAAGAATTTACTGTTACATATAAACATGAATTGAAAATAACCTAATATAATCCCATGGATCATTCATGTCAAAATAGTCTGGAATTGTGATTGTTGAGAATACCTATGACCATAGCGAAAGGAGCCTTAGGACTTGATCATGATCACAGAAGCATTACCAGACTGCGTGCTTGAGGGTTAATGATCTTCCACGACCAAAAATTTGAATATTCACTCAATGGATTTCTTTCTCAATGATGGTGGCTGAGAGAGAAATGCGTATGTATAATTTTTGGTGTGGTGACCATAACTCTACTAGTTTCCTTTATATAGATAACTTAATAAGGGTATCCATCAACCCTAACTAGGTCGTCTAACCGGATATCCACATTATTAGTCCATACTAAGATAGATATACTTGACCCAATTCAATTAGATCACTAGGTGGGGTCACAAGAAAATAATATGGCCACAATATACTTAAATTAAATATGTGGACCAATAAAAAAATATAATTTCCTAACAATCTCCCACTTAGGCCGTATATATACCGAAGATAATTATATTGTTGAACTTAAGGCATGCTATGAAATACCATATCATTTTTGAATATCCCTGAAGTAATAATCTGGTCCATCAGACATACTAGCATGAGACCAAAGTGATCATCGTTGCATGTCTGAATTGGCAACTAGAACCTTTCATGATCACCGCACTAATATATCTTAATGATATAGATCGAGTATAGAATGTGGCATGGAAATTATACACAATGTGATATTAAATATGCCTATTTCCAATTGGTCCAATTTAAACTTAAATGAGATCAACTTTAGTTTTTAAGCC
Organism: Trema orientale; assembly: GCA_002914845.1. Classification (NCBI taxonomy): domain Eukaryota; kingdom Viridiplantae; phylum Streptophyta; class Magnoliopsida; order Rosales; family Cannabaceae; genus Trema; species Trema orientale. The sequence goes on from JXTC01000119.1 coordinate 422,897, forward strand.
GCAGTTGGAAATATAATAATATGAAAAATATCATATATAAAAATCAGAGTTTATACGAAAATTCATCAACCGAACACTGGAGTGAATTAAACAAGAAATGAGGGTCACTAATGAACATCCGAACTAAACTACAAACTCTCACTAACATTGCACATCTTAAAACACAACACTCATATGAGTGATATGCTCAAGAAATACCTTAGGCTGTAAACCTTTGGTGAGTGGCCACTAACATGGAGTTTGTACCTATATAATTTTTAGACACTTGACAACTCTGAATACTTTATTTAATAACAAGAAATTTAAAGTCTATGTGAACCAACTTTAAGAGTTTATGTTATTATTGAAATATAACATTACGACTTTATTATCATAATAAATCCTTAATGGTCTTTTAATACCATCCATAGTTCACATTCCTGTGATAAAGTTCGGCAGTCATATTCCATGATTCGATTCCTCATAACAAGATATATATACTTTGTCTCCATAGTGGAAGAAGTTGTGAGTATTTGTCTAACATTCTTTAAAAATAGCTCCTCTAGTTAGAAAAAAAAAAAAAATATATATATATATATAAAACTAGAAATGGATCTCTAACTATTTAGGCATCTAGTAAAATCGGAATTGGAATACCTAATGATCTCCAAAATTTTTGATTTGCGATAAGTGAGCATATAGTCTACTGTTCTCTCTAAAAACTGCATAACCTATTTTGCTGCTTTCCAATAATCCATATGAGGGTCACTTAGATATCTGTCCAATATTCCTGAGCATACATAAGACTCCCTACTGCGCACAAGAGAATTTTTGTATTTTCTTAATTTCAATCTCATCCTTGGGGCACTGTCAGAAACTGAGTTTTTCACCCTTAACTAATGGGCGCACCTCCTGAGGCATAATTCTTCATGCTAAACCTAATAAGCACTTTATCGATATAGCTCTTTTGTGATAACCCAAGGATACCTCAAGAGTAATCTTGATGTATCTATATTCTTAATACAAAAGAGACATCTCCAAGATCTTTCATATCAAGGTCCTTTGATAGAAATATCATGGTTTCGTGTAACTAGCCTATATCGCCGCTAGCCAAAAGTTTGTAATTGACATACAAATCTAGGAAGATAAACTTCCTCCTATTAAAACTTTTTATTTATATACAACCATAAACTTCATTTTTCTCAAAACCAGTAGAGAAAATGACTTGATGGAATCTATAAATTATTGACAGGAAACTTTCAGTCTTTAAATCTACCTAATGTAACCGCAGATCAGAATGAGTTGCTAGTGCTAGAATTATTCTGAAAGAGTCTTTCATTAAAACTGGAGAGAAAGTCTATTTATAATCAATGCTTTCCTTCTGAGTAAAATTCTTAGAACTAGACGAACCTTATATCTCTTGATATTGCCATTTGAATCCCTTTTAGTCTTAAATTTTCATTTACAACTAATAAGTTTCACACTTCTTACAATTTGATGAGATCGTAAATATCATTGTCCTTATAGATTTCATTTCATGCTGCATGGTATCAATCCATTTTTGGGAGTTAGAACATTATTTAGCTTGAGTGAAATTGATTGGATCATTTTTCACTTCCATATCAAACACATGTTAGTCTTAAATTTTCCATTGCCATTTGAATCCCTCTTGGTCTTAAATTTTCATTTATAACTAATAGGTTTAGCACTTTCTCGCAAATCAACAAGATTGTAAATGTCATTGTCCTTGTAGATTTCATTTCATCCTACATGGCTTCAATCCACTTTTGGGAGTTAGAACATTATTTAGCTTGAGTGAAATTAATTGGATCATTTTTCACTCCCATATCAAATACATGTTCTTAGAAATAGACAACATAAATATCCAAAGTCATACTTCTTCTTTCCCTAGTGAATCTCCTTAATGGCACTTTTTCTTGATGTTATTGAGTTTTTTCTTTAAGAGCAACTTCCTCATTTTGGATAGAGAGTTGCTAAATATTGTCTTGAAAGTCCGAATTTGCATATTGAATAATATCATGTATAGAAACCTAATCATTTTCAATAGCAACTATAGGAAGAGAATTGAATTCCTCCTCAAAGACAATATTCTTAACCTTATCTCCCCCTCCCTCCCCTTTTTCCCAAATCTCAACATTTTCAAGGACTCCGGAATTCCCCATCTCAAAAAAGGATCTAGTACAAGAATCATAAAACTTAAAATCCATCGACTTTTTAGAGTACTCAAAACAGTAGTAACTTAAAGTTTTTAAGTCCATTTACTTTCATATGGCCTAGTTTTTAAGTCCAGACATGCAAGTGCCTAATACTAGGCCCTCTGCCTCTCCATAGCTCATATGGGATTTTAGCTACTGCTTTAGTGAGAACTCAATTTGGTATGTACATTACAGTCTTTAATTTTCTTTCTAGAGTGATTTAGATAAAGAAGAATGACTAATCATACTTCTTACTATGTCCTTAAGTGTACTGTATTGTCACACAATAATATCATTCATGCTAGGTTTTCTCGGCATTGCGTATTGTGGAACGATTCCGTATTCCTCTAGGAATGGAGCGAAGGGCCCTGGACATTGTTAACTTGATCCAGCTTACCTACCATAGATTAGATTTGACAGCCTTAATTTTCTTACTTACTTAAATTTCAACTTCAGCTTCGAAAGCCTTAAAAATATCCAGAGATTAAGACTTCTCATGAATTAAATACAGGTACTCATAATGAGAATAAGCGTCTATAAATATAATGAAATATTATTGGCTATTCCAAGAAACCGTAGGGAATAGTTCACATGTATTAGTATGTATTAGTTCAAAGATACTGGAACACTTACTGGCATCTATTTTCCTTACGTTTGTTTGTTTTCCCTTAATGCACTCAATACAGACTTTGAAATTTGTTAAGTCAAGTGGGTCAAGAATTCTAACTGACACAAGTCTCTTAATTCTCTTTTAGAGATATGTCCTAAACGCTTGTGTCATACCATAAAAGAATCCTCATTGGTTTGCATATACCATATGCAAAGATTCACTGGGTGAAGCAATTGCCTTTAATTTATATAGATTATCTATTAAATAAATAGTAACAATAATATTTGAATCTTGAAAGAGACTGAATTCACTATTTCCAAATGAAGAATAATAATTGTATTTGTCCAGGCTAGTTATAGAAAATTTAAATTTTATCTAAATGACAAAACAATAAAAGTCTTTTCCAAATCCAAAAAATAACCAGTCTCTAACTGTATTCTAAATAATCTTATAGCCTCTACTAAAGTTGTGTTACCATTGCCCAAATAGATGAATCTTTCATCATCAATTGACAGCTAACTCTACTGATAATCTTGTATAGACACACTTATGTGAGTAGTGAAATTTGTATCTACCCACCAAGTGTGTTTGAGTACTAGAGCTAAATTAACTTCAAGATAAATAAAAAATAAAAAGTATATTCTTCTTTACACACTAAATGGTGTACTTAATTAGGACAATATTTCTTTACATATCTAGCCCTTTTACAGAAGAAACATGCAAATTTGTTGTCATGTTTCTTTTGCTCCTTATGATGTGTAGTCCCTACTATAGCTTTCTTATCCTTATTCCTTTTCCTTATATTGTCCTCAAAGGTTCATGTTAAGTGAGCACTTTTAATTTTTTCTTACTTCAACTTATCTTTTTCTTGCACACAATGAGAAATGATCTCCAAAGAGACCATTTGTCCTTTAGGGTATTGTTACTTTTCTTAAGTTAACTAAATTGTGCAAGACGAGAAATAGGGATCAGATGCATAAGAAAGTCTTTCGACAGCTCTAATTTAAGTACCTTTAGTTTAAAAATGAGATTAGACATTTCTATAATGTACTCCTTTATGTATCTTTATCTGTATACTGAATTGAAACAAGATTCTATATAATGGTACTCATTTCAGCCTTTTCGTTTTCAAAAAAATGATCCGCAATTGTTTTAAGGAATATCTTAATATTTACCTCTTTAGGCATTACGCCCTTTATGGTTTCTGTAATGAAGTTTCGCATGATCGTACTTTTGCGATTAGAACGTATTCACTGCTCAAAATCATTCTTTATCATCTGAAGAATTTTAAACTATATGAGCAGTAGGATGTCCTAACTGGAGCATAATGTCAAGATCAATGCAACTGGATACAAACAAAATGTGCTCTTTCCATTTCTTAAGGTTTGTACCGTTAAGCACTGGAATATTACTAATATTGGCATATATAAAATAAGCAGATACAAAATAAAGAACAAAACAAATAATAAGCTCATAACCTAATTTTATGTCATAATCTAAGCATATGAACTAGCATAGCATAAGCAAATTAAACAAATAGTAGTATACCCTTCCATCACAAAATATCCAACACAACATTAATAAGTCTTCATTTGGGCTGACTTATTAATTTGTAAGTGGTACTCTTTAATACAATAATCAAACATTGATAGTAAATCATGTTAACAAAAAATCTTCCTTTGGGCCGATTTATTGTTCATATGGAAACCTAATAGCCGTCACACATTTATTACCGCATGTATGTCTATTATTTGACCAAATAATCACCTTTCTTTGGGCCGGTAATTATCCACATGAACAATAAACCACAACATCTTTATATTTTAAAACAAACAAGCCTATACAATAAAGGTTACTTTGGCAACATACTATTTCAACTCATTAATTTCAGAATACAAGACAAGTTATACAAAGAAAATCAATCGAAATGTCCAAAAGTTATAAACTAAAATTTTCAACTCACAAGAGAGTGATTGATCACCTGAGTTCATATACTTTTATTAACTTTTAAACTGAATAGAGTTTTCAGTGGATAAAGTGTGGATTATTCTTAAGGTTGGTTGGGATCATTAAACTTAAGTAGTCGAGTTTCGGACTCGATCCCCTTGAGTTGAGTCAAAAACGACTGAATTCTGCCTAAAAATTAAACCAAAATACTTAAATAAGGTAAAAAAAATTGACCTATATTCTAGCTGAAATCAATGAATAGAAAAGTGGAAAGAAATTAGTATTAGACATAAACATGGATTGAAAATAACCTAATACAATCCTATAAACTATTTATGTCAAATAGTCAGAAATTAGGATTGTTGAGAATACCTGTGACCATAGTGAAATGAGCCTTAGGACTTGACCACGATCACTGAAACGTTACGAGACTGTGTGCTTATGAGTTAATGATCTTCCATAGCCAAAAGTTTGAATGTTCACTCAATAGATTTCTTTCTCAGTGATGGTGGCTGAGAGAGAAGAGGGTATATATAATTTTTGGCGTCAGGACTATAACCCTAATAGTTTCCTTTATATAGATAACTCGATTAGGGTATCCATCAATCCTAACCGAGTTGTCTTACCAGGTATCCATATTATTAGTCCATACCTAGATAGATATTCTTGACCCAATTCAGTCAGATCACTAGGTGGGGTCAATAAGAAAATAATATAGGCACAATATAATTAATTTTTATATATGGACTAATAAAGAAATATAATTTCCTAACATTTCGATCCCTAATCAAGGGTTTCATAAATTTTAGGTGTAATGGGATTTGGTGTAAACTTGTTAGAGAAGAATTAATGGTATAAACTTATTTCTTTGGTAGTGGATATGATGTGAAGTGCCGAATAACGTGAATATATAACTCATTAATCTTGAATATGAAAATTCTGCTTGCATTATTTGCTTTATTACTTCTTATATGTTTAATTTCTGGAGTTAGTGTTCGATATATATTGGATCAGATTAGAACTTTAATTTAACTTATATTTGTATTTCCTAATACCTACTAGACTTTTTCTTTCTTCTTTCTTTGTTATTTAGCATGAAATTAAGTGCAGCATAATAACTCCTTTTCTTTCTTGTGTTCTACCTTGTTTTCTGGTCAAGTTGAGATTAATTGTTTATGCAATTTCCAAGTTTAATTATTTCGATTTTTTAATGTGCTTAATTAGTCCAACATAGACTTAGTAGTTTAGTTTTTTTTTTCTTTTATGGAAGATTTGAAGATTGATTATCTCAATTATAGTCTTCTAGACTTCTATATCGAGATTGGTTTCTCAAGTCAATTCTGAATATTTATGGCATCCTCTTATGTTCGTATGATCTGGCGACCTCCATGCAAAAGCTCGAATTTTGCCAGGCATTATTGTTTTGGTTGGGCAAACTTACGTGTATTTTCATGATGCAAAACAAGATTTAAAAAGAAAGAGAAATACAAAATAGGATAAAAAAGCAATAAAACATATCTTTTTTTTTTTTTTGAGTAAAATCTGTAGTTCATTACTCAGAAATAATATCTGTCCTTACAATCTTCTCTACCCAATTTGGGGCAAATTCTATCCAAATTAAAGAATCATTCATAACTAAAGCATGTTGAGATATACAATGAGCAGCATTATTTAAATTTCTCCCGACCAAAGAAAACAAATTAGAAGATTGGGGGAAAATCATATCATGCACATATATCCTTGACCAACAAATTGGCCTCTGGAAGAGAAGAAGAGACACTCTTTATCAATTTGATAGCAGTTATGCAATTTGATTCTATAAAACGAGGGAAAAAAACCATCCCATATGGCAACTTCCAAACCAAATATTATAGCTTGGAGTTCTGTGAAAAGCACATCACCAGAGGCTCTTAATTTCTTAACAACTGAAGCCATAATACGTCCTTGATGGTCTCGAATAAGAATCCCCAGACCACACCAACCATCAAGCAAATCCATAGTACCATCTGTGTTTGACTTCCAACTTCCCTTCTTAGGAGAATACCATTTATACTTATTGGAAGATACCCTGTTCATAACAATCAAATAGATCTAGAAAGACGGAATTAGAAGAATTCAAAGACGAAATCGAGATAGAAAATGTGAATATTCAATTTATTCACCAATAATTCACAACACTAGTATGAGAATAATGAAATAACAAAACCTAATTATAGAGGAGCAACTAAGAGTCATAATTCAACTAGAAAACTAATCAAAGGAATTCAAAACAAAATAAGCTCTAATAAGATAAATAAATTGAAATAACAACAACAACAATAATAATAATAATGTAACTATCGATTAGGCATCCCGCACCATTTCCCCTGAGTTCAAGAACTCAACTCCAGTGAGCTCAAACTTGAATAAAGCAAGAAGTTTCATAAGCCTTGTCCCCGAAGTCATTATCCAAACCGAGATCTTCATCTTTAGGAACCTCTGTATTTTGGTAGTATACTCTCATGGATATAGAAAATATATATTTATATATATATATAGAAATTGTGACTCTTATTAATTTAAGAGTTAATGTTACATTTCAACTATGAGTACTTGGATAATTAAAATTTAGTATTGAGTATTCAATAATATGTTTTGTTAAATTATGACTTTCTTGACAACGTTAACTTATCCATTAGATGTTTATAAGATAATATGGAATAAAATAATTAGATGGGTAAAACAATAATTTTATCTAACTCTAATTATTGACATTTTTCATAAATATATACATAATATATTAAATTGTAAATAGTCTCACTTAATTAAAGAGTGCAGTAATTGGCTTTTAGTGGAATCTCTCATTATTTATACATTTAGTCTAATTAATTATGAGTTAATTAGAATTAGACCCAGTATATTGGAGATCTAATTCAATCAACCCAATAGATCTTCTGTCTACACAGAATAAGAATTGGACTACTTAAGAATACACAAAGGCCTACAGATGAGAAGCAGAAGACTTTGCCTATACCCTAAGGCTTCGTTTGGTATGCAGGATAGGATATGATATGATTGGACTATTTTAAAGGATTGGATTGGATTGGATAGGATAGGATAAGATGGAATTATAGTCCAATTATATCCTATGTTTGGTGTGCTACTTTTTGTTAGGATAGGTGTGTTTCATAGTTTGAGGTAAATTACAAATTTTGAGGTTTGATTATTTAGAAGAATACCACTTAAAAATTTATTTAGAAAAATACCATTTTTAGAAATCAATTTTGTAAAAATATCATTTTTAAAAACTTATTTAGAAAAATACCATTTTCAAAGAAATATTTTCAAAAATACCACTTTTAAAAACAATATTTTGAAAAATACCACTTTTAAAACTTATTTTTGGAAAATGACATTTTTTGTAAAATTATTTGCAAAAATACCATTTATAAAAAATATTTTGGAAAATACTATTTCTAGTTTTACCACTTTTAAAAGTTAATTTCGAAAGTATCATTTATTACTACTTCAAAAACATTCTATTATTTTTAATCAAATTCATAATCCCTCCCAATCCCAAATTCTCAAGAGGATAAGATTATCCCCTTCTAAGGGGATTATTTTTGGAGTGGATTATCTTAATCCAATCCAATCCATCTCATATGCATGCACCAAACATGGGATTAATTTAATCCAATCCAATCCCATCCTTATCTTGCATTCCAAACGTGGCCTAAGTATAAGGTGAGGATACCCCTTATAGGCTTTTCTTAAGTGTCTCACTCATGTGGGACTCCTCTCTTGTAAATACCTTTGTAGTATTTTTGGACTTTATTTCTATCTTTTTAGATTGCTTAAATTTAAGACTCTTAATTGGATTATAAGTCTACCAATGCCCTATAATATATCGGTGATAAGGGTGGTAGACTAACATACACTTTTTCATTAGTTGACAACTGCCTTAGAAAAACTAAAGAGAACTCTAGAAAGAAAAAAGTGAGACAGTGTTGGAATTTGGTGATTTCAAGAAAAAGAACTATTGGTGTTGGTTCATTGGGATTTATAGGAGATTTCTATAAAGGAGCTCATACTCTGTAATAGTCAAATTCCTGTATCAGGTTGGAAGATCTGCTTATGAGCTAGGTAACATTATATATCTATACAGTTGATCTAAAATGTTGTCCTAATCGAATTCTGTGCGAGGGAAAATAGCTTAACAAAATAGTTTTCGCTTTTGTTATTTCGCTACGTACTCATAAAATTGTAAAGGCCGCATCCCTATTACTTGTGCAAATATCAATGGAGTTTTTGGCTATCACATTCCTCATATCCCTAATATCAACAATTTTTTCAGTGATTAATTTGGACAAGTTAGCAATTTAGGCATTAGTAGAAGCTTGATATTCCCAGACAATTTGTTTTAACTCTCTTATATTCATAGTGGAAGGCAAAATTAATCACAAGGGTATGATTGTCAAAAACTTAGATATAGGTGTTGTGGCAAAACAAACCAATGCGGTGGCTTATTTTCAAATATACCAAACAAGAACTCAGCTGCAAAAGATCACCTAAAGTAGTGGCTAAAACCAAAATTTGAAAATGAGGGTTGATTTGTTGAGTCTAACGAGTTAACTCTATGCAAGGATATGTTGTCATATATCTAGCGTGCAACTCACGAAGGAGCTAGTCGTTGACAGTAGCTAGCAAAGATCTAGGTGGTTAGAGTGTCAGAGGACTGGTGCGCGGCTACTAGGTACAAGGCGAAGGCAACACACAGAGGATAAAGAGTAAGGTAGAAGTAAGCATGACGAGAAGGCAACTTGGACCGAAGACGAAGAAGAGGGAGTAGTGGGAGTGGGTATCTTAGGCGGTGAAGATTGATGGTCTAAGGCAGTGGCGGAGCCACATAGGGTCAGGGGCAATTTTCTCCCCCTGATTTTTTTGGAAAAAAAGAAATTAGTATGTGATATTTTTATAAAAAAATTATTCTACTTCCTCTTAATCTATAAAATTTTATACTTAGCCTCCCTGAAAATCTGGGTATTTCTCCATTAATAAAACTTATTTTATAATTATGAAGCTTATTTCAATGGTTTCTGTTAAATATTAAATAAAGCTCATTACTCATCTTTTAGAATGTATGTTGCAACCCATAAACAAAATAATTAGAAATTAACTTGGCCTAGTTATATATATATATAGTATATAATGTCTGTCAGCAAATAAACAATTTGGCCTAGTTATATGTATGTATCTGCATAATGTTTGTTAGTGAATTAGTCTTTTAAGCTTTGTGAGGATATGAGGATTATGAATGTGCGATTGTATGTTAAAAAGTTTGAAGTTTATCTCTATCTAAACTAAGTTTTATAAAAAAGACTAGGAGGGCTTATGTTTGATACCTTTAACTAAGCTACCAAAAGTGATCTTGATTTTACCTGTTGCTACTGCAATTATAGAGAGGGTATTTTCTGTCATAAACATTGTGAAGAATCGACTATACAACTGAATGAGAGATCATTAGATCAATAATAATTTAGTTGTTATATTGAGAAAGAAACTTCGGATAATATTGACGATGAATCTAGCTATTATACAGCGATTTCAGACCATGAGACATCGCCGAGATTGTAATACATTTATGAACTTGTTTAAGAATACTACAATTTTCAATTTTACTTTTTTTAAGAAAAATTTTTTAATGTTCTTGTGCTATTTTACGGCGAGGTTATTTTTTCTTTGCCTCCTCTGAAATAAATTCCTGGCTCTACCCTTAGTCTAGGGTGCCGAAGACGAGTGAGCAATGGGCAAGGAAGTTGGTAGGTGTTAAGGGTATACCTAGGGTTTTTTTTTTTAAATACTAAATTCAAGAAAAAAAATATGAGATTTGACAGTTTTGTTGGGAGTGTTTGAGATAGTGGAAAAGAAAGACTTGGCTTTGATACAAAATTGATATAGAACAAAATGAGAGAAGAGTGAAAAATAAAAGACCGAGTAGAAAACTAAATAGAACATATCTGAAAAGACAGAATTATAAGAATTTAAAGACAAAATCAAGGAGGAAATATGAATATTCAATTCATTCACTAATAATTCATAACAATAATATGAGAATAATGAAAATAAAAAAGCTATTATGAGCAACTAAGAGTCCTAATTTAACTAGAAAACTAGTTAAAGAAATTTAAAATAAACTAGACTCTCATAAGATAAATAAATTTAAATAACATAAATGATAAACCTAAATAATAAAATTGATTATCCATTAGGCATCTTGCATCAATTCATGTGTGTTATAAAATGGGTTAATTTCACTTTTATCCCTAAATTATAGGTTCAGTTACAATTAGGCTCATGAATTTTAAAATGTGTCACATTATTACTCTAAAATACATTTTATTTCTAGTTTTGGTATTTGAACTTTTAAATGACCAATCATGGTACAAGAGCACCTCCAATGGGCATTCTATTAATTTTAGCATTCACTAAAAAAATGTCTCCAATGGCAATTCAAATATAACATGCTTTTTAGCACCTTCTATTTCTTGTTAAATATATAATACATTCTAAAATTTACAAACTGTCATTATTAACATATGCTTAAATTTGCAATTTTATTATTTTATTAGTATGTGTTAGATTTTATTATATTTCCATTATAGCATTTAGTAAATTCTATTATATGGACATTATTTATAATGTGACTAACTTAATTTTGGCATGAGTGAAGTTTTACAATATTGATATTGCATTAAATTGAAAATATGTATAAATTTTACAATATGGCCAATTTTATCCATGTATACTCTTTTCTTATCTTTTTTTTTTTTTTTGCATTACATTTAATTCACAATATCACTTTAACTAAATTCTAAAAATTAGAGTTTCTATCACTTTTAAATATACACACATTTTCACAAACCAAATATATATATATATATATATAGAAGAATCACAAGTTGGAGGAAAATGTGGAAGAAACAAAGAATGAGTGATTCGAAAGTGTCTACAAAAAATATTGGCAAGACAGACGGAATTTTTAGCAAAATAGTCTTTCATTAAATGCTCATTACCTTGGACTCTATCACCATATATGTACTGGCGACCAATTAAAGAACCACCATGTTTAATCTCATAATCTTCGTGAGTATTTGTCAAATGATCATAATTTGATGTTATGATTTGCATAATTTTCTTTATCTGATCTTCATCAAATTAGGATTCATCAAAATTCCCTTCTAAAATCACACTCAGCAATCTACTCATTTTTTTATTATTAACTATTTTGCTCGTTTAAATAGAATATGAGTGTTTATTAAAAAAAAAAGAAAAAGAAAAAAAAAAGAAAGAAAGAAATAATATGAGAGATTGTATTGATAAATAAGTAAGTGAAGTTTTTATCCTTAGTAATTAGATGGTATCATAATATAAATGAATAGTAAAAAAAAGAAGAATTGTAAATAAAAATAATGTTGCCAATTGAGGCAGCTCAATTGGTCTAGGATTCTTAGGAGTGTATGTGAGAGGAGGAGTTCGAATCTTAATTAAGTTAGTTTATGTATAAATAAAAATAGTGTTCAAATACATAATATCATTCTTTTTTTAGCATGCATCCATTGGAGCAGAACTTAAAAAGTATGTAGCAAGTCATTTCAAATATATTGGCATACTATTTTTTAGCATTTTGCATTGGAGATGGTCTAAGGTATATGCATTTTGTCTTACTTTCAGCCTAATGAACTATTAGTTCAAGGCCAAAACTAGAAGTTCATGAATCCAAATTGTGATAAAGAAATATCTGTGAGCTAAAATTAAACTATAACATAAACATAATTTAATGATTAAAGTTGGACATTTGAAAGTTTAAAGGCGAAACTAAAACAAAAACATCATTTGGGATAGCGAAGTGTTAAATTTCAAAATTAAGTAAATATAGAGACACCAAAATATCGCACCAAAAATTTACACCTATAATATAGTATCCACTTCTATTACTATTTATATTAAAATGAGACTATACCATTTAAAATTTAGTGGTTGAAATGAATACCATATCATGTGATGTAAGATTTTGGTGTAATTTTTTTATGTTTGTAATATTACTCTTCAAAATTTATGTCCAACTTGATTCTAATTGGTGACCCAGGACCTGTAGTTTAGAGATCAAAACTGAAGTAAACGACAATAAAATAGAAACGACAATGACTTGAGAATAGATGATGAATTGAAAAACGTCTTCTTCATTAGGGGTGTTCAAAAAAACCGCCAAACCGTGGAAACCGCCCAATCCAATTCAAACCGCCCAATCCGTAAGGTTTTTTTTTCTTAAATGGCCGGTTACGGATTAGAAAGTATGAAAACCGACTTGGCCGGTTTGGTTTTCGGTTTTAAAAAAATTTGGTCGGATTCAAACCGAACCGGCCAATAAGTTTGTATATGTATTTTTTTTTTTAAAAAATGTATATTAATAGTTAAAAATTTAAGCTTATTCATTCTAATTGAGTAATGATTACTCTTAGGTTATTTAGGACTATGTTACTTAAGACTCTTATGATATTTTAGACTTTAAGTCTTGTTGTTATGATATGTTTAAGATTAAAAACTTTAACTTTACTATTCAATTTTGATTAAGTTGTAAGTTGTAACTAAAATTTAAGTTTACTATGACTTTCGATTTGGTTATAGCTTTTAACTATGTTATGGTTTCGTTTTATATTTGGACTTTATATTTTAGATGAAATATGATTATAATATGAGCTTAGTTGATATTGTGTTAATTCAAATTTTGTAAGTTTTCAAACCGCAGAAACCGCCCAAACCGGCCGCAAAAATATAGGTGCAGTTTGGCCGGTTTGAATCGATAAACTCAAACCGCACGGATTGATAAACCGGCCAAATCGCACATTCGGATTGGTTTCTGGATTAACGATTTAGACCATCCAAACCGGCCATGAACACCCCTATTCTTCATATAGAGAAAAAAGACAATGGCTAAAACGACATTTCTTAACAAGAAACGACTTGGTTTATTAAAAACATCAATGGCCTAAAAAGGAAAATTTTTAAAAAATAAACGACTTGGTTCATTTAAAACAACAATGGCTTAAGACCAACAATTTCTTTTTCTGTTAAGACAAGAAAAAAGAATGAAACTTTATTTCAAGTGATCGTTTTTTACCCTTCTTTTAATCAATGTTGGTGCTTTTTCTTTTTCTTTATAGTTTAGAAGAAATTTGATTTTATATGGTAAATTTTCAACCAAAAAATGAATAATCCCAGATTTTAAAATTGTTTCAAAAAACTCAGATTTAATTAGAAAAATACCACTTTTGAATATTTAGAACAATATTACTTTTTACTAATTAATGAGATATTAAGATAATCAGATTAGTTACCTCAAGTAGTTTGGTTGATAACCTAGAATAACCCAACCAGTTACCTAAAATACTATTAGAAAAATACCAATTTTAAAGAAAAATAGTATTATAAATATATATAAAAGTGATATTTTTCTAAAGAAGGTTTTAAATATTTTTCTAAAGAAGCTTTTAAAAAGTGATATTTGTGTAAATCAGTTCGTGATTTTTCAAAAAGTTCAGTCCATCTGGAATTTTTCAATTTTTTGGACTTTTGACCAGGATTTTCGTTAGAAATATTTTCTTTTATTGCTGAATGGCCGCTTTTATCAGTTTTGTATTGAGTATATCAATAATTATATTAAGTACATTATCCTATTCTACACTACGTTATATAAATGATACACTGAATTGACGTAATATGTACATTAGAATTGGTACTCGGCCACTTAATTTGCTAAAATTGAAAAACTAATATCTATTTTGGTCTTATAGCAACATGACCAAATTTTGAGCCCATTTTAAATAAATGTCAATTTTTCAAATGATATAGCAAAATAACCCGTACGTAATATATATACCATATGTAACATATATCCAATATAAAAATCTATATAGTCGGTACATAATTTAAAACTGGTATATAAGCATATGTACCAAGTGTAAAAATACTCATACTTGGTCATTTAGCTAATAAAAAAAAAGAACATTTGTTAAAACAAAGTAAAAAAGGACATTAACCATAATTTCTAATTTACTTAAATGGGTCCCAAATTTAGCCCTTTTGGTAGGAGCCCAAAAAATTAGTAAATGACTTTAAAAGGGGTTAAAGGCTGCTGACTTGGGCTAATACAACCATACTCCTTTCGGGAAATGGACCTAATTAGTGGAATTTTGGGCCGAAATGAGGTTTTTAGGAGTTTTTTGTAAAATGAATTTCTTAGGAATGTAACAATATCAACAACGAGCAATCACTACATTAATGACTAGTAGTTGGTCCTAAAAATTATAAATTTATGGTCATAAAATATAATGTGTGTCCGTCACTAATATTTGGGTTAATTATACTAATAGTCTCTGAATCATACATACCACTTTATCTCCTAAATTTTTATTTGGGTTAATTATACTAATAGTCTCTGAATCATACATACCACTTTATTTCCTAAATTTTCAACTTACATAGTAAACTATCTTGAATTATATAATTATTGTAATAGTAGTTCTTTTGTCACAAACCGTTTACTTGAAATAAGTTAAGTACAGAGCACACAATTTAGTACCTATGGCCGATAACATAACTCTGATTTTTAGAACCAAATAATGCCTAATTATATGCTTTGTATATGATCGTCATCCCTTAAAAACTATAGTTTGTGACAAATGAGTTATTACTATAATAAGTGCATAATTATTTGGCAGTCTATTGTGTAAATTAAAAATTTAAAGTATCATTCTCGGTCATAAGTACCAAACAATATACTTTGTAAATTATTCATTTCCTCTCAAAATTTAACATGTGATAAAAAAGGTTATTGTGCAACAATTGCATAATTCATAATAGTATATTATGTAAGTTGAAAATTCATAGACTAAAATAGTACACCAGGTATAATTTAAGTGCTATTAATATAATTGATACTTAACTAACACTTTAAATAAATATTTTAAAAAAATACTATTTTTTTTCAAAATTTGATATTTTTCAATACTACTCGAGGTAACCAATTGGGTTATTTAGGGTAATCAATCTAGTTATATTTACATCAAGTATCTAATCCATAAATAAAAATGGTACTTTTCTAAATATTTTAAAAGTGGTATTGTTCTAATTAAAATCCGGGACTTTTTAAACAATTTCAAAATTCAGGATTTTTCAACTTTTTTTTGAAAAACTACCGTAAAAAATCAAATTTCTTCTTTTGTGAAAATTAGGCCTTGTACGACATTTTTAGAAAAAAAAATTAGAAAATTACGGTGGACTTTGTTTTTTGTATATTTGGTATAGTTTGTATTAGAAAAATACCCTTTTAAAAAAATATAGAAAAATGTCAGTTTTTCAAAATAGTAACTAATAATCGTTAACCAGTTTTCGAGTACTGGTAACTAGTTACCAAATGTATTTATAATTGATATAAACTTGTAACTAGTAATCGGTAAACAGTTTTCAGAAACTGGTAACTAGTAACTATTATAAAAATAGTATTTTTCTAAAAATGTTTTAGAAAATTATATTTTTCTAATAAAAAGGTATAGGAATTGAAAAAAAAAATTACCTCCATATTTTTGTAATTTTTTTGTATTTTTATAGGTAAAAGTGTTAGAAACCCAAACTTGTTCTGGAAGAGTCGTTTTGGCCCAAATTACTTCTAATTAGGTCCATTTCCCCTACTGTTTTTCTCTTACCTGGGCTTCCTTTCCTCTCTACTGATACTCTTGAGACTGAGTGACCCACGTTGCATTTCCTGCTGCAATGATGCTGATCCCAACTCACCAATGCTCGTCGATGATCTCTCGAATTCTTTCATTGGCTCAAAGCTTCAAGTGTTTTCATTAGCAGAGCTGAAAGACATAACTAAAAACTTCTCATGGAGTAATTTGCTTGGGTGAGGGTGGTTTACAAAGGATTTTTCGATGACAAGTTTCGTCCCGGTTTGCAGGCTCAGCCTGTAGCCGTCAAACTACTGGACTTTGATGAGTGCCTGCTTAGTTTAGTCCCTCTATTTATAAGATGATCAAATTAGTTTTTTTTATTAACTTTTTTTCAATTATGTGTACATGTTATTTGTTTTTCTGTTCTAGGCAGAAATCATCTTTCTTGGACAGCTGAGGTGCCTTGACACAACAAAGGTTACTGATAACAGACCCTTTTGCTTTTTTTTTTTTTTTTTTTTTTTTTTTTTCCTCCTTCGGTATCCTAATGTTATACTTAAAGAATATTATGCACAATAAATGGACAAATAATTAGGGGACTAGATATGATTCCAGTCTCTCTTGCTCTCAAATATCATCATACCAGGTACTTATTAAGGCCCTTATGACCTATAAAATATGTAGAACATATAATTTGGTTGCCAATGTTAAGCAGGAGACAATAAAATGTATTTCTACTACTGCCAATGAGAAGAGTTTATGGTCACACAATGTTGCTCCTCCCAGATTTTGTTTCAGCTTCTACATTCTGTAATCAGTGAAGTTTCTAAATAGTTCAGGATCATTCCAATTTCAAATTTTGCTAACGTGTGAAATGTCATCTTTGTTTCAAGAGGACGACTTTTCTATATATGGTAGTATAAGGATTAAGGAATAGCCTTGTAGCTTAAGAAATTTTCAGAAGAAGTACCCTATTTAGGTTCAGTACGTACTTATCTATTACAGCAAGATAGAAACAAATTGAGTCATGGTGGAACTGTCCTATATAAGTATGAACTAATCCAACGTTGTCCGGGTCGCTAGTGCTGTTTATTGAAGCTGAGAATCCCAGTTAGTGGCAGTCCAGTCCAAAACTCATATCGTAGTTGCCGTACTATGGGTCTTAGATGGGCTGCTTGTATTAGGGGTCTTACAAAAATCCGGGTCCAAAATAAAAATAAAAAAAAAAAGGAAATTTGATTTTTTTTAAGGTAATTTTTCAAAAATATTGAAAAATGACTGAATTTGAAATTGTTGTGAAAAATCCCGGATTTAATAAAAATACCACTTTTAAAAGTATTTTGAAAAGTACCATTTATTATAATTGATGAAATACTTAATGTAGGTAGTCGATTACCAGAGGTAACTTGGTTAATTACTTCAAGTAATCGGATTGGCTATCCTAAGCAACCTAACTGGTTACCTCGAATACCATTGAAAAATACCAATGTTAAGCAAATGGTATTTTTCTAAACATTTTTTAAAAGTATTATTTATCTAATAAAATTTTAAAATGTAATATTTTTCTAAATCAATCTGGGATTTTTCATTTTTTGGTACTTTGGGCTTGGAATTTTTTAAGACGTACAAAAAAAAATAATAATAATTGACGGGCTGATTTTTTTTTTTTTTTTTCAAATTCTGAATTTATTTCAAAAAATACCATTCTATAAATGATTATTCATAAAATGCTAATTTAAGAAACATACCACGTTCTTCTTCAAAATTTGTATTTCTCAAAGGTACTAGAGATAATAGTGGGACCTTGAGGTATAAAGTAGTTTGATTGATTATCTCAAATACACATCAATTAGTAAAAATGATAGTTTTACAAATATTTTAAACTTAGTATTTTTCTAAATAAATTTAGGAAGTTCCAAAAAAGAAATTAATCATTTGGGATTTTTCAATTTTTTTTTAATTGCCATATATATTCAAATTTGTTCTTTATATATACCTGGGAGTCAACTACGAAAAAAAAGGGCTTCCAAAATACCAAAAATTAAAACATTCTGGATGGGCTGAATATTTTGAAAAATACCGGATTGATATAGAAAAATATCACTTTTTCAAAATTATTTTATAAACATAATACTTTTTATAAATGTTTAAAAAAATATCATTTTTTTAAGTTAATATTTTCCATGGTACTCGAGATAACTAGTTGGATTAATTGGGATAACCAACTTACTTGAAGTAATCAGTCAAGTTAGCAAGTAACTTGACTGGTTACTTTAAGTATATTTTCAATTAATAAATAGTGGTATTTTTCTAAATAAAATCCTGGATTTTTCATTTATTTAAAAAAATTACCACAAAAAATCAGGTCTCCTAAAAACGAAAAAAATAAAACCTCATATTTGGCCTTTCTGTAATTTAAGTATTAAGTTTTTGTTTTTGTAAAAAAAAAAAAATACCTCCACATTTTGAAATTCCAAAATGTGTACCATCCATCTATATTTTTCTCAATTTATATTAGTTCAAACAATATTTTTCATAAATATTTTAACTGTTTTGTATAAGTATAATATAATTTGGGTCTGGATTTGCAATTTTTTAGAGAATAAATTTGTCAATATATGGACAAAGGGTACAATTTTTTTGAACTTCAAAATATGAAAGTATTTCTTTTTGCAAAAACTAAAACCCGTTGTTTAAATTGCAAAAAAAGCCAAATTTCACGAATTTTTTTTTGTTTTTTGGTTTTTTTTTTGTTTTGTTTTGTTTTTTTGTTTTTTTTCGTTTTTTTTTTTGTTTTTGTTTTTGTTTTTGTTTTTTTTTTTTTTATGTGTAGTTAATCCTATATCTGGACCTAAGATGCTTCTATTTACCCTTTTTAGGAGAGAGTTGTAATAGTGTAGTGGTTAATTTCACGATAGAAAGAAAGAAGTAGGAGAAGTTACCGTGAAATTGGTAATTTTTTCTAATTTTAGGTACCAAATTTTGCACTAGATTTTTGAACAAAAATAATTATACCTTGTCCTATTTTTACTATCACCCGTAAAACATTGTCATAAGTCATAACGTTCTTTTTTTCTTTCTTTGCGTTAATGGATGAGGGATTATATATATAACCTAATTTTGCGTAAAGATACTCCATTAATTAACAAAATGAGCAAAAGGGATAATTTAAGAAAGAGAAAAAAAAAAGGCATCACATCTTCATCTATCCTTTTTTTTTAAAAAAAATTCTTAGAAACATTCCCATTCAAAATTCCATTCTATCTTTTGCCTTATTATTGTTTTTTTTTTTTTTAAATTCTTTTTATGCGTAATTCGTTTCCTCCAATTCTAACTTCTTCGATAATCTCTTTAATCTTATATAAAAGCAAAGAAAAGTGAAATTTCTTTATTTGATACCCAGTTTGCTTTATTTTCCTTTTTAACTTTTTTTTCCCAATATCTTGTGTTTTCTTTCCTCGTGTTAATTGTTTGTTTCTCTCATAGTTTTTCGTTTTACAATTCAATCTTTTTATCCTAAAAATTAAAACTACTAATTTATTTTAGTTCATGGATTTTTAGGGAAAACAATTAGTTTTAGAGGGTATTTAGAATATTTTTAATATGACTTTTGATTTATTATATTTTTTTTCTTTATTTTAGGATGCCTTAATGGTTGTATGGGGTGCAAATATAGCTCCCCTTAATGAATACTAGTTTAAATAATCGAATTGTCTAAATTATCCACCATCAAAAAGTAAAAAGTAGTCTTCCCAAAATCAAAAGAAATGCAATAATTTAGGGGTGTTTAATTGAACCAAACCACACTCTCTCTCTCTCTTAAATGTAATATTCCTTTTAAGGTTTAGCCATTTTTTGTCTCAATTTGTTTGGCTAATTATTTAAGAGCCTTATAGAAATAAGACTAAAATTTGGGCCCAATTTAAGTAAATATCCCTTTATCAAATGTTATAGCAAATGCCCGGTATATATGCTTATATATCAAGTGTAAAATTTTATATACAAGTATAAAAAATTATATACCCCGTATATTTTTGTACAGTAATTGAAATTGGTAGATAAGCATATCTACCAAGTGTAAAAATATATATACCTGAATATTTAGCTATAAAATTTAAAAAATGGATATTTACTTAATCAAATTTAAAATATTAGTCATCCATCTAAATTTCTCATTATTTAATGGGGTTCTTTCACAAATAACAGTTTACAAGTATTGTTTCTCGCTTTTGGCATTTTTCTGTTTTAGTAATTTTCTTCCAAAATCTTATTTTTAAACTCAACCATACAAGTGTGACTGGTTTAGGTTAGTCTTTAACTTATTGGTTTAAGTTATGTAAAGAAACCTCAACTAATTAGAGAAAAGTTAGGAGCATATTTGGAATTATATAATAAAAAGTTGCTATAAACGGTACATTTTTAAGAAAACAGCTAAGTTAAGACTTAACTTTACAAACTGTTATTGAGCTTAATTTCCATATTTGTATTTAATAGCATACATAAGAGTAAAGCATTATATTATAGTTAAAATAAGAAAGAAAAATTATGTACAAAGTTTATATAATAAATCAAAATCTTAACCAATCGTTTAGTGATGTATATAAAATATAAATACAATGTCAGTTTAGATTATTCTTAGTTTTGTAAATGGTTTATAGTTTCTATTTTTTTTCATCACATGCTTTAAAAGAGGATTAGAATTGATAATATGCCAAATAAGGGAATTTACACCTAGGAGATCTACCAAGCTTCTCATGATGAAAAAAATGAACTCACTCATAAATATTTTCAAAACTAACACTCATTACCATGTTACACATCTAAAATTACTTGGATACTATATTCCTTAACAAACTTTAAAATATATTCTTCTCCAACACACCTAAAATTATTTCTGCTACTACCACTACTTACAACACCTTGCTACCACTGTTAATCCCGATTCCGATCCCAATCTCGATCCCGGCAACGTCTCTGCTCGACTAGGGTCGAAAAATTTTGACTGTGGTCAAACTTGCCTACCGTCTCTCCTGGTGGTTCTGATCGATTTTCAACTGGCGGCAAGAAAATTTCGACTCAATAGAACATAGTCGGTCATCTTTCTGGTGCTGCATCATTTACTTTTGATTTTTTGAGTTGGTAGAAAATTTTCAACTAGAGTCGAGTGGGAAGTAATTTTGGAATTTTCACAAAATGAAAGTACTAGATTTATAAATGGTTTATATGTTGTCCTTTTTTTAATCACGTCTTTAATATTTATCCTGAGATTTTACATAAATTTAGGCCCATAGTTTAAAATATTAAAAAATCCTGTATGGACTGAAACTTTTGAGAAATTTCGAATTTATTTAGAAAATTATCACTTTTTAATAATATCTAAAAACACCATCTTTAAAATATTGGTACTTTTAAAAGTATTTGAGGTAACTGATCAAGTTACTTGAAATAATCGAGAGTTACTTGAGGTAATTAGTTAGATTACCTTACATAACTTGACCAATTATCTCAAATATTTCATTAAGTGGTAAAAGGTGATATTTTTATAAATATTTTAGAAAGTGATATTTTTCTAAATAGTTCAGAAATTAAAAAAAAATCGTATTTTTTTTCTCTTTTTAATGTTGTTTAGCTCCGTTGCACGTGAAGATAATTGAGTAATTGGAGCAAATTCAGCTCTAGCAAAGTATAAGCCCCTAATTTAAAACTACGTTCTGCCCGCTTTTGCGGGCAGTTTGCTTCAGAAAAAAAAATAAATTTAAAACTACGTTTAATTGAATTCGTGCGCAAGGTCTTTAAGCAAGCTAACATCGTGCTTACAATCCACACACAAAAAAAAAAAAAAAAAAGGGAAATCGTGCATGGTTTGATTTTAGATTAGGAAGAAAAAAAAAAAAATACAAAGACAAAAGGGGTCCTGCAAATTTGAATATATCAAAAAAAAAAAAAAACTTTGCTTAGCTGTGGGCTTGTGGCATAACTGCATAGAAAAGAAAGAAAGCTAATTTAATCGCAATTTGCTTCACTTTGAATTGGTAGTGGCAGATTTCAATTCCCCAAAATCACACTTTTTGAGCAAAAGCTACTTTTAGTACAAGAAAAGACAGTCTTACAAGTTAGAACAGCTTATTTCATTGCGAAGGAAGATTCTGCGGGAGTTCCCACCACAAATTGCAATCCCCACTTTGCTCCAGCTCCTTTAATTCTTTACCTAATATAACACCTAAAATGTTATTTAAAAAGAATCTTATAATGTTAATAATGCTATAATGCTATGGCTAACTTGTTCTTTTATAAATCAAGTGCCCGGGAGAGGGGGAAAAAAATAAAACCGAAAACAAAAACAAAGACGGTGCTCGCGAGACACGGTCTTTTGATGAGTGTATGCGGTCTTTTGATAGGTCAATGTTGTTCATGATATTCATAATATATATTTGAGACGTAATTTAAAAAAAATATATATTGGTAATAATAGTGCAAAACCAGTTAACAATTATTTTATTTAAAAAAAATAGGCGGTGCGTATCCCACGCGGACTTTGATAGAATATATAGGTAGATGATATCTTATTTTCTTATATATGGCATATGGGTAGCTAACAATCTTTATTTTTTCCAAAAAAATCTTTTCTCTTTTGGTGATATTCTAGATAACAAAGTCTTAATTTAAATAGAAAATCATGATATTGTTAAGTTTGTAACAATAATGTGTCTATTTACGTTCTCTTGAGGACAGGTAAATTTCTACTATATTGGCTCATCATTATGTCTATCTTTTGAATGTTATTGATCATTATTATATCAATCAACTTAAGAATGTGAGCTGTTGAGCTTAAACCTAAGTCTAACCAATCAATAATTTGCACGGTCAAAATTTCAAATATTGAAATATTAGGAAAAAAAGAACTTGAAAGAATGTCTTATGTCTCATATATTTACAGCTTGTTTTATTCGAGGAAAGAATTAATGTAAGCAAGGGAGAAACAAAAACCAATAATCATTACATCTAAAATATGAAAGTGCGAAAAACATCAACTTCTTATTCATTGTTCTTATCCACTATTGATATTAGCGCGTAATTCATGTGAGTATGATGTTCAAAATTCAAACACATCAGCAATATTGGAAGAGTGACACTTAATATTAGAATTGTCTTAAACAAAAAATTCAAAAAAAAAAAAAAATCATGTTGGATAGAATCGACACCGACCAAGTTGACTACTCTTATGATCATGTATTTGCTTTTACTCTCTCGTGGTTGTTGTCATCATAGAAAGGCTATATATGGATCCCATACTATAGTATTGACCGTCACGTCATTAGAATATATATATATATATATATATATATATATATATATATATATATATATATATATATATATATATATATATATGTATGTTTTATGATGTTCAAACGTTAATGGAATGCAATCTTCAAAAAGTGGGGTTGGCCAATTTTTGTTGACACTTACAGTCCTTAAAGATAAGGACTTTGTTTATTTTTGGCGATTGTCAAATGAAAAATGGTGTTAGATAGACTTAAGTGGGTCTTCTTTTTGTTTTTTTTTTGTTAATATTTTAAGGAAAATATTTTCATTAATATAAAGAAACTAGTACAACAACTATAAAGGAATTTTTGATTACAAAGTAGACAATTATAAAAAACTGATAAAAGTTTTTAGAGGAAAATTGCACACTAGGATCTTGACGAAATCGATTCATGAGAGGATTTATGCAGATCACTATTGGTTTGCTTTGAGCCTTTGATAGAGTTTTACACCTCGGCGGTTGGCTCGTTATGACCCTCCCTTGAGTATTCATTGTTGGTGTCTCTTGCTTCTCATCAAAGATCCATACGGGGGCAAATACTACCTTACACACAATCCAGATCTGTACAGATTTAGTAAGAAACCACTATATATCTAGTTTTAGGTAGACAGAAATAACAAAAACATAAACAAACCCAACAAACTACCACGGATTCCTAGATCTAGAACTAGGAGGAAAACTACCTCCTAACATAGGAGGATTATTTGACAATACTACTAAAAGTATGAAAGAAAACTGTAAAAAAATCTATTCCGAAGAGGGAAAACTAGTGGGTTTTCTATCTTACTCATAGAAAAAATGAACTACTAACATTATTTTGTTATATGGAGATACCTTATGATTAGTTGAGTCTGATGCGATTGATTGATTCAGATATCAAAATAATATTAATATTGATTTGATTCTTAGGTAGCTCAATTTCACTGTAGGACTCCGATCTACGCCAATAAACGAGCTTGATCATATTAACAAATTTCTTTCATGAATGTTAGATTATGCACCATGGATCATTAGGTAATCAAATTAAGGGCGGAAAATATCTGATCTTGACATGGATTGGGTTTGCATGTATTGCCTACGTATGATGGAAAGAATACACATCAGCGCAATTAAATAGGGGACACGTAGAGGGTCTTAAAGATGGGTGACTGTTAGGTTGAAAATAAGCTGGGGCCAGCTCTGAACTTCTGATGAGGTCCTCTATAGATAGTAGGTTCCAGCCTCATCTTCTTCTACATCCTCCTGCCTCTATCCCAGAGAGAGAGAGAGAGAGAGAGAGAGAGAGAGAGCCGTTTAAAAGATAAAATTTGTGTTTCAAAATTCAACGTTCACATGTGAGCTGTCAAAATAATCAGATATTTATAAATGTACGGAATTGAATACACAATATGTATACTCTTATTCTTATTAGGTTATGAAATACATTTATGCTTTAATTTGTTTCTTTTGTTCAGTTTAATTTTTTGAGGTTTTTTTTTTTCTTTCTTTTTTTTTATATAAAAAATTAAACATGTTTTATTTACTTAATTGTTTCTCTTTTGTGCATTATCTCCATTTATTTTTCGTTTCATTTGTTCAAGTTCAGTTAAATGAAATGACAGAATAGAGAATAATGTCCAATGGCCTATTTTGGTTACCTTTCTAAAACTGCTCTTAATGTACTTCAAAAAAATGAAAGCGGAAAAGTAAATCAGTTGTGAACTCGTGGTGACGATATCCACTAGCGGAAAAGAAAATCAATTGTGACAGTAAGTTGTGAGAAATGAGAATCATGTTGAGGAGGTGAACAAATTCTGAGAAAATGTGTCCCAATTTCTAACAAATTAGTTTTATGAAAATTACCCTTAGCATTTTTTAAATGACTACTTAAGTGGAGATTTTGTTTTTTGTTTTTTTGTTTTTTAATGACTACTAAAATAATTTTATGAACTCCAACAATGGAAAAAAGAAGAAGAAGTAATAGTAATAAATAACAAGTGGAAAATATTGTATACCATTATTTTCACTTTTTAGTTTTCACAATAAAAACTACCGAACTGAAAATATTAGTTAACAAGGGAATAATGCATGTGTGAAATTTTGCATAATTTTATTTTAAGCTTATTGATCTCGTGAACATAAAAATTGGACAAATATGCTTGGCGAGTTGGCAAAATAACGTTTTTTTTAAACACATTGCAAAAGGGGCAATGTTTTTAATTTATTTGTAAGTTAGTCTTTCTTGACAATATTCGACTATTTAATTTATCTATGCTCAACTACGTTCAACATCATACTCGATCATGCAAAAATTATTTTGCAAAGAGTTTTAAAACAAATGCATTTGTTAAAACTCACTTTCACCTAATTTCCCTAATTGGTTATATTTGTCAATAATTGTTTTCAAAAAATAAAATAAAAAACCAATGATATTTAACGTAGTGAAAATTTGCAATCAGTATGTTTCAAAGGTTATAAATGACTGCTTAGTCTCGGACTGAGAAATTTCATAAAATATGCTTCATTTGTGCCTGATTTACAAGTATATAACTTCCCAAATAAAACTTTAAAAAATATAATTAGACCCCCTTGAAAAGACTTAACTATTATCAAAATGTCTAAACTTTTATTTATACTTTAGACCTAATTTTCTTTCACTTTTTCTTGCTCTTTCCTTTCTCTTTTTCTATGTTTCCTCTCAATCTTCAACCTTCTCTCAACTCTATAATTTTTCCAACAATTAAAGCTAAATCAACGTTATAGAAACGTAATAGGTATAGTTTAAAAGTTGGTATTTTAGTTTCGAGATATTCTGTGGTAGATTCTGCATTAAGAATAAAATTTGGATCAATTACTATGAATTTTTGGAAATTTGGACTAGCTGCCCCGACGGACATAAAATATTTCGATAAATTTCGATGAAATTTAATGCCACTTTGATGAAGTATGTTTTTATAATGGAATCTAAAAAATTACTTTATAGTGTCATCGAAATAGCATCGAATTATCATTG
Organism: Trema orientale; assembly: GCA_002914845.1. Taxonomy (NCBI): domain Eukaryota; kingdom Viridiplantae; phylum Streptophyta; class Magnoliopsida; order Rosales; family Cannabaceae; genus Trema; species Trema orientale. The sequence continues at coordinate 449,676 of JXTC01000119.1, forward strand.
AAATTCATCGAAATTTTTTGACGACCTTCGAATAATTTTCAGATTCTATTATAAAAATACACTTCATCGAAATGATATTAATTTTTAATGCAAAATCTACCACAGAACATCTCGAAACTCAAGTATAAATTATTTTAAATTATACCCGTAACATTTAAATATAAAAATTTCTTAATCGTCCACTGAGAGATGAGAGCGAGAGAGAAAGTTGAGAGAGATTTTGAGAGCAAAAAAAGATATTATGGGAAAATTTACATAGAGAGATGGCAAGAGCAAAGCGAGAGGATCCTATGGATGTTTGAGTTAATCTCTTTTAGGAGAGTTTTTGAGTTTTTTTTTTTCTTTTTTAACATCAACAAAACTATGCTTTTAGGGGTGTTTTTATCCCACATTCATATATTTTGAACATTTATTGAAAAAAACATATGTGTGTAATTAGGACATCTATAAAGCATATTTATTGAAATTTCTCCTTGGACTCTCCCGGTGTAATATAAATGTTAATTATTATGTTACGAATTTAGATTCAATCTCAAACATGGAAAACATTATAGAAAATTCGACTTCCTAATATATTAATTAAGATTTCTTCTTTCCTAGAACAATAATATGATTATTTATAATATCCAACCACAATTTACATATGAATCCACTCTTTTCTTATTAATAAATACGTTGTGCTTAACACTTTGTTTATTATTATTTTTTGAATAACGATGCTAAACTCATTATTAGGTATATTATAAATTCTCTTTAGAAAAAGGCTATTTAATAAATACGAAAACACCCTGAAGTCAAACTAATTTGATAAAATTAAACTTGAACTTATTTTTTTAGGGCAAAACTATGTTGAGAATATTAATTATGTCACACTTATTTGCGGTGAAAATTTTATATGGTGTAAAATTAAAGGCATTTTTGGTATTTTACATAGTTTATTCTAAAACTTCTCTTCATTTTTTTTAAAAAAATTTAGAAACTATAAGAAGCTTATAAGAAAGGAAGAGGGTTCTGGATTTTTCAGTGACTAACATAGCACATTGACGAGCGCGGTTCACTTCCAAAACTATTGTTTCCGCCAGTAATTGAATGCCACCAGTTGCCGTTATTCTTCCACCAACTTTAAATACCAAAACAAGATTTTTTTTAATACTTTTTTCACACTATATTAATGTGGTTATGTTATGCATTTTTAATTAAATTATGATTTTTTGAATTGGTTCTACTTAATGAATAAAATTAGAGTTTGATTTTTAACTTAGTTATATAAAAATTACGATTTTTTTAACATAATGTACATATGTTATTCAGTTAATAATTTATTTTTAAACATGCAAAATTCATAATTATTAGAAGAAAATTTTTATTCTAGGAATAAGCATATACATGTGTAATATACATAAAAAATATATGCCAAATTGGCAGAAAAAATGAATAGAATATCTGAATACCAATTATACTCTCTAATTTTACAACACATAAAGTTTTTGTTACAATTTAGAATGTCAAAACTCAAATATATAAATATGAAAGAATTTTGCTCTAGTTCAGAATTAATTTTACAAATTGATTTGGACTTCGTGGAGTTTTAATATTAAACAGCCTTAGAAAAATGCTTCTTATTTTGTGCTAGACGTGAGAAACGTTTCTAAGAGTCGTGGGTTTCTTGTAAACCTCTATTAAGATCCAAAACACAGCAAAGCAAGGAAAATCTATAATCATTATTACATTAATAATAGTAAAAAAAAAAAGAAAAAAAAAAGAAAAAGAAAGCGAGTGAGAGGGCTGGAGGGTATATTCTGTTAACCCTATAAAAGCATCTGAGTGCCCCAGGCCTATTGGAAAGTCTCTCATTTTGCACACCACTCAACACCACAACACAACACAACACAAAACAAAACAAAAAACCGTACCCACAAAATAGGAAAAGACAGACCACACCACCTTCTTCATCCTTCTTCTTCTTCTTCATCTTTCCATTTCAATTTCAAATGAGTGCACCATCAGCGTAGAACCAAAAACCAAGAACCGGACCGAACCCAATGGCCGAAACCAAGACCGCCCCCGGCTCAAGCTCTAGCTCCACCACCAAGAAGGAAATCCAAGGTCTGCTTCTGGGTCGGTTCGAGATCGGCAAGCTGTTGGGTCACGGCACCTTCGCCAAGGTCTACCTCGCCCGGAACATCAAGTCGGGCGAGAGTGTGGCCATTAAGGTAATCGACAAAGAGAAGATCCTAAAGGGTGGCCTGATCGCCCACATCAAGCGCGAGATCTCAATCCTCCGCCGCGTACGCCACCCCAACATCGTCCAGCTCTTCGAGGTCATGGCCACCAAGGCCAAGATCTACTTCGTCATGGAGTACGTCCGGGGCGGCGAGCTCTTCAACAAGGTCGCCAAAGGCCGGCTCAAGGAGGAAGTGGCCCGTAAGTACTTCCAGCAGCTAATCTCCGCCGTCGGATTCTGCCACGCTCGCGGCGTCTNGAGAATGGTAACCTCAAGGTTTCGGATTTTGGGTTGAGCGCCGTGTCGGACCAAATCCGCCAGGACGGTCTGTTCCACACGTTTTGTGGTACCCCGGCCTATGTGGCCCCTGAGGTTCTGGCCAGAAAGGGTTATGACGCCGCTAAGGTCGATATCTGGTCTTGTGGGGTGATCTTGTTTGTGCTAATGGCGGGTTATTTGCCTTTCCATGACCAGAATATTATGGCTATGTATAAGAAGATTTACAAGGGCGAGTTTCGTTGTCCCAGATGGTTCTCGCCGGAGCTAATTCGGCTCCTCACGCGGCTTCTCGACACGAATCCGGAAACCCGGTTTACAATTCCAGAGATTATGGAGAATCGGTGGTTTAAAAAGGGGTTTAAGCATATCAAGTTCTACATTGAGGATGATAAGCTCTGTAGAGTTGAGGACGAGGTGGATAAGGATGAAGCGGACGATGCCAGTTCGTATTCCGATCAATCGATGTCGGAATCGGATTCCGAAATTGAAACCCGAAGAAGGGTTCCGACGACGTTGCCTAGACCGGCGAGTTTGAATGCGTTTGACATAATATCTTTCTCTAGGGGGTTTGATTTATCTGGGTTGTTTGAGGAAGGTGCAGAGGAGTCCAGGTTCGTTTCGGGTGCGCCCGTTTCGAAGATTATATCGAAACTGGAGGAAATTGCTCAAGTGGTGAGCTTTACCGTGAGGAAGAAGGATTGCAGGGTGAGCTTAGAGGGCTGCAGAGAAGGTGTTCGGGGCCCGTTAACGATTGCAGCCGAGATATTTGAGTTGACGCCGTCTTTGGTTGTGGTGGAGGTTAAGAAGAAAGGAGGAGATAGAGCAGAGTACGAGCATTTTTGTAACAAGGAATTGAAACCCGGATTGGAAAATTTGATGCTCGAGGAAACCGCCGCCGCTGCTGCCGTAGCCGCTGCTGCTTCTTCAAATTTACCTTCAGATACTGAATAGAGCGAAGGGGAGAGAGAGAGAGAGAGAGATGGGAAAAGGGTATGCTTTTTCTGGGCTATCTATCTTTTTTGTCTTTTCTAATACTTCTTGTATGATAAATTTTTATAATTTTCTTTGACTGTGCTTTAGATGCTACCAACATATGTTGTAAGTTCTGTTCTTGTAACGAGAAACTCTAAATAGTATATATAGAATGAGATACACATTCTGCTTATCTTGCATTCTGATTTGGAAGATGATTCTTTGGTGCTGTTTGATCCATGTATTTCCCTCGTAGAGACCAGGTGAGAATCTTGTTTTGGCTTTCACGTTGTCTTTATAAACTACACATATCATGATCCCATTTGGGGAATTAAATACGTACTAACGTCACTTGATAAAAGAAAAAAGTACCAATGTGGATATCTTCACTCCATGTGGTATGAAATTTCCCTTTTAAGGAATAAGTCCCTTCGTACTGGTATTAATGCTATTTGCTTAAGTTTCTTATAATGATCCCGTTAAGCAAATTCTTTTAGCTAGGAATGCCGGTTTAGCAGATTGAAATAAAAAGGGATGAAAAGCAAAAGGCCCCTGTAGAGGGAAGAAAAGATGTTTGTGTCATTTATGGCAAATATAACTGGCAACCTAGACTATTTTAATTTGTACATAAAGTTGGGGTTAATTGAGTCTGCTCAGGTTGCTGGGAGAAACAATTCACGGGTGCCCATTTTGATAGATTATGCTGGTGAGTTTCAGATCATAGCGAAACGATTTCTTAGCTTATGGATATTGGGAGGACATTGGTGGAAGTGATTGTCATCTGTATCATAGATTTACCTCTCTCTTGTTTCAGTCATTATTACTATTACATCCATTCTTGTTTAGGGACTAGGCACATCTTAGTCGTGTAGCAGATGTGACTGGTTTCCTAAGTTTTGCAATATCAGTAGCAGGGCACTAGCATGGTGATGTTATTACTAATTACTAGGTGACTTTTGTTTAGACGAAAGAGAGAACGGGTCAGTGTCATCACCTAAATTAGGTGCAGGGACTAGTTATCAGCAAAGGTGCCATTCTGGGTCTCGTAATGGAGACATAGCTAAATCTTATGGAACTAACATTGTCAAAACTGCAATGTGAAGGTTATCTGTTCCGTTTTGGTTGTCTGGAATCAACGGAATCGCTTTGAGCTTACAAAAATGGAGACCAGTTTATAAATTTAGCCATGGACCACCAGATCCGCATAATTTTTCAATGGGACCACTAAAACGCTAGTCAGTGTTTCTTTTCTTCTTAGCCATTTTTTTTTTTGGCTTTTCTTTTTAGGGGATGAACGAGAATTGACTATAGAATATGCATCGTTATCAGTAGAAGTCATTGTGTTTTTTCTTCTTCAATGATTAAGGAAACCAGTGGCCTTGATAAAAGGAGGGCACCTATGTGTTTTCGATGCACATGTCTAGTCTGTGATATATATATATACATATATATATGTGTATGTATCTTTATATAGGTTTATTTGGAATGTATATGCAAGTTTGTGGTGCTTGTTTCTCATCATGTAAGCTACTGGTGTCAGTTTCCAAGTTTTGCGCTGTAGAACCATATGAAGTTCTCATCCTTGTTGCTTCAGTGAAATTAGCTGTTCCCATTATTTAGGCTCTAGCCAATTCCTTTCCTCCTGCCTGGAATCTGGACCATAGTTTTCACTTTATAGAATTTAGCCCCCATTTTGAGTAACAAGGATAATGGAATCATGTGTCATGTGCCAAAGCAAACTACACTTGTCTATTCAATTTCAAGGCAGAGACAAGTTTTGATTGACCACTTGGTTATGGAACTCTATATGGGGCTAATGCTGCATAATAGCATGTAGCCATGTACAATTGCCAACCCTTTAAATGCATCAACTCATACAAGAACTCTCCATGACTTTTCTTGATGTGCTATGGAATATTCTTTACACTAATTAAGCTTTGAGAGTGTAATCTTTTTCTCTAAATTTGTCCGCAGATTATAAGATAAAATCTCGGGTCACAAATAATGTGATTGTTTTTGTTCTCTAGCAAGCAGTCATATGTAGTTGTCTGTATCAAAAGCAGGCAATGTGGAACTAATAATTGTCCAATATGACACTCATTTGAGTTAAGATTAGGTGCAAGTTCTTAAGTCTCGTATTTGTGTGTTAGAGAAATACTATTACCAAACGCTTCTGATAGATATAAGTATGCACACCTGAATGAAAAACTGAGATTGGTGCGGGTCATTCATTGGTTTCATTCTATAGTTCTAACATGTTTTAGTCTATATAGTTCTTGTCACTATGTATCCGGCTGGGATTTCTAACAATGATTCGGCGATTTTTGTAGCTTTATCAAGTTTTAAGAAGAGATCATGGGTTATATGAAGCCATTTGACCATTTTTATTGCTTCTTTAATACAAAGCAAATTGTTTGGTATTTTGATTGGAATAAGTTATGACGTGTGTACTTCTTTATTGACCACAAACTTCCCTCGGTTGGGAATTCGGAAAAATTTTTGTGGTGAAAGGCTCATGGCTTTATTAGGGAGGGAATATGTGGTGTAAGCTTTTTTAGGTCATCGTTGAATAAAGTGCTAAAACCAAGCTTTTATCTTTGCGCTGGCAATGGCAACCGCTTAAGCTGTTCTTTAGATGAAATTAATTTCTTATATGTAACTTAAAAAAAAATACTTTGAAAAAGAAAAAAAAAAAAGAACATGAACAAAAAAAGTCAAAGGTGATTATCCAGTTTTAAAACTTGATGGTTATCAAAATGAACAATCAAAGCTGATTTAGGCATTTTCAACTTATCTCACAAATCAAGATCAATGTGCCACAAGGCTTTGACATATAATTAACAAATGAAGTCGCCAAAATATAAAAAGCAATTTGGTTACCTAATTAAACTGCTGGGCAATTTCAAAGCTGAAATTCTTTGTTTTAGCACTCGAATTACGTGCTCTTCTAAAACGAACTTTTTTTTTTATTTCAAAAGAAAAAAAAAAAACAAATCTGCTATTACTAGAAAGTAGAAAAGTATAACAGATTTAGTTTGAAGGAAAGTTCTCAACCCAACTGTGCTCATTCTCCACTTGAAACAAACATATGTAATTCAAGTATTGTTGCTTAAATTCCCATGGAGAAGAGTAACCATAACAATATGAAAAAGAAATAAAACCAAAAAGAAATTGTTTAAGTTCTAAATGACCAATCAAGCCAATGAGAATTTAAAACACTTAAAATGCATCCTAGTCCAAATTAGAGATTTGAACAAACCATCTTCCATTACCTACCGTACCAACAAAATGGGAGCCGCATGATAACCATCTCAATTTCAATTATTCATTTTTATTTCCTATAAGTTATGTATATGTTTTATACATATATATATATTACATGTAAAATATTCCTTAAAACTTTAGTATGAAATTTGTTATAGCAAAACCGGCCAAAAGAGTAGTTAATTTGCAGGCTGGTTCTGTTTTGTTTTGTTTTATTTTTTGTTTTATTATTATCATTTTTTTCCAAATATCATGTTGGGTATTCAAATATGGCTAAAAATGGTAGTTTAACTGGCGTTGGTCACCATTTGAGTGGCAAAAACAAGAAACAGATATCAATTGCCCGATGTAGGCAAGTATAATCCAGAGTTTTCTGTCAGAGAATCCAAATTAAAATAACATCAAACAAAGGATATTGTATTATGCTATTTAATATATATGGCATCAGCCCTTTTGACTTTGATTATTCTAGATTTATCACTTTTGGTGTAGATGACTTTTACAGATTTTCTGCCAATTCAGTATCTGAAACAATAATTTACTCACGTGAAAAGTAGGTGCTTTGAAATATACTCCTACTCATTATTTTGTTGGGTTAGTCGCAGTTTCGCACTAGAAGTCCTTAGATTATGTTTATATTAACAATTAGGTCCATAGAATGTACTCTTAAAAATCACCCTAAATTATTAATTTTTTGGCTATTAAGTCATTTTTCCTAACTCTAACTGACAAAAGAAAATAACCAACGTGCATGAATCATAGGTCAGCCTTTCTTTTTTTTTTTTTTATTATTATAAATAGGTTCTTTAAAATAAAAAGTTAAAAAAAAAATTGGAGACAGAGAAAAATTTAAAATAACCTCTCCATTTTCAGATCATGTCCATAGGAAATAGCAGTGTACAAATTATTCTATTTCATTGAATATCCAACCGATTTAATCCAATTCATTCTAACAAGGTTCAACATCAAATCTTAATTAGATTACATTGGACAAAAGTTTGAAAATCCAATAGTCAGTGGGGTAGGATATGAGTTTTTGAAATCCAGTAATATCTAATCCAATTCAATATAGATATATATGCCCTTTAAAAATAATATTAAAAAATATAATTTTATTGCATATTAATTTTGTATAGGATTAGCACTGAAGTCCACCATCCACCACCTCACACTTAACATGTTTTGGTGCAGTATTATAAGTGTTACTATTAAATGTCACTAACACGTAACTCTACACTTGTATGCTATTTTTCTAGTGTATTCCCCTATTTATTTATCAAGCATAAATCAAATCAAAACGTGCACGTGTTTATAGATGTTATGAAAAGAGATACACACTAGACTTAGAATGCCAAAAATGTATGTAAGTCATGGTTTATAATTGAAATGTGAATAATAATTTCGATGCTAGTTATATATTCAAGTGATTTTCTTAAGAAAAGTATATTACCTACTCAAAATCGAAGGCAATAAACTTACCCGAAAGTGAAGGCAATGGACTTACCCAAAATCGAAGTTGTTGAACCTAGATTTTGAAGCTGCGAAGGTCGTCTATGTAATATATATGGTCCTTGATTTATAAATAATTTGGTTTTGGGTGTTGAATCACGGTATGAAATCACTTCAGATTTTCTACAGAAAGGGAAGGTAAGCGAGAAAATAGAAGAGGGGAAAAGTGAGCGAGACAATAGCAAAGGAGAAAGCGAGTGAATCTTTTCGTGAGGTCAAGGTATTGTTGTATAAGGGATATTTCCGTCCATTATTTCAACGGATCTAAAGAATGGACAGTTAGCTACAATTAGTTGATTCTGGCCATTTAAGTTTTAGTTTTGTAGAGTTTGAGAGAACCTATAATTCCTTTGAAGCTATGATCAAAGAACCATTGAACATAATAAATTCTTAATTTCTAGATTCGGAATAGAGATATCAGAATTGGAATTTAGGAATAATTTCACTCGGCACTCGATAGAGGGAGTAGAAATACCTTTGGATTCTTGGCTTATAAACTAGGAATAATTTATGAGAATGCAATTGGTGATCAAATACATAGTTGATAGTTAGGTGAATTCAATCCCCTAGTACATTTATGCATAGAAGTTTCAATATTTTATATTTGTATTTATTTAAGTATAAATTAATTTAGTTTGATTGCCTAGATAAAGTTAGGTTACGATAATCTCGGTACTTAGTAGCAATTTAACACCTAATTCCTCGTGGGATCGACAACTTTCTTATCATTTTATTACTTGATTACAACCCATACACTTATGGTTATTTAACGTATATGTATTTTATGTAATAATTACAAGACCAAGTCTAAAGGGTACACATTTAATCCTTGCATTTGAATTTATGCTTGCATGTTTTATGATCTTTATATTGGCTCAAATTTTTATAACAAATCTTTTTCTAAAAGAAGGTTTTCAACTAAAATTCTTAAACTTTCATTAGATTCATCTAATAGTTGAAAAACTGATTTATGTTTTTAAAATAAGTCTCATGATCTTCTAATACGCCTAAATTATATTAAAAGCATTTCAAAGATCATGATTTTCGAAAAAGGTTGAATAAGATAGCTTTAAGGAGCTGAGCAGTTGTCTCGCTCGAAGAAGCGGTCGACCGGTTTCCTGAAGGAGTCGACCGGTTTCTATAAGGTTAAAATATGACCGTTGCAACTATAAGACTCTCGACAACTAGTTTTGAGCATTCGACTAGACACTCGACTGGTTTTTATAAAAAGTACATCAGAACGGTAAAAAATAACTAGTTTTAACGCTTATATATAGATTCTCATTTATGACTTGAAATAATTTTTGAATGAACCTACATTATTTGTTACTCATTTAAGTCATTCTAGCCTTCTCTTTGTGTTTAAAACTTTCAAATCTCATTTTCACAAAAAGCCTTAAACCAAACTTTATCATACTTTATGCTTGCATTTATTTCACCTAAGCTCAACTTATATTATTCTTTTGAGAGGTGACATTTTTGAGTGAGTCTCACTTGTATTTCTATCAAACTATTACTGTGAGGTGAAGATTGGTACCGGATTCTCAATAATCTGAGTCTAGGTGTGATAAGAGTCGGGGGATATTCTATAGTAAAAAGTTTGGGTGAACCCTAAGAAAAATTCACTCTAGTTATATGTAAGACGATCAAGCCCACAGGTTAATCCAAATAGTGGAATGCTCAAAACAAGTTGCCTAGAGTCAGTGACGTAGGCAAATCGTCAAATTTGCCGAATCTCATAAAAATACTGTTTGCATTTCTCTTTCCCTTACTCTCTATTTATTATTGATATTGAGAAGAATTGCTTGCTATTTTTACTTGTCATGTTCATTTAATTTGGTAATTTGCATATTTTAACATATTAGCTCAAAAAATTTGTAAAATCTTTTAAAACCCAATTTGCCCCCTTCTCTTGGGTTGCCAATCGTTGGGATAATATATACTAGTTTCCAAACAATATTTTGATTTTGAAATAATCACATAAGAGATAAATTAGTTTCTAAATAATTATTTATGTATCTAAACACAAAATAAAGATGTAATATAAATCTAAGTCTACCATCCAATAAGAGTAATTTTATCATTTTTTATTAATTTCTCAATTTAATTTTTATGAGAATGTCATATTTAAAAATGTTCAAATTACAAAGTTTTTTATATTAAAAAATCAAATTAAATGGAGTTTTTCCATATTTCTTAATTCAAAAGGGGTTTCGTTGAAAAAAATTGAAATATAAGGTTATTTGATGATATTTTGTCAAGATAATAGTGTGTGTGTTCTTTTATTTTATTTTTTTAAATAATCTAATATGTTGCAATTTGATCTCGAAAGTTCTAATTTTGGCAATTAAGCTTCTAGACTTTTAAAAAACCTGCAATTTGGTCTCTGAATTTTCTAAATTGTAACATATTATTAAATTTTTGACAAAAAATATGTGAAATGCACATAATAGAATCTAAAAGTGTATTTGAGGGAAAATGAATTGAAATGACAAATATGTTATTTATATTATTTTTTTATGGTTCTTGGAGTTGGAAATTTGAAAGAAAATTTTTCTACGTTCAAAGACCATTTGTGCAGTAAACCCCTGTATTCAATGTAAAAATGTTGAACTATAACGAAGCTCATATACCTTTCGGGGAAAAAAAATGACTATTCTCTAGCTCAGCACATCCGAATGCGACACATAATATGGTGACACACATCATTTTCCTTCTATAGTTTATTTTGGCAATTCCTAAAAAGAAAAAGGAAAAAGGCAAATGGATCACGACATTTATTTATAAAGAAGTGACAACAATTAGCAGTAATTAATCATTAATCAATTCCAAGACAGGAAATCGTTTTGAGCCTTTGTGGGAGATTGATATAATTTCAAACGCCTGCTTTTTACCACGTAAACCAACGAATTATAATTCGTTTCGCGATCACATCACACATCAATTTCACATCACACATCAATTTTGCAGAGAAATTTTGTGGAACGGTATATTTTACTTACAATTAAGGAGATGGCTACGGTAGGGGCGTCTCTACGTAGGGTCATGTCTTAATTATCGTTGGATGGGAATCTGTGGGGAATAACGGGAATCTGTGGAGAATCTATTTATATACAGATTTCCATCTAACGGTAAATAGACAGGACCCTACGTAGGACCGTCCCTACTGTAGAGGCGTTCTACAATTAAAATTTTCTTTTAAAGCAAAAATAAAAGGTGCCAAAACCTAACTACGATTCTATCAAACAGTAAATAGAAATAAAAAAGAGGTAAAGTCGTGTTGATAAATTAAAACTGTATTCAATTTTGTAATAAAGAGAAAAGAAAAGAAAAGAAAAGGAATATACATTTTTCATGTGCCATAGAATTGTTTTGTTTTTTTTTTTTAAAGGAATGATTGTTTTGTTTTCTCATACCAGTTATTATTAAAAGAATATGTGAAAATTATGCATTGTAAGGCCTTTTTAGAAAAATAATTAGAAAAATACACTAGACTCTATTTTTTAGAAGTGGTATGCTTTTTATTAGAAAAATACTATTTTTTTAAAAATATTTAGAAAAATACCATTTTAAAAAAAAAATAACTGGTAATCAGTTCTCGAGTACAGGTAACTAGTAACCAACTAGTATATAACTGGTAACTGGTAATCAGTAACTACTTTTCAGAAACTTGTAACTAGTAACTATTTTAAAAATGGTATTTTTTCTAAAAACTTTTTAAAAAGTGATATTTTTAGAGCTTTGTAAAGGAATACCCTACTTTTGGGGGTAAGAATTAAAACATATCCTTTTTCTATTTTATTAAAAAATATATTCCTTTTTAATTTTCATATTTTTTAAATACCAAGACTACCCTTAGACACACGCTCCTTGCCTCCTCACTTTCACCCTTTTAGATCCTCTCTCATTTATGACTCTCTCTCTCTCTCTATCTACGAACAAAACCTTGAAGACCACCTCACTCACTCTCGATTTCGTGGTTCCAGACTCTGTCTCTGTCTGTCTTTGTCTCTGTCTCTCTGTCTCTCTGTCTCTCTCTCTCTCAAGACAAACGACGCCACCCTATAAGTGTCTCTAGATCGAGTTCACGAAGCTTCGGTCTTCAAGTTACAAGCCACCATTGAAGACCAACCTTCGACACTATCTATGGCATCCAATTCGGCTATTTTCAATTGAGCTTCGAAGGTTCATTTCCTTTAGGACATTATTTTTATTTTGTTACTAATTTATCTTTGTATCTCTCGATTTAGGTTTCTGGTAAATTAATTTACGGTGCATTTTTTTTGTAATTTAGAGAAAATCGATTGAACTTACTATTTGGTAAATTATTTTTTAAGCTGAATCGGTAAATCATTTTGATAATGAGTTTCAAATTTTTAAGCATTTTAGCATATTGTTATGTTTTGCAAATGATAACACGTTTTTGGGTTATTTATTAAAGAAATTGTTTCTGAATGGTACTTCTGAAAAAAAGATGAGAAAATCCTTAGATACCTAGTGTTGAGAAAATCCTTAGATACCTACTGAGTATAATTGGTACAAGTATGTGAAAAAAGATATTCATATATCCAGTGGGTTGCTCTTGTTCCTAGACATTTCAGATCCATTTATTTGGCTGTTGTTTCTCATTCTTCCTTTATGCTCTGTCGGATAGTCTATATATTGTTTAGGAATGGGTATTCATTTAGGAATGTTTACAAGTTCAAGCTTTTTTATTGCATTGACTTTGAACTTAGTACCACGATCCCCTCTTAGATCAATGAGTGATAGAAAGTCCCATGACATGCCAGCCCTTTGTAAATCAGAAATATTTTTTGGTTTACCATTTGCTAAAACAAAAATATCTTCGGGCAAAATCTTGTAAGTTTCCATTACTGGATTTGTTTCTCCATTGATTAACTATAACATGATATAGATTAGCTCCACATGGTTTAGCTTCTTCAAAAGTGATTACCGCAGCGAAAGGTGCTCTGTATAGCATGTCCATGTTCGAGATTATTAAAAGCTAAAGTAGCTATGCACACTAATTTTCAAAAGAAACACATAGTAGATTTTGAAATGCCGCCCTAAAATGTACACTGTATTTTTATTTTTTTATTTATAATTTTTTTTTGAGAAGAAAAGAAAAGTTATTAGAAAAGTCACTTGGGTATTTATTTTTTATATTGGTTGGTGCTTTAGCGTTCTATGGTCAGGTGGCCTTCTATTTCTTGTGCAACAGGAAAAAATGGAGAGTAAGAAAACACCAAGAAGCAAAAAGAGTGAAAGAAAGAAGAAATAAAGGAGGGAATTAGCTTAGATTTTCTTTCTTGTATATTTATTAGCTGTTGATCTGATCTTGTGACATCCCCCGATCCCACACACGTATGTGAGGATATTCGTAAAATTATTTAGTGAGATCGAGAGAAGCCACTCGACTTAGAACTGATAAAATAGGGAAAATTTAAAACTTTTTAAACATCCTGGGGGAAAAAGGAGAATTCCACTCATAATTTTACATACTTCGATGCATACATATATACACCCTGGCAAAGTGGGCCTTTCGTAAAATATATATAATATACACACACTCAGAATAGGTACAAAATCCTCTGTCAGAAAACTATAGCGTCAAAATGCTCATATACACAAGCCGCGGTCAAAAAGTAGGCGCTCCTCCCCTAACTCACATAGCATTAGTACCCTCTGCAATGTAAGAATATTTGTGAGTATGAAACTCAGTAAGTAACGTATGCAAATGCAGAGTACACATGACAGAGAACAGATAATTATATGATTGGGATCCCTGTGTATATTGTATTGCCTGACAAGACCATGAATCGCATACTGAGCTACTCAGAGAACATATAACATATCATGAGCAATATGGAGGTATCGAGTCCTAGAGAATCCCCTCTGTGTACAGTAGAGGTCTACCCCATACCGCCGTCAGAGTGTTCCCGAAGGAACCATATTGTCCCCGAAGGAACCGGAGTGTCCCCGAAGGAACCAGAGAGTGTCCCCGAAGGAACCATATCACATATTTGGGCGCTGGCCCACCACACCCTATTCACCAATACTCATCAGGCAATATAAATACACCACGTGTTTATGTCTCATGCAAAACTGAATAACAGATGCATATGTACATATATTCACAAATTCCATAATCATATATTTCACAGATTTACAGAAACAAAGAATTTCTTACATTGCAGGTGTGACGTTACTTACATGGATTCCAAACTTTTATGAGTTTTCCTTTGTGAAATGCTCTTCGCTCAAGGTAGAATTTGACGTGTTCCTAATATTTTCCAATGGTAAGTTTACTTGGTCACTTAAAAAAAATTTCTTGTTTTTACTCTATGAACAAAATATGACTTATAACTTAGGAACCTAAACTAAGGAAGTGTGAACTAAATGAATTTACCATATAAAAGAAATGCATCTGACTAGCATAAACATAAATCTTTATAATTTAACTCCAACAAGAGAAGAATCAATCATTTCCACATATGTTAAAGAAAGAAAAGAAAGAAAAAAAAAGAAAAGAAAATACCCCTGATTTCGTATAAATTCATCACAGGACATAGTAATAAAGTTACATTTCATAAATAGAGTTCCTTTAGTTATATATGAATTCATCCTCACAAGTATTATACAATTACAAAACCTTAAAATTGTTTCTATATATCTGTCCAAATAAGGATAAAGAATAGAATTTCACTCAAAAGTAATGAAACAAAGATATAATACTACTTTTTTGAAAGTCTAATCTAACAAGATTATAAAATTGTCCTGATTCATGCCTTTCTCTATACCATAAACATACAAATATATATATATAGATACAAATCTAAATTTCAACGAAGGCAGTAGTTGAATTCAAGTCCATTTAATAACTATAGTCAAGGGGTACAAACAATCAAATAACAACCTCTTCTCTTTTTTTTTTTTCTTTTTTTTTTTTCTGTACGACTTCAACGTTAAATAAATATCTATATACATACATATACACGTATTCCTTTAATAAGTAAAACACGAGAACAACTCGTGTATATATCACAAAATTAATGCCAAAAGATAATGAATAATAACTTTGTAGAATTACCTTAAAAAGGATCAGCACTCAAGATTACAATAGACTATTTTTAAGAAAAATAAACGATGATATTTTTGTCTCGTAGTTCACTAATTACCCTCCTTGCTACTGACCTGTTTCTCTCTTTTTTTTTTTTTTTTTTTTTAAATCTTTGGAAGTGGGATGAGAGAGGGAAAAGATGGTGAGAGTTCCTAATGACTCCACTAATTCGGCTACTGCTTGACTGACTCTCTTTCTTTGAGCTTAAAAAAAATATCTAGAATAATCAAGGCTTTGCCGACTTAGCAAGAGTCGGTTGTTCCCCTCTATTATAGAATCAATAATAATAATAATGATAATATACGTGTTGTCAATAAGTGTGTACAAAAATCAGACCTAATTCATTTATAAGAAAAGTAAGAATTACTTAAATAAAGAAAATCATATACATAGGACACAAACAATTTGAGTAAGATAATTAAAACTACGTGCCACCTTAATTTAATAACTTTAACTATGCTATTATTATTATTATTATTATTTTTTATAAAGGAAACAAGATATAAGTACACATTTATAATTACAGACAATAGCACTAATAGGAATCAAATAAGGCATGTTTAAAATTTAACTTAAAAAAAAACATAGATATATATACAAATAGGTTTCTAGAACATTTTCTAATTAAAACACACATATCCCATGTAAAAACAAAATTAACTATTATAAATTAAAATCACCTTAACAAGATACTCAAAGAAATAAAATAACACTAATGATTAGCCAAAATGTAAATATGTAATGTTTTATTAATTGGCTTAATACTCGTTAAAACTTATACCAAGAGCATTTTCGGAGCATTTCACTGCAAAATATCTTAGAATCTAATAAGGGTTAATAATCATAGTAATTAAAAATCAAAACTTAAAATAGTATGCAAATATAACACTAATATAAATTAAAATGTTATGTAATCACGTTATTATTGGCTTTTTAATTATGTGAGGAATTGGGTGTCATTGGGAAATTTGAGATATCACAGATCTTGTGCTTTATGTCTTCCTCTTGTGTTTGTAATTAAGTTAGAATGATGAGTTATGAGCATCAGGAATTAATATTTCTGTTTACTTGATTAAATAAAGTGGTAAATAACACGTAAAATATTCGTTTACTTGATTAAATTTGTTAAAAAATGGTAAATAAGATGTAAATGATCCATTTACCTGATTAAACTCGATAAAAAAGGTAAATAAGTTGTGAATACGTTAGAATGGTGAGTTACGAACATCAGGAATTAATGTTTTTGTTTACTTAACTAAAATCAATTAAAATTTAATTGAAATTATTTAAATTTAGAAATATTAAAAAAATAAATTTAAATATTCAATTTAAAAAATAATTTAGAATATTTAAATTTATTTTTTTTAATATTTCTAAATTTAAATAATTTCAATTAAATTTTAATTGATTTTAGTTAATTACGGGTAATTTAAACTAGATTATAGATAAGAATAGTAAAGTTTGAATTTTAAACTTTTTTATTTTTACCAAATTTTTTTAAATTTCTTTTTTTTTTCACCCCAAATAAATGACTATTTAAAGAAATACCATTTACACCCCTAAAGAATACAGCACATGACTGGCACATGTCATTTCCGTCCATAATTTAACAGCCCTTAACAGTTTGGAGTTAATTGCCACTTTTTTGAGAATTTAAAGGGTTAATTACAAAAAATTTTAATTCAGGGGCTACATTGCCAATCCACGAAAAATTCAGGGGGTAACTGTTGGAATAATGTCCTATAAAGCAGTTTATTATTTTGACATTATAAACAATTTATTATCGGATTATTTGTTATCTATTTGTTGTTAATAAATTTCATGTTATGAATTTTATTTCACTAATTTCTTATTGATATACATATGATGTGTATGTTTATCTTATGCAAAAATCTAAAACATTCCGAGACATATAATGAGTAATAAATGAGTAATAAAGAATTATTCGTATGATGAGTTCATATGTGGGAGACATTATATTCTTTATTTTATTATGTCTAAATTAAAGTGTTCGCATTCTGCATATTGAAGATGGAATACTTTACTATGCCATAGAATGTAGTATTATCTATTTAATTAATGAAGTCTCCAATTATCGAAGTGAGTCTTCAGATAGAAACACTAATGTATTATAAGAAAGTTATAACAGCATCGAACAAGACCTAGTAAATTAGAATTTGAGGTTAAGTACCGTAACTCAAATTTCTAATTTCACTAATCTAGCATTATTGTAGAAGACCTTAATCCTAGTGATTAACGAACTTACTTTCATGTGTTTTGTCTTTTTGAGTTACTAAAGGACTAGTTCCGATTTATAGTTCGAACTCCGGTATCTTGGAAGATAAGGTATATGAAATGTGTAGAACGTTTTTATGATGGACACCGTGCATATGATGTCACTTTTAGTTTTTTCAAGTACTTAGATAATATAAACTAGGACCTCGGTATTCACTATGTGAATTTGACTATGTTAGTATAAGCAGATACAAACACCGTAGTCAATTATTATCCATTAGATGAAAAATAGTAACTCAAAGGTAAATATGTACTAGAGGGGTAATACGGTAATTTCACCCTACTAGTACGATATTGCATAGGGGATATGTGTGGAGGTATAGTATATGCTAAATAGATCAAGCTAACTAATTATTAATAAGCTTCACAGAAAATAAAAATGACATTTAGTCCAAGAGTTCAATATTGGACCTATAGTGGTGTGCCCCAATATTAATGGATAAGGCCCAATCATAATTAAGAGTTAATTATGATAGTGGGTATATGGTCCATTGGAGCTTGGGCTTTATGGATCCATCTGGTCCCCTGTCTAGCTCAAAATAAAGCCCAATAATTATTTGATGATCAGTTGAGCCCAACAAGCCCAATAAGCCCATTAGGGTTTACTAATCTCTCTATATAGTTAAGAGAAAAGTTCTCTAACTAGATAATTAAGTGTTACACATGAAACACTTCCTTAAGAGAGAGTGTCACATGAAAACCAGAGAGAGGAAGAGTAGTAGAGAAAAATCGGCCACACTAGGGGATTCACTGTCCTTGGTATTTTTGGCCATCCCGGAGAAATCGGTTTGAAAAGATTGTTTTCTTGTTCGTCTGCGGATATGTTTGTTGGAAATTGAGAAGGTGACCACCCATCAGATCAATCAAAAGGCTTTCGAGAATAGACAGGAAGACGAAAAGATTGTGGAGCGAATCCAGGTATTGTTCTTATCTAGATCAAGAGTTAATTTATGTTAGATCACGATCCGAAAGGTTTTGTAAATAGAAAAATTTTAAACGACCAATTCCGCTGCGTTTCTTGATTTTACAAAACTATGGTGTTCTTGAAAATGATTTTATGAAAATATTTTCCGGGAATTTATTCCAGTAAACACCAGCAGTAACTATGCCAAAAACCCAAAAAAATAAGCTTGAAATGTGGCATTTCTGCAATTTTATTCATCATCCAGTTTTTATTTTTTTCACAATGAACAAAAAGGTAATAATTATAAAACAATTTCTGATAATATAGCACTATTCAAATATTCTTAAGAAGTTAATATGAAGTATTCACTTTTTTTTTTACTTGTTAATAGTACAAATTTGCAAAAAAAAAAAAAAAAAAAAAACAAAAGTACGGGTATTAACTTGCAGAAATTATAAATATTAGAGTATTTATTTGTAGAGTTCAAAAGTGAGGATACTAATTTGCTTAAATTGTAAATGTTAGGATATCAATTGTTAGGAATATGCCCTAGATAGGAGTTTTTTTGTTAGGCATTTTAATTAATGTCTATTGGATTTAAGTATCATCTATTTATTGTTAATAAATTCTATATTATGTCTCAATTATATACTGTGATGTCTATGTTTTCTATTATGTAAATATCTAGAAGTTTCCATGACTAATAATGAGTAATAAAGAATTATTCGTCGTGTGAATTGTTTACATATGGAGGACTAAATTTTATACATCATTATGTCTAAATAAAAAGTTCGTATTCTGTAAATAAAGATGGAATACTTTATTTTGCCACATATTGTAGTGTTATCTATTTTAATGGGATTGATAAAGTCTCCAATTATTGGAATATTTGACTTCGGATAGAAACACTAATACGTTATAAGAAAGTTATAAATACATTGAACTAGACCAAGTAAAAATAGAATTTGGGGTTAAGTATCGTAACTCAATATTCTATTTTTCACTAATCTAGCAATGTTGCAAAATTACCTTACTTCTAGTGATTGTCGGACTTGCTTTCCTGAGATTGATATTTTTGACTTACTAAAGGACTAGTTCTGTTCTATGGTTTGAACTCCAGTATCTTGAAAGATGAGATTTGTGAATTGACGAGAACGCTCTTCATGGTTTGGACACTATATCTATAATGTCACTTTGAGTTTTTTCAAGGACTTAAATGATAATAACCAAGCACCTAGAATTCACTTTGTTGATTTGACTGTATTTGCATGATAGTTACAAACACCGTAGTCAATTATTATCCAGATGAAAAATGGTAATTTAAAGATAATTATGTACTAGAGGGATAATACGGTAATTTCATCTCACTAGTTCATCATTGCATTGGGGATATATCTGCAAGTATCGTAGATGCTGAATGAATCAAGCTAATTAAAGTGTTAATCAGCTTCATAAAAAATATATGACATTTAGTCTAAGAGTGCAATATTGGACCTATAGTGGAGTGTCTTAATATTAATGGACATAGCCCAATCATAATTAAGAGTTAATTATAGCTGTGGGTAATTGGCCCATTAGAGCTTAAACTACTTAGATCCATAAGGTCCCCTGTTTCGTTCACACATAGCTCAATAATTATTAAATGGTCAGTTGAGCCCAATATGGTTTACACCTCTCAAAGACTTAAGAGAAAGGTTATCCTAAACCTCAGTAACAGTTCTACATGCCACCCATAGTCTATGGACTATGATTTTTGTGAGACACAGAGAAAAAGAGAGAGTGAGAGAGAACTGAGTAATAGGTGGAAAAATCTCATACTCATTCATGGCCCCTAAGGGCAAGATACCCATGATCGTAGATGTACAGTCAAGGAGAAGGAAGAACATCTTCCGGATCGTTCTGCTCATCTCTTGTTAGGAATCAAGAAGGTACCCATACACTGGATCATTCAATGGGCTCTAGAGAATAGGCAGGAAGACTTCGTAGTGGTGAAACGCTTCCAAGTTTTATCTAAATCAAGATCCATAAATTAATTTATGTTACATCACTGATCCTGTTTTTTTTTTTTTTTGTTTTGTAAAGTTTCAAGAAAAATTTTAAAATATTAATTCCGCTGCGTTCTTGATTTGTTTACCAAACTGTGGTAATCATTTTTAGTAAAATCATATTTTGAAATCGTTTTTCAGAATTTCCAGCATCAATTTGCAGAAATTGAAAAGTTAGGGTATTTATTTGTAGAAGCTCAAAAGTCGGTTTTTTTTTTTTTTTATAGCAGAAAAGTTAAAAATTAGGGTGTTTTCATGTCAAATAACTCTAAAATAAATTGCAATTTTTTATGGTATATCGGTTTCTTCATGTTAAGTATCAAACTGTATTGTTCTTTCCTGGGAAATTCATTCTGTATTTGATCCTACACACGTATATAAGAAAATATCATTTTGTGCAGAATACTTATTGTTTCTTTTCATGTCACTTTCTATTGGCTTCAATCTCTTTTTCCTCACTGCTCAAGTATTTGATAATTCCTACTTTGTTTTGATTAGTTTATGATTTCTTTTGTCTAATTTGTTTAACTCTATGTAGGGTTGAGCTCCTGAGCATGAGTGAAAATTGCTTAATTCCAACTTGAAGTGGTAAAGAACTTAACTGTCCAGGATAGGATTTTATGTGGGAAAATGAGACGAAACAAATTAAGCTAGAAATAAAGAGACTACCACCAAGATTTTTTTTTTCCATACCCGTATAGGACCACTATTTGCTTGATAATTCATTACCATTATTTGTCAAGCTTCACAAAGGGTCTCATCAGTCTCATACTTTATCCTATGTGAGAGGTATTTATACCAAGATATGACACAAAACAACTTCTTTTAGCCGTGGACAAAAACTCTTACGAATTGGGTACTTGACATGATTTATTTTGCCATTTCTAAAACTAATACTTTTGTTAAACAGGTGCTATCAATGAAAGTAGCCCAAGTTTTAGGTTCCAATCGTGAATATACACGCCTTGAAATTTCTAGCAAGACCAGACTTTGTATCTTCCTCGAATTTCATATATCCAGACATTCAAATAATGGTTTTGTCAAAGCTATTCGACTCCATGTCTTGTAATAAGAAAACTCTCTCTTTACATATGAGTGTGAAATTGTAGAATAACGGAAACGAAAGAGGCCAAAAATAAACAACTACAAGAGTAGCATAGAAAACACGATATTTTAGAGAGGATATACTCCAAAAAAAAATTGTCACATACAATCTAACAGCAAAAATGTTTTTTGATGCTTAAAAGTCACAACCTTGCCAAGTCCAAACTATGTCCTTAAGAGAAGGCTTCAAGTCATGGTCAAAAAACTCTCTGTATTCCAAAGTGTCGCCACTTGTTTTCTTCAGCTCCACAACATGAAAAGCAGGCGTGACTTCAAAAATCTCAGCCTCTAAAGCAAGCGGCCCTTTCCTTCCTTTCCTGCTGCCCTGCAATTTCACTGTCCCGTCTTTCCTAATCAATTTAAGCCTCTCAGTCTCCGCTATCTCTTCGAATTTCGAAACAATGGCAGATGCAGGCTTCGTTGTAGTGAATCTAGACGACGATCTCTGCTTCCTGTCCTTCTCGAACAAGCTGGAAAGATCCAAACCGGGCGAAAGAGATATGATGTCAAATGCATTGAAGAAAGCAGGCTTCACTGGAGGACTCATTGTCGTCTCACACCCCGAATTACTCTTCATCTCTAAACTTTCTTCGCAATCCAAACCCGAAAAAAAAATATTGGTGTCGTTTACCAATGAGTTATCAATATCATCCTTATTTGGAAGAGCTTCAACGCGTTTAAACCCTTTCTTAAACCAACTGTTCTCCATGAGCTCGGCAATAGTAATTCTTGTACTTGGATTCGTATCAAGAATCCTCGAAAGAAGCTTTCGAACCTCTTGCGGAAACCATTGTGGGCACCTGAACTGACCCCTAGTAATCTTCCTACAAAGTTCCGTTTGATTCAGATCATTGAAAGGAAGAAAACCCGCCATTAAAACAAAGAGAACAACCCCACAAGACCAGATATCAGCCTTAGCTCCGTCGTATCCTCTCTTGTTGATGACCTCTGGCGCCACATACGCCGGAGTCCCGCATGTCGTATGGAGCAGCCCGTCGTGTCGTTTTGAGTCCCACAAAGCGCTCAACCCGAAATCCGAAACCTTGAGACTGCCATTCTCGTCGAGAAGGAGATTCTCCGGCTTGATATCACGGTGGTAGACTCCCCTGCTGTGGCAGTAATCAACGGCTCCGATCAACTGTTGAAAGTAGCCCCGGGCAGCGTCCTCTTTGAGCTTTCCTTTTGCGATTTTATCGAAAAGCTCACCGCCTCTTACGTACTCCATGGCAAAATAGATCTTGGTCCTGCTCGCCATGACTTCGTGGAGCTGAACCACGTTAGGGTGTTTCACCAAACGCATGACGGATATCTCTCTCTTGATTTGGTCCATCAACCTGGGGCGTAAGACCTTCTCCTTGTCGATGACTTTAATGGCTACACTTTCGCCGGATCGGAGGTTTCTGGCATGGTAAACCTTGGCGAAGTTGCCGTGTCCGAGCATTTGTCCGAGCTCGTACCTTTGCATCAATATTGTTGCCTTCTTCTCCATTTTTTTGTGTTTGTTTTTGCTCTGTTTTCAGAAAAAGAGGCAGCAAAAATGGACGGAAAATGAGGGGGGAACGGTTTCACCGTCCATATTTCTCTTGCTCTGCGTTTTTGGTTGGCAGATATGATGAGGGCGGTACAAATAAGTTTTAAATATTAGAGAGAAGAGATCCTATTATTTTTCACTCCTATAAGTTAGAGGAAATACTGTTAACCGAAATTCAAATTGAAATGTGATAATATCTGTAAGAGTTTTATTATTATTATTATTATTATTATTATTATTATGGTGCTTCTTCAATGGTTATTATAATACTTATTTTGCTCTAATTTTAATTGTCGGATTTTGAACGATGACTATAAGAAAAAAAATAAAGGATATTTAATACTTTATAAATATAAAAATTAATTTATTGATTATATGGTGGGTAACTTTTTTGTTATTTGCTAAGTTGGACCTTTTTTTTTTTTTTTGTTCCAATCACATTAATCTATTAATTCCTATCTCATCTTGTTTCATTTTTTCAATCTCATTTTTTTTTCTCATTAAAATTGAATGTTAAAATTCAGTTTAATATGGTATTATGTAATATTTTCATGTTAAAGGCAATTAAAGAAACTGTAATATTAAAACTAAAGTTTACGTGATAATACATTACAATTTCAGTTTAATTTTTTTAAAATTAAACATTAAAATAAAATGGGATAATAACAAAACTATATCCTAGTTTTTGATGAATTGCTCAATATATCCCTTCAGTTTTTATAAATTACAAAAATATCCCCTATGATTAGGGCTGGCAATTTTCTACACGACACGACGATACGACTCGAAAACGACACGAAATAAACGGGTTTGGGTGACCCATTTAATTTTCGTGTCAATTTCGGGTTGACACGTGTAACACGTATAATAAACGGGTGGGTTTCGGGTCAACCCGCTTAACCCGAAAATGACCCGTGTAACCCGTTTAATTAAACGTGTCGTTTCCGTGTCATTTTCGTGTCGTGTCAACACGACACTAATACGACACATTTATTAATATTTTAATATATTAAACGTGATTTTAATTAATTCTAAGCATATTTATAGGAGAAAAATTAAATTAAGTAGTTATAATCGTGTTAAATTAGAATAATCGTGTCATTTTTGAATAATCATGTCAAACGGGTCATAATATGACACATGACACGTTTATTAAACGGGTTACACGTGTCGTGTCGTGTTACACGTGTATTAATCGTGTCGTATTCGGGTTTAAATTTTTGACACGTTTATTAATCGTGTTGTGTTCGGGTTAGGTGTTATCGTGTCGTGTCGTAATCGTGTCGACCCGAACACGACACGATAACACGAATTGCCAGCCCTACCTATGATTGACAAATTAATATAAATTTTACCCCTATAGCTTATTAGGTCAAAATTAACAAACAAAATGTCAAAATTACCCTCTTTATAAATTTGTAACAAAATAATAATATCTTCTTTTTTAGGTCAAAATTACCCCTGTAGCTTATTAGGTCAAAATTAACAGCCATCACCAATAAATATATGTGAGCTTTTAGGAATTCAATTATAATATCTTTCAAACATACAAAAATTTCTTCTTTTTTTCCTCTGAATCCATTATCTCATTTCAAAAGGTAAAATTTTTCGCCATTAATAATTTTAACTACGAATTTTATGTGTTAGTCCAATGAGATCCGATAGAATAATACAAATTAAATGTTTTATTTACGTTAATAAAGGAAGTGTGGATTTGTTATTTGCCCAAAGGCTAAACATGGTGTTTCTCTTTTCCACGATAATATCTCATTATATTATCATTATTACTTTTACTTTTCTCTTTGTAACACTGATGTAAGAAAGTTTTGAAACAAAAAATATTTTTTTTGCACGGAAATGATCAAGAAATTGTTACTATGATGCAATTTATTGTTTTTTCAGTATAAACATATGGAAGTACTGGATCTTTATTCCAGTTACTTGCGAATATTTTAATAGATTACTTACACTTTTATACCTTACGTTTTGACAGTTTGTTCATGATATATTGTTTTCTAATTTCCTTTTAATTTAACAATAGTTGATTAGTATGGTATCTATATTCTTGACTGAGGATGAGAGGAGAAAGGCTCGTTGGAAAGCTAGAAGATGGTATCTTCTAGTAAGAATAACAAAGAGTTTTTGTATATTTGTAAACCATGAGTCTCTAATGGAAATCATGTATGATATTTACTTTCATGTTGTGCAGAGTAAAACATTGTCGTGGACTGATTTACTATTACACAAACGCTTGGATTGATTTACTATTACACAAACACCGGGAGAAAATGCACTATTATGAAATGTTTATGGGTTGTCTTGACAAATACGGTGAGGCAAGGGATTCTTTTCTTTATTTTTTCTTTGTTATAGTGATTTTGTGATATACCTTAGAAATCTAACTATTAATCAAAATATTAGATTTTCATTCCCATTCTGGTGTCAAATCACTTCATTCTTGTATGATTGTTCCAATCTAACCTATACCAAGTTGTTTATACAATGGTGCCAATTTCACCAACTCACTAGTTGTTTAGACTCCGGTGACAACCTCACCTACTCTCGGGTTCTTTAGATTTTGATGGCAACCTCACCTAAATCGGATTGTTTAGACTCTGGTGGTAACCTCACCTATGCATGGTTATTTATGACTTCGGTACCAGCCTTATCTCACACTCAATATTTTTTCAATGATCAAGAGTGAACATACTCAAAAACTCTCCTCATAAAGTAATGAATACAATTTGGGCTTAGGAGATTTGAGAACAATGCACAATAGATGATTTAAGATTGGCTCAATATGATTTGAAAGTTAATTCAATATAAGAATAGGCTTTTGTACTTTGAAAGTAGTTGGATAACAATTTAGGTTCATGCAAAGTCTTTTTCAAGTCTTAAAATAGCTTCTATTTATAAGTTTTAGTGAAAACTAGCTGTTTATAACTATTAGACACACTTTCTACCATTTTCGGTAGACCGAAAGCGAGTTTTCGATAGACTGAAAATACTAACCATTGGTAATGCTTTTGCAACGGTCAAATTTTAACAGTAACATTTTTCTCGCTGCTATTTTCGGTAGATTGAAAATCTTGCTTATTTTAGCTATTTCAGCATTTGGCCCTTTTTCAGATTTTGACAACTTTTGGTATTTTTCAAAAACTGGCTTCTAAATTATTTTAAACACTTTAAAAATATTGGAAATCAATTTGGAAAGAATATTTTGGCTATTGCAAACTTGTTTTAGTTTCACAAATGTATTTAACAATAATTTAGAAAGTGTTCATACTAAAATATATTCTAGTTTGCAAATAGAAAATCTCTTTTTAGCCTATGTCAAATAATCATGATTTCAAATATATTTGCAACTCATTTAAACTTAAGAAATCATGTTTTAAAGAATATTTTTTTCATTTAAATAAATCATTATTTTCTATTTTCAAACATATATAATGAAATAACCATTTTAAGATTAAAATAATTTAAAAATTCTTTTTGAAAGTATGAGCCAATGCAAAGAGAATTTATGTACAATGAACTAAATTAAATACAAGACTAAATATGAAATATGCCCTATCTAAGTATAGTCTTGTATCTTGATTGTCCATCTTCAAGCTTGATTCTAATAAGTCTAATATATATCTATCTTCAAGCTTGATTCCTTGATTAACTTGAGTTAGAACTTCTAAAGCTATTTCACTACGTACTCAAGTTAAATTATTAGTACTAAATCAAATGTTTGTTATCTTCAAAATAAGAGTGAGTAAGATTGAAACCTTAATTTTTCAACAAATTGAGATTGACAACTTATCAATTAACCAAAAAAAGAAAATTGTCACCATCAGTTCAAAGGTTGTGAGATGTTCTTAAAAGGATGCCCATCACACCAAAATATCTCAAAACAAAAATATTCTCCACAGGTCAAGCTCATCCACATCTGTATGATCATGGCGACAAAATGTAGGCCAGACAACCAGCTACTCAACACTAAAGTTTGCCCTTTCATCTGTATCACACGACTAAAATGAGCTAAAACTCAGTAAGTAAAAACTATGCATGCTTATGTATGCTTTAAAATCTCATCAAGTTCCCATTATATACTTTTTTTTCTTAAACATTTGAGTCCATGTATTTTCTTTTTTAAAAAATACTCATAGTTGGGCCCCTTAATATATTGCTAGTCCCGTAAGTCGATACGCCGTGATAATATAGGGCGGAAACTCTGGCCAAGAGTAAAAACAAGGTGCGACTGTCGTGTGAGGTTTTTGAAAACTTCTTCCTTCATATAAAGGGGCATCCCACACCACGATAATATTGTCCCGTGTCAAAAAAACATATCATAAGATCTGCAAGTCTCGCTTCAACGGGAGAGTCTGCATCAACAGACTTACCTACCCAGCTCCGACAGACTAGCAATTGCTATTAAAACTTATCTTATAATATTAGTACAATGGTACTTACTTTCAAATACTTTATAATGAAATTCTTAATTTACATATAAGATGTGCCATGCACATGCCATTTTATAACTTTCAAGAATAAGTATGTTTCACATAATGACATCTTCTATGTAGTTCTTGTGACGCAGTTGTAAGTCTTTACTTATCTCGTGTCCTGAATAGAAATTGAAAGTGGAAAGGGTCAATATCCTCTAGAGATTGGTATGCTAACCACCTGTCATAAATTACTATTATTCAAGATGCACATTTTACTAAAAGAACGCATCAAGATACTTGAACAAGACTGAAATCAGAATTTTCACTAAATTAAGAAATTTGATCTTAAAATGACTAATAAGTGTACAAATTACTGAAGGTATCTGGCAGTCAATAACAAGCATTGAAAAACTGTTCAAAAGTATTAAAATATAAATACTAGTTCATTAATTAAAAAAAATGACCTAAAATGGCACATAATTTTGTAAAACTAGTCCAATTGCCTCTAAATGGTGCCCTTTTATTTTAAAAATATTTGGACAGTACCTCCCCTATTTTAAGGACATTCCCACATGATTAAAATCATGGTTTTAAACCTGTAATAACATTTTATAAGCTAATTCCTACATATACACCTCAAAGAGAATTACTTAGAATGGCATAAGTACACTTGAACTCTTTTTTGGTTTAAACAAAGTTTAAAACCACTTTTACACTTGTATGTCATCACAACCAGCCACCAAATGAGTGTAATAAATAATAGGATCAATAAAATATACACTCCAAGTTTAAGAAATCAGATTATAAATATAGAAAACTTAATCTACTACACATGAAAATACTTTTTTTTTTTTAATTTTAAAAGTGGGGCTTAACTAATGACCTCCACTTATTATAAATTAAAAGAAAATACCTACTACTACCCGATCCCCACCCCACCCAATTAGAGATAATAGGCTTTCACGCCTACCCCCGGTGTGACTCGAACCTAGGACCGAGATCCTAGATAGTGGGTGCTCTTACTATTTGAGCCAACCTACTTCGTCAATACACATGAAAATACTTAACTCCATAAATAGCAAACTTTGGGACTTTAGGTCTAACTGTAATCCTCCACTTAAATTTTATGTTTACAGCAATATATAAATTTCCTACGACCTTTATTCATCAAATAAAGGCTTTGGTTTAAGGGCTGCGGTAAGAAAAATCAACTACAAACTCAAAATCTCAATTAGGCCTCACCTTGACTAGTTTGAACTTTTGCTAAAGCTCTTACCTTCTACCTCCACCAAATTGATTCTCAAGACTTAGAAATAGATTTTAGGACTCAAGAGAAGGAATCATTATTTAAGTAGGAACAAGTAGATAATTGAAATTAAAGAATAAGACTTAGAAAGAAGAACTAGTAGAATTACCTTGACTAGTTTTGGTTTATCTTGCTTTCTAGAGTTCCAACTTGAGTTCTACCACTTGGAAACTCTTGGATATGGCTAAGAGGAGTTGAGAGAAGTGTAAAAAGGTACTAGAGAGGTTTAGGTCGTGGCTGGAGAGAAATGAGAAGAAAATGATCAGATTTGGTCTAAAAGTAATACTTAATGACTAAGAAATGGTATAACTTAAATTCTGAGGGGTATTTTAGGTATTTTACACATTACTTTCCATGTATCCAGCTCTAAAATATTTTTAGCATACTCACCACATTGCTGGTCATTCCTATACACCCAAGTGTAGATAAAGTTGGTGAATCCTAGCTTAGAAAGTGAAAACTAGTCATACTTTGACCCACAATCCCATGTGACAGGTCTTATTGTAATATGGTGAAACCTAGCCCCATAACCAATCATTAAACATAAAAATAAGTCAACTAGACTCTAATTAATAATGCAAATATAGTATTAGCACTTAATAATTAGAATGCACAAAAATGACATTACGCAATTAAGCTGAATCTAAGCTAGCTTAGTGCAAATAAAATACAAATCAATGTCGTGAATGCCACCTCGTGCTTACCTGAAGCCAAAAAATAAAATGCTATAAATAAGTCCTGAACATTAAATTAAAGCTTTTTGACTTGTTAAACACAAAGTGAATTCGGTTCTGTAAAGCGTGAAAATTGTATTTTATTGAAAAACTACTATTTGACTAAGTTATCAACAAACATGATGTTAATGTATGTGCACATAATATTACTTTCATAAATATATTCTTTGTTCTTTTAGCACACCCAACTCTCTCTCTTTGAGGGTATTAAACCTTTATACTGTATCGGGACACTTTGACAATTATTAGTGTAATAACATATATGTAAGTGCACATAACATAAGGAATGAGCATGTTACTATGAAAGTGGTATTAATAACTTCTAGATGCCTAATATGCAATTGGAACATATTTATTATTACTTTAGTATGCATGTGAGAATCTCGAGCACCATAAAAACAAAGTAAAATTAAATTAAAACCAAATCTAAACAAAATAAAATAAAATAACTAAAATTATTTAAAATCTAAACTATAATTATTCAAAGACACACATTTTTTATAAGTTAAAAGCACAAATAACTTTATTTTTGTAGAATTATCAATCCTATCTTATACCAACCTCCGTGTTGCACTACCAAATATTCCAAATGTGGCAAGTCTTTATGCCAGACCTCTTCATCATCATCGATTGCTCTACAGCAGCTTCTGATAATTTTCGATTTGACCGAAGGAAAGGTTTCTGAGGGGATAAAGCTAGGGGATGGTTGCGTTTTGTCTTAAAACATGTAACAAATCAATTACTAGTTCTTTGTTAAAACTTATTCTGAGAGTAGCTAGAAAACCTGTTCTTGTTACACACCGTGGTTCTCGGGTACTATTTTCAAGATGCAAATATCATTCTCTCTAAAGGCTTCGTTTGAATATAACTAATTTCTAATTGTTATTTCACCAAGTTTGTTTAATCTTCTCAGCTTCTTGGGAATACTAAAACTGAGTAATTTTGAATATAATTTATAGAATGTCTCAACTTGTTCCATTGTTACAAACTCCTTACCCATCAAGTCCAAGTCTAGTTCGTCTTCAGGATTTTTATCAATACCAAAAAAAATCATTAAATTATTCCATACTTGGACCTTATGATCAGTCCATTCGCTGTGGTTATCAACACCATTCTCCTCATCATCATTGTTTTTGGAAACAAACCCTTCACCTGCCATTTTCTCTTTCTCCTGAACATCTTGTTCTTTGATTTGGTCTTCGTACTCACCCTCTATATTTATCCCACCGACATTCAGAAAATCTTCATCATCATTCAAGTTGATAGTGTACTGATCGTTGGTTTCTTGATTCAAGTTTGATGTAGAAGTACTTGCCATTTTCGAGAAACTTGCTGCAAAAAAAAAAAAAATTTGGAATATGTTTTCTATGTGCCTTAAAATCGATTGAAAATAAAAAACGTAATTTCTTGCTTATAATTTGACTTTAAACAATGAGGATTGGAACACGAAATAAGAAAGCATTGGAAAATGACATATATAATAAGTTTTAGCAGCTAACTTAATTAATTATTAGTTTGATCAAAATTCGAGGAAAGTCCCTTGTATATAGCACAATTTTTTAATTCGATTTGTAATATTCGTACTTTAGGTCATATGAACATTATTGTGTCTCAATTATTAGTTCGATCAAAATCCGAGAAAAAGTTCATTGTATATAGCACATTGTTTTTGAATTCGGCTAGTAAAATTCATATTTTAGTCATATAAACATTGTTGTGTCTCAATTACTAGTTCGATCAAAACATGCACATTCTTTTCAATTCGACTTGTAATATTCATACTTTAGGCCAAATGAATATTATTGTGTTTAGGTGTGTGTTTATTCACACATTATTGTGCCATGATTAAAAAAGTAGGTTATATTTAGGAGGGATTTTTTGAAAATTATATCACCTTTTTGTGTGATATTTCGAAGGGTTCATTTAAAAATAATATTGTATTTTTCGAGAATCCCAATTTTAAAAATCCTCGTTTCCCTCCTGTAATTAATTAAAAGAACACCTAATGAAAACCTAAACTTATTATTGCCTTGGGGTTCTCGAATACAAGTGCGGCTTTAATTTAAGACTATTGGTATTCTACTCATTATTAATATCATGATCCAAACCCCAGGCCAGTGGCAGAAGAGGAATTTCACAAGTAGAAATTCATAAGTTATTTTAGAAAATTATAGAAATTTCAATTTTTCAGAGAAACGGCAACTAGTTTAAAAAATGATAGCTTCTGTAAAAGTTTGTAAAAATAATCCAAATTGTAAATTCCCACAGTTTTGTGATTACCACTAGACATAGACTATTAAATAATAGTCATAAAATATACATATGCATCACCATCATCATCGCAAGTAGGTATAATAGGTAATACAGGCTAAATCCAAAGTATGAGCCTTAAAGTGTTATTACAAATCCAAAATGAGAGTTACTACGTAGTTACCAAAGACTAAACTAATAACCAACTTCCTCTCCTAATCACTCTACTCCAGAGTTGACCAAGTCACACTGCATACTACCTGAGAGGGGAAAAGATAAGGGCTGAGCATTCTTATGCCTAGTAGAAATTCAATTACCATTTTGGAATGAATGCAGCTTTTCAAACCTTTATGCTTAGTAACTTTCCAAAATCTATTTATAAATCAAGTTTGCAAAATAATCAAGATCAAAAGTAATCATGTACACCAAAACCAAAGCCACAATATTATACATATCATAAATCAACTAAGTATGTGTATGAGCTCTTATCCTTCTATCATGGTTCTGTAATACCTCTTTAGCAGAGATACCCAGCATCCTGATACTACCTGGAAGTGTGTCAACAAATCCTGCATAGGGGCCTAGGTCTCTCACCTAGCACTGCAGTAACTCGCCAGTGATCTAAATACCATGATGCTAAAATTGAACTCAAGTGTATGATCCTAAGGTAGGTACAACATATCATAGAGTGTGTAATAACCATGCATCAAGTATATGAAGGAAATTATGCTTTAAAACTTATTTGGTATTATTTTGGGATTTATAGAAAATCGGACAGCATAACGGCTGTATTTTCTCAAGACCAAAATTTTAAACTTGCATAAAAACTATACAAACCAATCCAAGAATAATCTAGTATATCGCAACAGTTCATAAGTTCACCAAATATCCAATCAGATTATTTAAATCCTTGAAAATCGAAAATTTTAAGAAACAGGTCATAAAGCACATCTTTAAACAAAATAAGTACAAAACTTGATAATTGAACCCCTACCTCACCTTGACAGCTAGGTTAAGCTATCGACACCTGTAGATTCTCACGTTGGTTATCTGGTCGCTCAAAAGGTCGTTTCAGGATCCCGTGAGCTCACTTTGAGGGGTGACTTTCCAAATGAAGCCTCAAATTGAGAAATGAATATCACCAATGAATTCCTAGCATCCACAAATTCTAGGTTAGATATATAACTCGATTAATTTGGACCCCAGGCCAAGACCCAGCCTGTGGCATGCAAAACAAGGCAAAATCCCGAGCCTCACGTCTCAGATTTCATGCCACTTTGAAATCAATCAATGCTATATATCAAAACTTGTCTCTTGATCTTACTTAGTTCAATTTCGAAGTCCAATTTCGGTTTCGTGGCCCCGAGCTTAAATTTGGGCTTAGTTAGCAACTAGTTATAAAAGTTACAAAAATGCCAATTTCTGAAAATATTTGCGTAAATACCAAAAATTTCAAGTCTGATTTTCTCTCCATGTACCTATCCATTATCCACAAAACCACCACCCATTCTCTTATCTTAAACCATATATTCACCTCAAAAAGTTTCATGAATAATCATTGGACATTACAAAAATAATTATACAAATGCTATTTTTTTGTTACAAAAATGACACAAAAAATTTGAAATGCTCACCGGAGTATCTATGCTGGAATTTAATGGCAGTGGAGGGTCAAAAATGGTTGGAGAAAGCTTGGGGTCGCAACATGTGGTGGTTCGCTTGAACGGCTCCTTCTCGCGCGTGGGCTTCACAATGGTGGTCGGAGGGAGGCCGCTTGGCTTCCTCCGACGCCGGGGAGGTGGGTGGTCGGAGCTCCGGCAATGGTTTAGCTCCGGCGGGCGGCGTTTGGGAGGAAGAAAGAAAGAGAGATGGAGAGAACGTGAGAGATAGAGAGGGGGAGGGAAATTTTAGGTATTTGGCAATCATTTTGTGGTTTTGTGACATGTGTTCTTAATGGGCTGGGCAAATGACTTTTTAAAATTGTACAATTGCTCAAGTTTCAAATTTTCTTTTCATTTAAGTCATCAAAAATTCGAATTTGACCCCAACTTCAAGAATTTGTTTCATTTTGATCCCTCTTTCAATTTTAAATATAATTCCAACCATTTCCATATATTTCAAATTCCCCGTTTTTATGAAAAGATCAAAGTACCGTTAGTAAAAAACAAGGGTTTTCACAATTAACTTCCATCAATCTATTGGTATTTATATGTTTTTCGAAACTGATTTTACGCCACACAATCTCTCAGGTTTACAAATAAACTGAAATATTTTGAAGAACACGGAAAATAGTGGATTTAAAAGGAAAATTTTCTTCAAATGATTTCAAAAAAGATAAACTGAAAAAAGATCGAGATCCTCAGAAGACAAAACAAAGTATAGCCGAAAGATTGTTGATTAATCTTCCATCGTCATACAACCCAACTTCATCATGGATCCCTTATGAGCTACAAATGATGTGGAATGACCTTGGACAAAACTTTCTTCAGTTGTTGAAACATGAAAGATCATATTGGGAGAATAAGATCATATATATGAAAATATGGAGGAAGTGGACAAAAGTTTTGGACCAATAGCTGAGAAGAAGAAGAAGATTTCTTTTTTTGTAATAATTAAGATTATCCTTTGTATAACGTTTGCTTGCTTGTTCGATTGTTGTAAGATTTTTTTTTTATTTTTTTATTTTTGGTTGAATAAGGTTGTAAATTTTTAATATGTTACATATTTTATTCTCTATAGTTTCATCATATTTTGTGCTCTTTAGTTTCACCCTAATGACAATGTTTTTAGTATGTTCTAATTATACATTTTCTTGAAGTCTGCATAATATATATATATATATATATTTGGCATGAAATTCCTCGTAGGACTGCATTATATATTTATTTGGCCATATTTCTCTGTATTTTCACCTAAATGACAATATTTTTAGCATATTGTAATTATTTTTAGAATGTTTTAATTAATTAGTCTGCATCTAAATATGCCATTAAATATGTTTTCTAAAAGCAATAAAAGATTCCAACTTAAAAACCAAAGTACACTATGTGATTTTGTAGAGATATTCGAAATTTGATATTATCTCAAAACAATCACAATCACATGCATATAATCAATGGAAAATTGAAAAAAATTTCTCTTGTCAAATCGAAAATCTTTAGATTCTTCATTACCCTTATTATCAAGTTCTATGTCATTAAAAACCTCATGATTCAAAAAAAAAAAAAAAAAAAAAAAAAAATTTGACTAGTCGTATACTTTCCCATTTTCCAGCCGGAGTCAGAACTCTCTCTGTGAAGGACCAAGCCAAGCAGAACTTGAGAGGTGGCTAGATGAATTTTTGCAAAGTCCAAAGAAGCCAAGGCGTGAATGAGAGAAGGAAGACGTTTGGGAATCTACTGCTGCATTGACACGTTTATTTACTTTTCTGGAAATTATCAGTCTTTTAATTATGTTTATATAATCAGTACTTCTTTTTATTATTTGGGATTTATGTTTAATTAGTTATGGATATTAAACCGTTTTGTATTTAATTAAATAGGTTCGTGTTCTTAATCGAGCCAAGAAAAGAAGACTGCTATTTTTATGTTAATGTTATTAATGTTTTTAACCCAGCATTCTCATGAGTACTGCATGTCTTTTGCCTAGATCATAGACTGCTAGATAATGTTGTTTTTCTTCCTTTTTTTTTTTTTTTTTTTTTTTTTTTTTTCAGAATTCTTAATCGAAACAACAAAAGAACACTGCTGCATGTGTCTCTATTGGCTTGCTATTATTTATTTCATGAGTGGCACTGGATGTAACTGGGTATTCGGGAAGTGGGGTTCTGAGAACTTGTTCTTGCTGTGTTCAAGAATGAGGCTGAGAGAGATACTTCGTTCTTGTTTTTCCTTTTAATTATTATTCGGAGTTCGACATCGTGTTCTGTTTTTATCAACTATGAACAGATTCCTTAAAAAAATTAAAAAGGGAATACGTCAAAACAAAATTATAGAAAACGGAATTTGAACGGATTTTATGCAATTAAGTTATTTAAAGTAAATTATAGTAATTTAGATTAAAAGTTCATTATCACATTATTTTTTTTTAGGATATGAGTTGTCTTACATTAAGATTTGGGAATTTCAAGATATCCAATATTATTGTTACGTTGCTATTAAATTTCAAATTCAAGAATATGAACAGATTCCTTTAATCAAATTTTAAAAAGGAATGTCAACCAATTTTATTTTATTTTTTTCGGAGGAGAAAATGTCAACGACTTTTATTCATGCATGTATACTATGCAATTAATTTGTCACTAATTTTAAATTAACTTCATAGTAATTTGGAACTTAAATTAAATTAACAATTAATTGTCATCTTTTTTTGAAAAAAAAAAGAGATTAATTGTCTACATTTAAAGCTCGGGAATTTCAAGAGATCCAATGTGCTCCACTCCAAAATAACCAAAAGATAAAAAATACCATTTTCCAAATTTCCAATCATCTTATCTTTCTTACTCGAAAATACCAACAAAATCCTTGGAGATTTCAATCGTTATATTTGCTACCTTACTCGAAATACAACCCAAAAAAAAAAAAAAATTCTTTGGGAATTTCAATAGTTATAACTGTAAGTATAATAGGTTTACAATGATTACTATTTATGTGTGAGACTTAGACTTTTCATGACAAAACAAGAAACAAGACTTTTCATGACAAAACAAAAAACAATATTCTCTACAGAATGTCCATCACAGTAATGTCTGATTTTGAAGACACGTCTAAGCAATCCTCATTAGGTTCTACCCTTGTCAATAAGCGATCATTGCAAGACAATGAGGAGGTTAATTCTCTTACTAAAATTCTGAAACTGGTGCCAGACAATCATGAAGAGTTCAATTCTCCTTCAAAAATTTTGAAATTAGAGGCGGACAATCAGGAACTTAATTCTCATACAACAAAACTGAAACTAGAGACAAAGAGTCAGGAAGTTCATTCTCCAGCAACAAAAATGATATTGAAGATGCCAATCAATATTGTAGAAGCCTGTTAATGTTGGAAACTAGGATGAAGTTATCAAAAAGCTTGAAAGGATCGCAAAACTGAAGCCTATTCTTGCTAAATGCTTGGCCCAGGTTCTCAATATTAACATTGGCATGCAGAAGCTGGAGGAGTATTTGATGGAGTTGTGCAAGGGTCATGAAGACAATTAAGCTTCGAGAAGTTGGACCTAGTATTTAGTTTTCTAAAAAGTGTCTCAGTTTTTGGTTATGTTATTTCTATTTTTACTGTTTTTTTCTATGTTTGAATTTTTATGGACCAGCTTTGGCAACGAAATTTAATATTAATGAAGTAAAGACATATATTAAGAAAACAAGCTGGTCCATAAAAGTTTGTTTAATCTATATGGTTGTTTTCTTAATCTAGGGTCCAACATCATCAAGTAACTCAGCTTCTACAACATCGATTGGCATCTTCAATTTTTTTTTTGTTACTGGTGAATAAACTTCCTAATTTTGTGCCTCCAGTTTCAGTTTCGTTGCAGGAGAATTAAGTTCATGATTTTCCGCCTCTAGTTTTAGAATTTTCGAAGGAGAATTAAACTCTTTATGATTGTCTGGCACCGATTTCAAAATTTTAGCAGGAGAATTAACCTTCTCATTGTCTGGCAGTGGTAGCTTATTGGCAATGGTAGAAACCAATGAGGATTGCTTAGACGTGTCTTCAGAATTCAAAATTACTATGATGAACATCTTATAGAGAATATTTTTTTTATTTGGTCTTTGTAGTATGAAAAGTCTAAGTCTCATACTTAAATAGTAATCATTGTAAACCTATTATATTCACAGTTACAACTATTGAAATTCCGAAAGACTTTTATTTTTATTTATTTTTTTGTATTTCGAGTAAGGCAGTAAATATAACTATTGAAATCTCTAAGGATTTTATTAGTATTTTCTAGTAAGGAAGTTAAGATGATTGGAAATTTTGAAAATGGTATTTTTTCTTTTCGATTATTTCGAGTGAAGCAGTTAATATTGGATCTCTTGAAATACTCAATCTTTAAATGTAGACAATTAATCTCTTTTAAAAAAAGGTGACAATTAATTGTTAATTTAATTTAAGTTCCAAATTACTATGAAGTTAATTTAAAATTAGTGATGAATTAATTGCATAGTCATGAAAAAAAGTCGTTGACATTTTCTACTCCGAAAAAAAAAAAAATTCGTTGGCACTCCTTTTTAAAATTTGATTAACGGAATCTGTTCATATTCTTGAATTTGAAATTTAATAGCAACCTAACAATAATATTGGATCTCTTGAAATTCCCAAATCTTTATGTAAGACAACTCGTATCCTAAAAGAAGAATGTGATAATGAATTGTTAATCTAAATTACTATAATTTACTTAACTTAATTGCATAAAATGCGTTCAAATTCCGTTTTTCATAATTTTGTTTTGATGTATTCCCTTTTTAAATTTGATTATAAGGAATCTGTTCATAGTTGATAAAAACAGAGGACGATTTGGTCGAACTACGGAATAATGACGAAAAGGAAAAACAAGAACGAAGTCTTTCTCTCAGCTTCACTTTACAGAACAGTTCTTGAACACAACAAGAACAAGTTCTCAGAACCCCCACTTCCTGAATACCCAGTTACATCCAGTGCCACTTATGAAATAAATAATAGCAAGCCAATAAAGATACATGCAGCAGTGTTCTTTTGTTGGTTCGATTAAGAATTCTGGGGGAAAAAAACCTGCAGCAGTATATGATCTAGGCAAAAAAACATGCAGCAGTACTCATGAGAATGCTGGGTTAAAAACATTAATAACATTAATATAAAAATAGCAGTCTTCTTTTGTTGGTTCGATTAAGAACACGAACCTGTTTAATTAAATACAAAAAAGTTTAACATCCATAACTAATTAAACATAAACCCTATATAGCAAAAAGAAGTCTTGATTATATAAACATAATTAAAAGACTGATAATTTCCAGAAAAGTAAATAAAAGTGTCAATGCAGCAGTAGATTCCCAAATGTCTTCCTTCTCTTTTGCACGCCTTGGCTTCTTTGGACTTGGCACCTCTCAAGTTCTGCTTGGCTTGGTCCTTCACCACCTTGACGCTTCTGTTGACTGATCCTGATGTTCACAACTCCCGGTTGGAAAATGGGGGGAAGTATACGACTAGTCAAATTTTTTTTTTTTTTTTTTTTTTTTTTTTTTTTGAATAATGGGGTTTTAAAGAAATAAGGAACTTTGATAATAAGGGTAATGGAGAATCTAAAGATTTTCGATTTGACAGGAGAAGTTTTTTTCAATTTTCCATAGATTATATGGATGTGATTGTGATTGTTTTGAGATAAGATCAAATTTAGAATATCCATACAAAATCAGATCGTATACTTTGGTTTTTAAGTTGGAATCTTTATTGCTTTTAGAAAAAATATTTAATGGCATATTTAGATGCGGAATAAATAATTAGAATATACTAAAAATATTATCATTAGGTGAAAATACAGACAAATATAGTCAAATAAATTTGTAATGCAATCCTACGAGGAATTTCATTCAAAAAAAAAAAAGAGAAATACTAAAAATAATTAGAACATACTGAAAATATTGTAATACGGTGAAACTATATAGAATACAATATGTGGAGCCCAACGTTTTTATTTAATATTATATATATATATATATACTCTCCTTCCTCTTTCTTTTTTTTCTTTCCTGCATGCCAATACCCAGCAGAGAGGACCACCCCCTGTTAGCTCCGATCGACCATTCTCCAGTCACTTTCGAGCGCTGCCACCCATCCAGATCGGATCGCGGACCTCCTATACCGCTGCTGTCGGGGTTTCCTCGTCGTCGGAGGCCATATCTCCATCGTTTACGGTGAAAGTTGTGGAGTTTCAAATCATCGCCGACGACGATTCCGGCAACGATAAGTCGTGAATATGGTCACGTTCGACTCGTCTCGACACGAAGAATCCAATTGTATATATATCTCAACTAGAAATTGTGGGATTCAATTTTGCCTTATTGTAGTTTGTGTATTGACTTTTCAATCCGACCGTTCGATCGTAAAATAAATCTATATTTCTGATGTACTCATGAAAATATGAATTTTATTATATATATTGATTATATTTGGCAGTCGATACGGAAAACGAAATCCAACAGCTCGAATTTGTCTCGTTTTCCATGTATAGGGTCAAGTTTCGGTCCGAGCCCGAATCGGTCGAGTTATATGTCTAATCTAGCTAATTTGGATGCTAGGAACTTAATGGTATCGTCTGTTTTTCAAATTGAGGCTCTGTTGTAAAAATGACTCTTTAAAGTGAGCGATCAAGGGTTCGAAAAAGAACCCTGGCCATCAGAATGATCGCCAAACGATACCAAACACATTCCATTGCATCGGTCTAGTGACTCATTTGAGGTAGGAATTCAATTACTTGATCTTAAAATTTGTTTAATTTTGATTTTCCCACATATTTTGAGTAAATATGGAATTTTGTGAAATATTTGGTAAAAATGTGATTTATACCTATTTTGAGATAAATTGATATTTAAACTACATGAGATGCACATCACACTAGCTAGCGTCCATATATATTGTTTTGGAATTGTTTTCTGTAGAAATTAGATTTTATGAGATTTATTGAAAATGGCTGTTATGGTACCAAAATTTATGGAAAATGTAAATAAATTGAGAATTTAGTTTTGTAATCTGATCTTAGGTTAAATTAAAAGCACTGAATGGTCTGTTCGAGAATTTGTGACAAATAGTACATATTCTGAATCATATCATTCATATAGCATTGCATTACGTATACATCTCACACGGCGCTGACGGAATCATAGTGTTCCAAAAGGACATTGGAATTACGGTGTTTTTATTAGAACATCGGAATATAAAAGAAAAAGAAAAATAAAAAAAAAGATAGAAAACTCACGATTATCAAATAGATGAATGGAATAAAACTCACGGTCATCATATAGATGGTGGGAACTCACGTATGACATATATATTAGACATTACAGAATTAGGTAGTATTCAATGCACTTATAAAGACTTGAATAGTATGTGCTTGTTTTGAGATACTGTTTTACAATGGTTTAAAATGTTTGAACCTTTGGAAATTGAATTCAATTGAATTTCTATAAAACTGTTGAATACTTACTGACCATGCAGGAACTTGAAAGTAAGTATTTTAATATTGGTTTAAAACCTGTAGTTAAATTTCTACTGAGCATTCATGTACTCACCCTTTACTTCCTCCCACTTTCAGGTGTTGATTTATTTTGTGGTAATTGTTCTGGTGGCTTGACAAGCATGCTTAGAATATATTTGCAGTTCCATTTTACTTCATTGGTTGATTCCTTCTCCGTATCATATTTCCTTTCTATGTCAAAATTATTTAGCCAATACTCGTATATTTATTAAGTAGATGTATAAGGATGATTTTGTTATTAAATTGAGTACTTAGAAATACAAATGATTTTATGTAAATTATTTGGACATTGGACCTAAGGTTCTAAATTCTACTCTTTCACTAAAATTTATAATTTAATAAAAGTTTCTAAACTAATTAAGTTGAATTTCTCTATACTTTAAGTGAAGGTTTTTCTTGAGAAATTAAAACTAATGGAAAGTTTCATGATTTTGTCATTTACTTATTTTTTAGGAGTAAAACCTAGATTTCAAAGTATTTGATTTTTTGGAATTTAGGAAACTCACCATTTATCACTATTTTCGCTTAAAATTACTAAAAGTCACAGCCATGGATTTCCAATCGTGACAAAAATGATATTAGAGCTTCGGACTTCAAATCTGACTGAGATCTCGTTTGTGATATTTTGATAATGAAAAATGGATTTTAGATAGTTTTTGATAAATGACTCATACATCACTCTAGTATTAGAAGTGTCGAAGTTGATACGAGACTAGTGGATTTTATTCCTCCCGAAAGTCTCTGATTCAAATGGACATTCATTGTTGTACTCTTACATCCATTATGGTGATAAGCTACATGAGCCTTGTAGGTTCTAAGATAGTAATTTGGTGTTTTGTATCTTGATTTGCATGACTTGACATTATTTGTGCTTGTGGGATTGTGAGTACAAAACGAATATAAGGTTTATTTTACGATCTAACGGTCGAATTGAAAAATCAATATACAAACTAAAATAACTCAAAAACTATCAAAAATAGTTAGTTGAATCTAAACAATTTCAAGTTGAGATATATATATATATATATACCTTTGGATTTTTTTTGTCGAAATAAGTCGAACGTGACTTGTTCCACAGCCTATCATTGCTGGAATCGTCACCGGCAATGATTTGAAACTCTGCACCTTTCACCATAAACGCCAATGATACAGCCTCCGACAAAGGCGAAACTCCTACAACTACGGTTTGGGAGGTTAGCGATCCGATCTGTATGGGTGGCAGTGCTCAAAAATGACTAGAGAATGGTCGATCAGAGCTGGCAAGGGGGGTGGTTCTCTCTGCTAGTTATTAGCATGTAGGAAAGAACAAAAAAAGAAAGAGGAAGGAGAGTATGACTTTAAATGATAGTGGGTCCCACTTTTATATAAACATATAATGTTAAACCAAAACGTGGGGCTTGACATTCTACCCCCCTTATAAGAATTTCGTCCTGAAATTCAAGCACAACATAAAGTACATATAGAATGATAAGGAATAACAGTCAGAAGGAAGAGTGAACCATTAGTTATAGAGTGTAAGATTAACAAATCAAACAGCAGTCAAACAAGGAGCGTAAAACATATGCCCTCTACTTGGTATTACAATCTTACCAATATACTGATGTCACACGATAGCATGAGATAAGGATGTACACAAAGAGGTATAGAATCACAAGATGGCTCATCCATAGGTTTAAAACCTCGACACAAGATATTGGAAATGATGACCCCAAATTTGTAATTGGTCACAGACATAGAAACGAAAATCAGGGCCAGAAGTCGATAATACAAGACTTCTATAACCAGAACACTGATTGTTAGATACCAAATAAGTATAATAGATCAAATGTCATGTACATACAATACCTCCCCAGATCATACAAGATCAATAACACACTGGAATAATTCCAAATGTCTACAGCTATACTTGGTCCTAAACAATCACCCTAAACAATCATTGAGTCCAAAGACTAGCCAGACTCCTTTCCAAGCGTAAGAACATTCTCGAATAGAGTTTTAAACGAAAACCAAGAATCCTTGTATCATACCACACAAGTTAAACAGATTCAGAAGTTAGAAACAATAATAATAGTATAATGACATAACTCATTTACCATCCCACATAATAAGTGAGAAACAACCATATACACAAGACATTTCTAGTCAAGAACAAGACTAGAATCACCATGACTGGAAATCTCCAATAAAGGAGTACTTAGCACAAGGAATAATAATAGGTTAACCACCGTAGGCCAAGCGTATAAAATATAAATACCCACATAACAAGTACAGCCAAAGACTTTCTAAGTCTTTTACCCAATGTAATACCATATGATAATTATTCATATCATATTTATATCTAAAGACTGTACAAGTTCTCTCCTTACCCAACATAGGATTATAACAATAATCCAAAATCTTCAATCACCTCCAAAGACTTTCTAAGTCTTTAGTACAAGGGAAAGACATATAGAAATGACTCAATACCAAATGTACACGTAAAACAA
The DNA here is from genome assembly GCA_002914845.1 of Trema orientale. Taxonomy (NCBI): domain Eukaryota; kingdom Viridiplantae; phylum Streptophyta; class Magnoliopsida; order Rosales; family Cannabaceae; genus Trema; species Trema orientale. Next base: position 493,357 of record JXTC01000119.1, read on the forward strand.
ATAACAATATCGCAATGCCCCAGAAATAAGGTTTCAACAAAATAGGCTGTCTCTGCAACGACACCTGTCTCCTATCTAATCTTGTTTCATTTTTAAATCGAAATAGTTTGAAACTATGTTTTGAAACATCCAATACAAAAATCAGGGGCATATAAGAATACTACACTAGTTCATAATAGGGTCTCACCTTGACCATGGGTAAACCAAACCTGAACTCCAAGTATTCCTTTTGAAAAATATAATAGCGAGAGTTCAACAACTCTCAATACAGACTCATGAATATACTAATCACTATGTCATCAATTATATCACCATAATGATATTTGGACCTAACTTAAATTGAGTGATGAGCTAGAAGCTCAACTCAAATTAAAAATTCAGTAAGAATTCCAATCCACCACAGACCACAATAAGAATGCCCAATAATTCCTAAATGTCAACACATCAAAATCCTTCGCCTGATATGTAGTTTGTTATCTAAACTATCCAGCATTCAAGGCATCTCAATTCCCTTTCACAACATATTTAAACAAAGTAGAATTTTTCTTAAAATCCCAAAGCTTTTGCAAAGTTTTCAAACATGTCTTTCCAAAAGATTTAAAACTATACATTCCTTTAATTGACTTATCAAATCTGAACACACATTTACATAGTTCTTTATTTATGAAAAACTCATGTTTTAGTGATGCTTTCTTTATGTTTTATAAATTTGAGGTACCATACTCTAACAATTTTATTAAATACAGTTCTAAAAGACATTTTAATAATAGGAAGAATCTATAAAGCATTTTAAAAAATAGTAGAGTGTGTCGTGATTAAACTTTTTAGTTTAAATAGGTAAATAAAATTTTTAAATCTTACTTAAGTTTTCAAATATATTCATAGAAATTAATCTTTTTGCATAGCCAACCCATTTTGTAACATATATAACTTCATGAATTTTAAAAGTTCAAATTATGTTTTTCAGTGAAAAATACTATACAGTCACATGCATAACTCAAATTTAGCAAATACCAAATCAAACATATTAATTCATAGATTGTATTCGTTTAAAAATCTACATTCCATGAATTTAAAAGTTCTAATGAAGTTCTAAAGGATATCTCATGCATTATTATCTACTACCTAAGTCTTTTAAGACTTAGGTACTTAAAACCAATTTATTTCCATTTCAAAGCTCAATGAAATATTATCCAAGTCTCCAATATTAAGAGTACCCAACACTTAGGATACCAATTTAATAGGAGAATGAAACATGGGTATTTTATCCAATTGAGGTAAACCAAGGTAAAGTCTAAAGTCGTTAACTCCTTAAAACTGGAGTTATATAGTGCTAATTTGCCTTAAGTTTTGCTATGTTCTTGTTTATATTAAGTTGTTTCAATTATTTTTCTTATTATTTTGATGTTTTGTGTGTTTGTGTACATAGGAGAATGAAACATAGGTGTTTGATGTGAATTAAGATGCACCCGGGAAGCTATGGTGCCAAACTAGCAGAAACGTGGTGCTATGGTGCTAACTCTCGGAAAGTTTTGGTGCCACAGTGCCAAAAGTGACATCGCAGCCCTACTCGCTGTGTCCTAAGTCAATCGTAGACGGCTAAGATCAACTTTTCGATGATCTAAAAGGTCCAGATTCGGCCTGCCTTAAGTATGCAAGAGCCACCTCTTTAAAAACCCTATCCTTGGGGTTGAAAGAGGTATGTTGGGATAGAGAGAAAGAACGAGTGGTAGACATAGAAGGAGAGGAAGAAGAGAAAGAAGAAAATGAAGACATGCTCTAACCTACTCCATTTCTTGATCTCCTCATCAACATTAATACCATAGTTTGTTCTTAGCTTTTTCTCTTTTTCTTATGATTTTTTCTTTGTATTTTTCATATTTAGAGAGTGATATTGTTGAGAGCAAATCTTTGAGAGAGGATTCAAGACAGCAAGAACCAAGTTTGGAGGAGGAGATTGACAACCTCCATGAACACTTTCAAGTTCTTCAAAGAGAAGGAATTCTAAAACTCTTTTCTCTTTGATATTTATATTTCTTAGTTCTATGGTATTAAAATGCTATTGGTCTCACTTTGTATTTTGAACTAAATATTTCTTTGTTTAGTTCTACTACGTGAACCAACCTAGTATCTTGTGTTTATTTATTTCTTTCCTCTTTCATTAATCAAATCCATTGTTGAGTTATTTATTTTATCTTATACTTATTGCTTCTATTTAATTGATCAGTAAATAGATTCTTGAGTGAAATTTCTATGAGCTTAGAAAAGGGATTAGAAATTTGGACTTAGGTAAAACAACATAAGATTATCTAGTATAGGGTAAGTTTGCATAGAATAGTAATATATCTATGTGACTTGTGCAACTATTTTTGAGATCTTAATCTTAATACACCTAGTTCAATTCATGTTAGGAGTAATGTATTATCTTATCTAGGTAGATCCAATTTGCACTTGGAAAAGGCTCATTGGTTACATTAGATTCTTAGTTGACAACTCTAGTGGGCTAATTAATTTAAGAGAAAAATTATGAAATAGCATGACAGGAGAATGGTAGGGGAATTAGTAAATCTAGACATTTTTTTCTTATTGATTTATCTTTTATTTATTTGTATGATAGTTTAGTTTCCTATATTTTAATGCTCTAAAATCTATATTTTTGTTGTTTGGATAAAGTTAGGATTGACCAATTTTAATACTTAGCATAGACTTAGAAATCAATCCTCTTGAGTTTGACACTCTAACTCCGAACTCTATATTACTTGTGACTATATGCACTTGCACTAGAATGTGTGAATTTATAGTTGCACCTTCTAACTGACAAAAGTCAACCTAACTTGACTTAGCCCATAATCAAGACTTTTATTAAACACCAAGAATTCAATAATTCAATCTATACTAAAATCATGCAAATCCAATAGAATAAACTATATACATGATAGAAAGCTTAAAAAAATAAGTCAAGCTAAACAAATAGGCACATAAGACCATAATAATAACGTTCTACGATACGCATGCATATCTTCCAAACGTTTGCTTTAAAATCATATTCAAGCCACACCGAAGGCTTTTCAAGAATCAAACTTATTTACAAAAAAATTTCACATAATTTCTTTCCCATAAACATTTTATGTCTAGTTCCAACTTAATTCGTAAATTAATTCACCGAAGTCTTCCTTAGGTTCAAAATTAAGTAATAAGTAGAAGCTCAATAATATTTAGAAAGATTATCTACTAAATTTAAAACTAGGAAAATATTTGAAACTTTAAGTTTATAAAATTTCTCTTCACCTAAACGATTCTCCAATTAGCACGACCAAATGTAGAATAAGATTAATTTAGTTCCAAAACTAAATTTAATAAAAAGCAAGGTTCAGACTTTGTAATGAGGTAGTTTCACAAAATCTAATCTCCAAGTGATCCATTAATTTTAAATCTATACATTCCTTGGAAAAGTGTATTTCTTTCACCTAATCAATATTCCAAGTTTTAAAAATATCCATTAGCTCTTAGCAAACATACCACAATGATAAAATACTTTGGTATACATTGTTTAAACTTGAACTATTAACTTTAAAATTTTCAAAACTTTTAAACTCAACCAATACGGTATTAAATCCAACCAAGTTCCAAAAAAACCAAGAATTTCCTCATGAAAATCAAACTTGGTAAAATTGGTAAAGAAAAAATTTTAATTTGTAACTAAGTCCATATCATTAAATCGATCCATGAATGAAAATTAGTGTGTCGTGACCATCCAGAAGTGCTATTAATGCATGATACAAGAACGGAAATGATTTACTAAACACTCAAACCGATTAATCACATATAAACAATTTTCAAGAGATTCAGAAACAAAAATTTTGATATATATATATTGACTATATTTGGCGGCCGACATGAAAAATGAAATCCAACGGCTTAAATTTGTCTCATTTTGCGTGCCACGAGTTCGAGTTTCGGTCCGAGCAGAAATTGGTCGATTTATATGTCTAACTTAGCTAATTTGGGTGCTGGGAATTTAGTGGTATTGTCTGTTTTTCAAATTCAAGCTCTGTTGGAAAAATGGCCCCTTCAAAAGGAGTGATCGAGGGTTCGGAAATGAACCCCGACCCTCTATTGCATCATGGTATAGTCTAGTGACTCATTTGAGGTAGGGATTCAATTACTTGATCTTAAAATTAGTTTAATTTTGATTTTCACATATTTTGAATAAATAGGAAATTTTATGGAATATTTGTTAAAAATGTGATTTATACCTGTTTTTAGATAAATTGATATTGAAACTGTCTGGGATACACATTACACTAGTTGGTGTGCCATATATATATATTTGAAATTATTTTCTGCAGGAATTGAATTTTATGAGATTTACTGAAAATAGCTATTATGCTGCCAAAATTATTGGAAAATGTAAATAAATTGAGAATTTGGTTTTGTAATCTAAACTTGGGTTACATTAAAAACACTACATGGTCTGTTCGAGAATTTTTGAAAAATAGTACATATTTTGATTCACGTCATTCATATAGTATTGCATTACATATGTATCTTATGTGCCACCGACAGAATCACGGTGTTTCAAAAAGACTCTGGAATTACAATATTTTAACAAAAAATTGGAATATAGAAGAAAAATAGAAAGAAAGAGATAGAAAACTCACAATTATCAAATACGTGAGTGGAATAAAACTCACAGTCATTACTTAGATAGCTAGAACTCATGCATGTCATATACATTATATATTACGGAATTAGGTGGTATTCAGTGTACTTGTGAAGACTTGAATATTATGTACTCGTTTTGAGATACTGTTTTATAATGGTTTGGAACATTTGAACCTTTAGAAATTGGATTCAATTGAATTTCTATAACTTTGTTGAATACTTACGGACTATGCACGAACTTAAAGTAAGTATTTTAATATTGGTTAAAAACCAGTAATTGAATCTCTATTGAGCATTTACGTGCTCAGCCTTTACTTCCTCCCACTTTCAGGTGTTGATTTATTTTGTGGTAATTGTTCTGGTGCTTGATGTATGTTTGCAGTTCCAACTCAAATCAAGGTGGTTTGGTCCTTTCACGGTAGTTAATGTCTCTCCACATGGTACAATTGAGATTGAAGATGCTAGCTCAAGTCGAAGATTCAAAGTTAATAGCCAAAGGCTCAAGGAGTACTTGGGGGGAGAATTTGATTGGGAGGAGTCTTCAGTCACCTTAGCTAATTCTCAATGAGGAATGACATTGTCAAGCTAGAGACAGTAAACAAGTGCTATTTGAGAGGTAACCCAAGGTTTTTAAGTTATTTGAGTTTAGAAGTTCAAGTTTTTATTCTTGTTTTATTCAGCTGTTTGGAAATAAGTTAAAGAAGATTTGATGGGAGGGGTGTTATTCAGAAAAAAATTATTCTGTGCTGTAAGTTTGGCACTCCAGGATGTCAAAATGGTGCTCCAGCACCATTTTAGGGTGCCAGGAACAGCACCTTGGCACCTCGGCGCCATAAAATGGCGCCTCAGCGCCATATTTTTGAAGCTGCCCAGGCAGTGGCGCCCCAGAGCTAGATTGGCGCCACTGGCACCAAAAAAAAAAAAGAGGCTGCGAGTTGGCGCTGCAGTGCCAATTTCTGGCACTGCGGTGCCACTCACTGGCAATGCAAAAAAATAAAGGGAGTCGTAGCTCCCTTCTCCCCAAAGGCCAAGGTTCCCCTCTTCAGACCTCTCCCTCACACCTCCTCTCACACCCTCACTTCCTTACTTCCTACATCCTCCCACCTAACACCTAAAAATATCACCATCTTCCCTCTTCCATCAACAATTTCCACCTCCAATTTCCGCCCTTTGGCACTCAACCTCACCATCACCATCACCATCTCCAACCTTCCACTCCATTAGTGGTGCAAAACACAAGCTCCTCAAGATAAATCTTCAAGTAAGTTTTCTTCATCTCATTTTTGTATCTTTGGTGGTTTTGAAGTCTACATTGGTGCTTTTTGTTGATGATTATAAATTTGGGAAAATATTGACATATAAACACCATAGTTATAAGCTCAAAATTTCTATGCACACCAAGTGTTTGACAAAATTCCTCTATGATGTTTAGTGCATGAAATTGCTTTATTTAAGGCGTTTTTGTATGGAAAACGTACACTTGTTACTTCCAGACAAAAAGAGAATTATTTATAGCCACTTTTACTTAGAGCATGTTTGATTTGGATGAGTTACATTGCTTTGTGTTATTAGCCTACCCATCCAGGTGGGTGACTCTATGAGTGAACACATTGATTATATCTTGTTTTATTTTAGCTCCTTATGGATGGAGATTATAGTTGGCGTTTGAGTGGAGCAATTTTGTTGTGAAACAAGGCACATACCTAGTGTTGAGTGGTGGGTAGTTCTATTGCTTCCATTAATTTTCATAAGTGCATGGTGCTGTGTTATTATGGCAAAGTGATAATTATGCTACTATTTTGGGGGATTTAAAAGGTTTGAGCGGGAGTATAATGGCACCAAAGAGGAAGGATACAGTTGCTAGTCCAAGTTTTGATCAAGACTGCATCGTTTCTTTAGAAGCTTCCAATAGATTTGGGTATAAAAGAGTGGTCATTCCTGAAAGAGAGTTTGATATAGGTGAATATAGCTTCCCTGATGTTATGGCTGAAATCAAAAGAAGAAAATATGAGAAGCTTTATGAGCAACCCAATATGGAGGTGTGAGCCATTATACAAGAATTTTATGCCAAACGTAGCTGAACATAGAAACTGCATCACCAAGATGTGTGGGTAGAATGTCTCATTTACAAGGGCATCCATCAATAGCTATTTCGAACTACCTAATATAGATAATAATAAGTTAGCCGCCTTTGAAAAAGCACCAGACTACGATGATGTCCTAAAGGTTCTATGTGCACCGGGCACTGAATAGGTATGGCACAAGGACGAGAGAAGATGTCTAAAAACAAAAACCGTATCTGCATCCATCAAAACTGGGTCTTATTTTCTGAATTCTCGCTTGATGCCGGTGTCACATTACAGCGACATCACTCCTGACTATGTTGTTCTTCTTTATGTCATCATCAAAGGCTTATCTATAGATGTTGGGCGAGTGATTCGATGTTCCATCTTATACGCCATTCGCAAGATAAGAAATAGAATGGCATGTTCGTCGTTAATCACCGAATTATGCTCCCGAGCGAGTGGGAGTTGTTTGGGCACCCAGTGATGAGTTAGTCCTCCCTCAGCATGTTCTCAACTGCCTTGCCTTAGTGAGATTGTTGAAACATGAGTTTGCCTCCCCACTCTTCAGTAGGAGCCTCCTCCAGTAGGCAGCACACCATTGCTTTGGCACCTGAAACGGTAGCTGAGCCCAATGACGAAGACAAAGAGTCAAACTCTGATTTTCATGATGAATCGAGCTTACGCTCCAGCGGTTGACTTTAGTGGAACAAGGTCTCAATGAGCATCGTCAGGAATTCTAGTAGTTCAACTAGCAGTTTCAGGTGCACCAAAAATGGTGCCACCAATAGACAGACTATTAATCTAATTGCATCAATATATTTGCCGCTCACTTTGGCATGAATACAGCACAATTCCTAGCGCCACTAGGACATCCGATGTACCCACCAATGCAACCACCACCACCACCATCCTCCCCTCTCCCCGCACCAGGCAGTCACCCTAATGTTGACCCCGCCATGGAGACCGACTGAGCAATCTTCCATCAGGTATGTACTTTTTCCCTTGCTCTTTCAATATTTTATGCCTTGAAGAGAATGCACCTACTAAGTTTGGGGAGTTAGTTTGTTCCATTTCACTTTTCTTTCTCTTTTGTTTTATGATTTGTCTTTTGTGTTGTACTTGTGAACTTCTTTTTCTTTTATTGTTTGTTGGTTTTTGAGCTTCTGAGCAAGGTTAAAGGTCGATGATATGATTGAGAGTATGTTCATAATAACTCTCTGGAAATATTTAGTATCATGACTATTTGTATGCTCAAATCTATTGTGGTTTTCCTTTGTGAACAACTATTGAACACTTTTACATGTAGTTGTAAGTATTTTGCCTTGAATTGCCTAGAGTAGCTTTATGTATGTGGCTTAGTAAAATAGTTAGTCTCACATCATCTTAGAACCTATTTTATTGCCAATTGAGGCGAAATCTTAGGTAGCATGAGAATCGAAGAAATGATGTAGGCCATTTTGAACCGGTTGAGCCTTTCAAACCTACCCGTTAATTGAAATATCCTTAGTCACCCCCTTTGAGCCAATTTCTCAGCCCTTTTCATTTTATAAGCTCTATAAACTCCTCGTACTAATAATTAATTTCCTAAATTACCTCACTTCACATCATAGATGTATGAAAGTAAAAAATGAACTTATGGTGAAGTGTGAGCTGTTTATTAAAAACTAGAAAGGGAAAGTCTTTTGAAGGAAGAAGTCTGGTTACTTCAAAATGGTATCCTAAAAAAACAAAAAAAATTGAAATGGGGCAAAAACTAAGTTTGGGGAAATTGTTGTAATATGCTTGAGGGTGTAAAATGGGCATCTATAGTGTGATTTAGCCTACATGATATCATTCCATCTACCTACACCCAAGCTCTGCATTACAAGCTGATTAAAGACCTATTAATCTTCGATTTAGTGCTATTCTACATTAATGGAGATTGAGCCTTTCAATCCCACTAAAATTTTTTTTCCGTGATTTTGAAATCTAAGTTTGCATAATGTGATCCGAGTGACAAGGTGAATGCAATGAACTACCTCATATACGCACCAAGAGTGTAGACAGAGTGATATCACTGCCAGAGTTGAAATTCTAAACTTTCGTGATTCTTTAGGTTTCCATTGAGTTATAAATTCTGTTGAGAGTTTTGAGACCAATTCGACCTAATTCAGAAGTTCTGTTTGTGTTATTTTATTTTTGTGTGGCTTTAGTAAATATTTTTGTTTGTTTCTAGAGTTATCTCAACTCAAGGATGAGCTTGGGGGAGTTTGTTAAGTGGATTCTACACTTAACTTTAGCATCCTTTCAAGCTTAAGAATTGCTCGTCCTTGAGCTCTTTTTATCCGATTTGTTGTATGTTATATATATTTTATGTGAGAAGACATTGAGAGGACAATACCAACTTTTTAAGTGAAACTAAGGCCAAATCAAAGTAATTGTGACTAATCGCGAGTAAAGACGGGCGAACGATGTCTCAGCAGTGTGTAGCAGCACCATTAAATGGGATTAAACTGGATAAAAACTAGGCGCTGCAGGACCAAGTTGGCGCCACAGCGTCAGAAGTTACAGCAACTTGGTGCCGCGACATTGATGTTGTGGCGCCGTAGCGCAATGCCTGTGGCGCCGCAGCACCGTCTCCCGGGTTTTGTGGCACCGCAGCTCCACATCCAGCGCTGCAGCGCCAACCTCTCAACTGTCTCAGCGCCGCGGTGCCAAATTTGGCACCATGGCACCATAAAGTGCAGAACATGTTGCTGAATTTTTAGATTGTGGCTAGATTGTCTCTTGTATTTAACCTCTCTTGAGCTCATCTAAAGAACACTAAGAAAACCCTAGCAACCAGAGTCTTTAAAGAATTTTTTAAGGAGAAACAAGAGAAGGAAGGAAGAATCAAGAGGAGACAAGGAGATTGAGAAAGCTTTAAAGAGTTTTTCTTTCTCTTCCCTTAGTTTTATTCTTCCATTTTTTGCAATGAACGTGTATAAGCTTTATTATTTCTATTGTGTTTTTCATTGTATGACTATGAACTAAACTCTTTCTCTAGGGATGTAATCAAACCTCTAATGCAATTCATTTACTTTGTTTTCTTCGTTTGTTCTTGATATCCATTGATGAGTTAATTATTCTACCTTGTGCTTAGTGTTTCTATTTACTTGGTCACTAAATAGATTTGTTGTGTGAAACCTCTATGAACTTGAAAAGGGAAATTTAGGTTTGGACATAGGTTAAAAAATAAGATTGCCTAATGTAGGGTGAGTTTGTATAGGATAGGAATATATCTATGTGACTTGTGCAACCTTGTGTGAGAATTACTAAGCTTATCTTGTTTAGATATTTTCACCAATGTCTTGTAAAGGAGTTTGTGAATACCATTGAATTCTCGATTGTTAACTTTAAATGGATGATTGAATGGTGAGGAAAATTAGTAACTGAATGAATTAGAGGGTAGATTGCATCCCTAGGTTTTTCATCATTGTTCTAGAACTATCTTTGGTTGCTTAGTTGAGATTTCTACTTATTTTCATGTATATTGAATTCGCATTCTAATTCTTGCTCAACACAACTTTTTATTGTAGTTTGGATAAATTGACAACTAGTTACGGTTCATACTTAACATTTGTGATTTGTATTCCTCTTGTGGGATTCGACACTCTCTTACCATTTATATTACTTGTTGCGACCCGTATACTTGCGGTTTGTGTGTTAAAAATAGCTCAACACCGACTATTATGGAGTATTTTACAAGCCCAAACCCAAGCTCAAGAATTCATTAAATGATGGAGATTTAGCCAAATAAATTTGTAGATATAGTTTGGTGCAATTTTAGCCAAGTAAAATATGTGACCATAATTTACTCTAGTAAATATATGGATATATATTTACTCTAACAATTGTGTGGATATACCTTACCTAAACAAATATGTGGCTACGGTTCACTCAAAGAAATAAATAGTTGTAATTCATTCATCAATGTCTATAAATAGAGACATTTGTAAAAGTTTATGTATCTCATTCAAATCATTTTCTATTCTCTAAGAAAGAATTCATTCTCTCATATTTAGTTCTTTGTGTTAATATTCTTAAGCCATAATATATTCCATATTATTTATAACAAAAACAACATTTTACTATAGTATCATTCATATCACATCACATTCATATTCATGTGTATATATGGATATGCATATATATTCTTATGTATATACACACTTGTTTTGATCTCCGTCACTTATTTCGTCCCAACACAGGCACGTGACTCCTCTCCAGAGACTTGGGGTTAAGACAAATGAGCTCGGGCAACGGCTGTTAAGCCGCAATATCGGCTTTCAATACTATCCAAATCTTAATGACGTGGCCCAGTTCGAGAGAAGTAATGGCTAAGTCTTAACAAAAGACCATATATAAAATCGACAAACACTGAACTTTTTAGTTGAAAGAGCAAAGCGTTGGATAGTGTGACTTTCAACTCTTTTTCCTTTCTAAATATTTAAGCTTTATAAATGTTTAATGGACGCAATAGTAGAATCTGTTATACATGCACTTTGCCTTACTGATTATTGCCCAATTTTGTCCCCATTACATATCACTATTTTTCCGTCTTTTTGTCGGTATACTGCATCACTTTGGCCTCATTTATATATCCTTCTCAAAACATACGAAGTACAAGAACGTAACCAAAAAGAAAAGAAAAAGAGAATATAGAAATATTTAAAGCTAATATACGTCTATATATATATTATATTAAGTATACACATAAAACGGGAACTACTTTCTTTTTTGCGCTTGTAGTAGTACTAAGTGGTGGTTTTGTAATTATTAGTCGCAAGTCCCAAATGGCAAGTGGCGTCCAAGACCGCTCCGAATGCTGCTTCCTCGAGTGGATGAGACTCCAAGAACAATCCCTCTCGGAGCTCCTCCAAGCTCTCAACCCGAGTCAACCCAACGGCAACGAGTTAACTCAGCTCATCCAGAAGGGAGTCGAACAGTTCCAACACTACGTTGACCAACGATCCCAGCTCGCCAATGCTGACGTGGCGGGCTTCTTTGCCCCAACGTGGTGCACCGCATGGGAGAACTCCCTCCTCTGGATCGGCGGCTGCCGACCCTCCTCGTTTATCCGGCTCGTCTACGTGCTGTGCGGGCTCGACCTCGAGTCGAAGCTCGAGGAGTTTCTCGGAGCCGGCGGCGGCCCACCGGGGAGGCTCGGCGAGCTGTCGGCTCGGCAGCTGGTCCAGGTGGACGGCTTACAGAGGAGGACGGTAAAAGAAGAGGAGAAGCTTACGGATAAGCTGGCGGCTCTTCAGGAGGACGTAGCTGATCAGCCGATAGCCGCCATAGCCAGAGGGCTGAGCCGAGTCGGTGAGACGTGTGGGGAGCTGGACAGAGCCTTGGATGAGCATGAGCAAGCCATGCTGGCGGCTTTATTGGAAGCTGACAAGTTAAGGTTGAATACGCTTAAGGAGCTTGTTGGGATTTTGACGCCGCTTCAGGCTGCTGACTTTCTCGCCATGAGTAAGAAGCTTCATCTTTGTGTTCATGAGTGGAGTAAGAAGAGGGACCAACGCCATGGTAGAGTAGATCAGGGAAACTAGCTAGCTTCCATTTTTTTTTTCCTTTAAATAGAATTATAGCATATTAAGCTAGAAACGCTTTTCTAGAGCCTGCTTTTTTAGTGATATATTTTGCTATCAACGTATAAGCAGGTGTAGGAAAGTATGTGGGTTTTTCTGACCAGCGTTAAGAAAGTAAAGTGTTAGTTAACTGGGCTAAGTTTGGCTTTGGGGTTTTTGTTTTTACTAATACTTGTTTAATTGGCAAATGTTTGGAGTGGTACTATACATGTATCATACATGCGGCTACTGTCACGGTACGGTAGTCCGTTTACGATGAAATTAGTAACGCCAACCTTCATAATATGACTTTGTCTTGTGTGTAACGTTCCATCGTTATCTAATCCATGATCAGGTGTTTTCTTACTTGCTTTAATTTTCTTTTTTAAATTAATAAACGTCATTTTCATGCGTTATTCTATAGTAACATGTCTTACTTTTTGCTCTAATTAGAAAAATAAGAAATTGAAGGTGGGTTATTCGTCCACCGACTTAATCATCTGTCTTTTTGGATTGCTGATATTTGTGAACCGACTTGTATCTTTGTGTGTCAAGAAAACTTGCCGATATTTCAAAAAGGAACACGTACACGTGACATGGCATTCAACCCCTCTCGCTTTCTTTTTTCTTTTTTCTGTTTTAGTTTTATTTTTATTTCGATTAGGCATTTTAGTTTCTTGAATGCTGTCTTGTTTTCAATTCGTCAGAATAGAAAATAGTACCACTTTGTCTATGAGTAGAAGCACTTGCAAATTCAATTGCCGGCGAAACAAGTCTCTCCTTTGATTTTCTAGCCAAATAAAAAAGTCTCCTTAGGTGGAAGTGCAATAAGTACACGTGTGCTTTAACCAGATGTAAAGATCAGATTACGAGGAAACCTATCTTCACTTTCATAGTTCACTGTCTTTCGCTTTTGCGTCGTCTTGAAGGTCAAGGTAGTTTCTCTCTTTTTGTAGAGAGCAGCTTTAGCCATCGATAAAATAACAAATCCTTATGTTGGTTTTTCAATCAAATTTGCGGTAAGTATATAGCATTAATTCATAAAAGAAAAGAAAATACAAATAAAATAGATCTATTACCTTATGTAGTTTATCAGCGCATCTTAGTTTTTTTATCTTCTAAACTACAATTTTCTAATCCAAATTTCGAGTACAACTGGATGAACGTGTTGGCGTTACGAACAGTTTCTGAAACTCTCACTTTAAACACTTGCAATATTCTCAACACATAATATTATAAAAGTTTATCTATAAGAGAATGAGAAAGACTCTCTTTTTTATTCCCTCTGGTTCACGGAGACTATCTAGAAAATAATACATAATAAATATGGTTTTCTGGTAGGTTTCTTTTTTATACGAGTATTTATTAAATTATTTAATAAATAAAATATTAATCAAATTAATTAATATATTAAAAATAGAAACCATGGCATACGTCACTTTTGTTTCAAATAAGCCACACGTGAAATTTTTTATATATATAAAATAATTAATTAATATAATTGAAAGATTAATTAATATATATATGTATATATAAATTAGCAACTCCTTAAAGTGGCTTAATGCCACTTACTCTTTCTTTATAAGTGGCTTACACGCTACATACGATTCCCATTGGATCGGTTGAGTTAGCATGTATTCACTTTTAGTTGGTTCTTATTTTGTGTTTATCTAATTATTTAATAATTAGATATTTTTACTTTGAAATTTAAAAAAAAAAATTAGAAAAATTTTCTCTACATAAAATTTAAATTAATTAACTCGAAATTAATTACTTAATTAATAATAATTATTAATTATAAATAGACAAACTATTTATCCAGACAAAGTATACAATAATAGAAACAATGTAATATGTAGTACAGTGCATATAAAGTGGTGAAATTGGGGACCTGTAATTCAAACTCCAATAAATTATGACAACTAATTAAACTTTTTAATTACTTTGTCTAATTTACTAATTAATTCCGGTATTACTCCGCTAAAAATTTGAAATTATACTCTTCACTCTACAGAATTAATTTACTCAGAAAATAATAAGTAATCCATCGATTTAATCATTACATAATTCTATCCTTCATGGATAATTCGTAACCAGTGCTAGGTCAATTTTTGTTTACCTCTCCAATTACATCTTTATCCTTGTGTTCTGTTGATTCTCCGACGAACAATTAATTTATAAATCTATTATAAATTGAGTACTCAAACTGCTCAAGTCCTGAATCAATACACAAGAGAATCATCTTTCTAGCTTGCTTATGGAAGAAATGAATTCCATATATGTAAATTGTGATGCCAAAGATTCTCACATGCATAATAAGCCAATAATAAACATGTTCATATTGCATAATAGACATATCAAGCAACTAGTATCAATTTTATAGTAAATTACTCATTCTGATTGTTAAATGCTTTCGATCTGTATTATTGTACTAATGTTTGTTGAAGTGCTCTCATGCAGTGTAAAGGCTCAGTACCCTCAGAGAGAGAGCTTGGTATGTGAAAGAAATAAAGAATATATTCATAAATAGCAACACTATATGCACATGCATTAAAATCACGTTTGTTGATAATTTGGTCAAATGGTAATTTTTCGGTAAAATGTATTTTTCATGCTTTTCGGAGCCAAATTCACTTTGCGTTTAACATATCAAATAGCTTTAATTCAATGTTTAGGACTCATTTATAGCATTTTATTTGTCGGTCCCAGGTAAGCATGAGATAGCAATCACTGTACTGAATTATGTTTAATTGCACTAAGCTAGCTTAGATTCAGCTTAATCGCGTAATGTCATTTTTATGCATTCTAATAGTTAGGCATTGATACTATGTTTGCATTATTAATTGGAGTTTAATTGACTTATTTTTATGTTTAATGATTGGCTATGGGGCTAGGTTTTACTAGATTACAATAAGATTGACCATATATGATCATAAGTCAAATTATGACTGTATTTCACCTTCTAAGTTAGGTTTCACCATTTTGGTCTACACTTGAGTGTTTCGAAATGGCCAGCAACGTGGTGAGTAAGCCAAGAGTGATTTAAAGCTCCTTTCTAGACTTCTCTCAACTCCCTTTAGCCATATCCAAGAGTTTCCAAGTGGTAGAACTCAAATTGGAGCTCAAGAAAGTAAGATAGGCCCAAACTAGTCAAGGTAATTCTACTAGTTCTTCATCCTAAGTTTTGTTTTCTTATTTTAATTCTCTACTTGATACAACTTAAATAATAGTTCCTCTAGGTCCTCTTGAGTCCTAAAATTAATTTCAAAGCCTTAGAAATCAGTTTTGCAGAATTAGAAGGCAAGAGCTTCAACAAAAGTTCAAACTAGTCAAGGTGAGCTTTTTGTGGAATTTAGAATTGGTAATTTATTTCTTTTGCTTTAGCTCTTAAATCAAAACTTTTATTTAATGAATAAAGGTCCTAGGAAACCTTATATATTACTGAAAACATAGAATTTAAGTAGAGGAATAAAGTTAAACTTAAAGTCCCGAAGTTTAATATTTATGGATTTATGTGTTTTTATTGTTAGAATAAGTTCTCTATACTTGTAATCTGAGTTTATAAAATTGAAATGCATATTTTGTAGATCCCATTATGTAAATATATTTGTTTGGTTACTAGTTGTGACAATAGAAAAGTATAAAAGTGGTTTTAAGCTTTTTTCTAAACCGAAAGGAATTCAAGTATTCCTAGGTTGTTCTAAATTATCCTCTTTGAGGTGTATATGTGGGAATTGGCTTGTAAAATGTTATTGCAGGTTTGAAACCAAGATTTTAATCATGTGGGAATGTCCTAAAAATAGGAAAAGTACTGTCCAAATATTTTTAAAACTAAATAGTACCGTTTAGAAACAAATAGACTAGTTTTTGTGAAAGTATGTGCTATTTTGGATCATTTTTATTTTAAGAACTAGCATTCATGTTTTGATGATTTTAATCAGTTTTCAATGCTAGTTATTGGTTACTATGTACCTCATATCACTTGTATACTTTTGGTTCATATTGTGATTAAGTATTCTGATTTTGTAAAAGTTGTGAATTCAGTCTTGTGATTGTTTTTTTTAATTATTTTACATTGTAGTGATCATTCTAGTAACAAAATTGATATCAGGTCTTCTGCACACTTTACCACAGAGGATACTGACCCTTTTCATTATCTTTCCTGTCGGACATAAAGTAAGTAAAGATTTATTTTAACTGCATCACAAGAACATTAGTAGATACAAGACGTTTTCCTACATGCTTATGTGTATTATATCAATTATATATTATTTATATAGTTATCGTTTAATTCATGAAAGACATAAGCATGGCATGATCATTTAAGCATGATTTTCAAAGGAGTAAAGTTTTCCACGCATTGGATTTAAAGTAGTATTATTGTACTGATTTTTATGAGATATATTTTAAGTACATTGTTTAGTTTGACTATGCTAGGTAGGTATGGTTTGCACAGGCATCCTTCACGCGTAGTTGGATATGGCCTACCAACTGCCGGGACTGTACTATGATATTCGTTAGGTGCATTATCTAGTCGGTCTGTGTTGGGTAGGTATAGTTTGCATTGGCCATGTATTTTCTTCCCGCATAGGTGAGCACGGCCTACCGACTACTGTGACTTTGTAGTGTACTCAAGGCCCCTATAAAGGAACGTTTTTTAAGAAAAGTGCATCAAAATGAAAATTTATGAAAGAAAGAGTACAATGAGAATTTTAATAAAATTTAAGCATGAAACACATTCACGAGCAGGCATGATCTTTACTTACTGAGCATTAGCTCATTTAGTTCCTGTGATGCAGATGAGGAGATATATGATGTATAGAGTTGCTGGTTGGCTAGCACGCTTTCTTGTCGCTATAATGATACAGATGTAGATGAGCTTGACTTTTGGGTGATGTTTTTGAATTTTATATTTTGATGTGCTTTAAATATTACAGCTGATGGCAAGACAAATTGACATACTTTTTTATTGTACATTTTGTAAAGACAAAAAAAAAAGAAAGGAGTAATGCTACGCAACTTCTTTTATTTTAGAGTTTGAAAAGTCTAAATTGGCGCATGTTTTTGAACAAAACTAAAGTTATGGTTTATTAAAGAGTAATACTTCTTAGTTTGACCTATATAGTCATATGGTTAAGATAGGGGGTGTTACAGTTGTGGTATCAGAGCGGAGATTTAGTCGTTTCTGAAGACTGCCTACATATATATAATCATGTGACAGAAAGCTCAGTCAACTAGTAAGCCTAATCATTTTCATACGTGGGCTTCATTTCTGTTATATAAGTTTGATTCACATATTATTATTAGCTATTATGTTTATTTGTAAGTAAAGGGTCACTGTAGAGGAAACTATTCTGAAGGGTAAAGGTCAAACTAGCCAACAGAGAGGTGATCAAGAAAATGACAAAGATACTACTACACATTGATTGGCTGAATTAGTGGAGAAACAAGCTCAAAAAATAGATAAGCTTATAGAATAAGATCAAAGGGGAGAGGAATAATTACCAATACAAGTGGTAGCTAGACAAGAAAATCATGAGCCAGCTTCTGAAAGGTTCAGGAAGAATAAACCTCCAGCTTTAAAAGGTAAAATAGATCCATTATTAGTTGAGGAGTAGATTCCGAGTTTGGAGGGTATCTTTGATTATATAAGAATCTCTAAGGAGGAGAAAATTTCTTGTGCTACTTATATATTTCAAATGGATGCCAAGCATTGGTAGGATTCCATAAAATCAATCACTGATATTAACAAATTGACTTAGGAGAGATTCAAGGAAATCTTTAACAGGAAGTACTTTAGTGAAGCTCATCGACTGGCAAGGGTAGCTGAGTTTACTAATTTGAAGTAGGGTGGCATGTCTCTGTGTGACTACATAAAGAAATTTGACGAGCTATCTCACTTTGCTCCTCATATGGTGGGTACCAACGAGTTAAAAGTAAATCAGTTTTTACAAGGGCTCAAAGCAGAAATATACAGGGATATTAAGATGTCTACAAAGAAAAAGGTATGCCTTATGCAGAAGTTGCAGAGAAAGCACTTTAAGCTGAAGAAGCCAAACTGAAGGTAGTAAAAGCACTAGAAATTATACGAAATATAAACATGGCAAGTCGAAATGCAAATTTTAGAAAAAGTACCCAACCAGGGTCTAATGGCGGCAAAAAGAAATTCCTACAGGGTCAAGAACAAAGAGGAGATCCTTCAAAGCACCCAGTAACAGGTTAACAAATACAATCTAATTCGAACCAGAAAGTTATATGTCCACATGTGGAAGGCCTCATAAAGGTGAATGCCTTTTGGACAGTAGTGCATGTTATACATATGGAAAGATAGGACATTTTTCTAAGGATTATCCCTCCACCTCTAGTGAACAAAAGAAAGTTCCAACTCGTATGTTTACCATGAGTGCGACATATGTTGAGGCTGATCTATTGGTTGTAGCAGGTGAGATCCCTATCTTTGATATTCTCAAAATTACATTAATAGATTCATGAACTACACATTCATTTACATTACTAGCATATATGAGAAAATTAGGTAGATCACCTGAAACATTGAATTTAAGATACTGCATAATTATTCTATCGAAATGCTATATTCTGGTTAAGTTCTGAGAGCGTGTCTAGTATAGATAGATGGTAGAGAGTTGTTGGCAGACTTAATATATTGGATATGCAAGATTTTGAGGTGATTTTTGGTAAGGATTGGCTATCTAAGTATCATGTTAGCATTGATTGTAATGGTAAGAGAGTAATGTTTCAGCCACTCGGTGAAGATAAGTATACTTTTCTTGGGTCTTCGAAGAAGAAAATGGCACCAGTTATTTCAATGATAAAAGCAAGGAAGTTACTTGAGAAAGGATTTACTGGTTATTTGACAAATGTAATGGATATTAGAGAGTAATTAAAGGTGAAGCCAGAGGAAGTACCAGTGATTAATGAATTTCGAGAGGTATTCCCAGAAGATCTACTAAGATTACCACCTAATAAAGAGATAGAGTTTATTATTGATTTACTACCTGGTACAACTCCTATTTCTAAGGCACCATATTTAATGGCTCCAGCAGAGTTAAAGGAACTGGAGGGTATAATTACAAGAACTTTTGGACAAGGGTTTTATAGGCCTAAGTTTTTCACTATGGGGTGCTCCAGTTTTGTTTGTAAAGAAGAAAGATAGGACTATGAGGCTTTATATTAATTATAGAGAGCTAAATAAGGTCACAATCAAGAATAAATATGCTCTCCCTAGAATTGATGATTTGTTTGATCAGTTACAAGGTGCTTCAATATTTTCCGAGATTGATTTAAGATCAGGATACCATCAACTGAAGATTAAGGAAGAAGATATTCTTAAGACAACTTTTAGAACGAAATATAGGCATTATGAGTTCTTAGTAATGCCCTTTGGCTTAACTAATGCCCCAGCTGCTTTTATAGATATGATGAATAGAATATTTAAGGATTTCTTGGATAGTTTTTTTATAGTGTTTATCGATGACATTTTGATATACTCACGCTTAAGAGAGGAGTACATGGAGTATTCGAGAATAGTTTTGAGGATCTTGAAAGAAAAGTAGTTTCGTAGAAGGATTTTCTAAGTTGGCTTCTCCATTGACTCAGTTGACTAGAAAAAATGTGAAATTTCATTGGAATGATGATTGTGAAAAGAGTTTTCAAGTGTTGAAATATCGTTTGGTTACAGCTCCTATACTTTTTATACCCACCGGATCTGGGGGATTTGTTGTTTACAGTGATGCTTCAAAGAGTGGTCTAGATTGTGTTTTGATGCAAAATGATAAGGTGATCGCCTATGCTTCTGGGCAACTAAAAGAATATGAAACGAAATATCTTACTCATAATTTGGAGCTAGCAGTAGTAGTTTTTGCATTAAAGATTTGGAGACACTTTCTTTATAGGGAAAGACGTCAAATCTACACAGACCATAAAATTCTCAATTACTTCTTTACCAAAAAGAACTGAATATGAGACAGAGAAGATGACTCGAACTGGTAAAAGATTATGACTGTGAGATTAACTATCATCCAGGTTAAGCTAACGTGGTTACAGATGCTTTAAGTAGAAAGTCATTAGCTGCTATGTCACTTAAGTATATTGATCGAAAATATTTTTTGATAGATTTGCATCGAATAGAATTAGAGATAGTGCCTACAAGTTTAAAAGAGAAATTAGTAGCTCTTACCTTGTAACCTACAATTTTAGAGAGAATTATGCAAAGCCAGAATATGGATCCCCATTTAACAAGTTTAAAGACTAAGATAAAGTCTATAAAGGAGACGGCCTTCCAGTTTTCTAGTAATAGTGTAATCAGATATAGAAATAGACTGTATGTGCCAGATGGAACAATTAGAAAGGAGATATTGACAGAAGCTCATACTACTCTCTACTCTGTGCATCCTGGTACCACAAAGATATATAGGGATTTGAAAATGCATTACTAGTGGTCGGGTATGAAGAAGGATGTAATTGAGTTTATAGAGTAATGCCTCATATCCCAGCAAGTTAAAGTTTCCACTAGTACATTGAAGTCTATACATGTGCCACAATAGAAATAGGAAGAGATTGCTATAGATTTTGTTGTTAGACTTCCTAAGACAAATAAAGGTTATGATACTATTTGAGTGATTCTGGATAGATATACCAATTTGAAACAGGGCTGGCATGTTTGTGTGTGACTACGTAAAAAAATTTGATGAGCTATCTCGCTTTGCTCCTCATATGGTAGATACCAATGAGTTGAAAGTAAATCAGTTTTTATAAGGGCTCAAAGCATAAATATACAGGATATTAAGATGTCTACAAGGAAAGGCGTGCCTTATGCAGAAGTTGCAGAGAAAGCTCTTGAAGCTGAAGAAGCCGAACTGAAAGTGGTAAAAGCACTAGAAATTAGAAGAAATATAAACATGGCAAGGCGAAATGCAAATTTTAGAAAAGATACTCAACCAGGGTTTAATGGCGGCAAAAGGAAATCCTGCAACGCCACGGCACTGCCTGTACAGCACTGCGGCGTTAGGTTCTCAGTGCCACAGTGCTTGGACTTTAGCCAAAAGTGCCTCACTTTACTCTTCACCAACTTGTTAATCTTGTCAAATGCTTCTATAATTATTCAAAACCTGAGAAATACGATTAAAAACACGAGAACTAGGTGAAACGTCAAGAGAATTAAGCAACTAAAGAGATAAAATCATGATCAAATAGGTGAATAAAATTCACTTAACAGAGATTAAAATCATGTCTGATCCAGTCCTATATAATCTTATTATATAAAGTACCTCAATTATGATATTACTACAACAATAGTCAAGATAAAACTACTATATTCTCATTGTTACTGGACCATGCTAATAATATTTAATTAAAGACCCTATACTTTAATTAATTATTACGGACTATGTTATGGGTTTGTTAAATACCATAGAATTGCAAGTGCACAATGCCAATTACAAGTACTAAAATGATGAGATAAGTATCGTCTCATGGAGATTGCTACTACTTCTACGCTAATTACTAAAATTGTAATGATTCTAAGATTATCCAAACAAGTAATATTCAAGAAAAATAAATGAGCAAATGAATTAAAATAACAACTAAGAAAAGCAAGTGAAATAGGTTCAAATTCAATACAAAATAAAGCCTAGAATTGCTAGTTATTCAACCCCTTCTATAGTGCCATTTACCTCTATTTCCCCCTAATTCATTTAACCAAATTGTTGTTAATCGGATGTGCTAATGTATTTACAAGTTTCTTCCATTTTCATGTAAGTATTTCCACTCAATTCAACCCACTATGTTCCTATGAGGATCAAAATTGAATGGAATCATTAAGAGTAAACATCCCTAGTGGTTATACACACTAATTAGGTATATTCTTATCCTAATTAAATATATGTCTCTCTATCTAAGGCTAAATATAGAACTTAGTTTCCACTCCATCGTGCATTTCCAAAGTTCACTCTAGTTATTGGCCAAGTAACTAGTAGCATTAAGCACAAGATAAAGAAACTAATAATTTAGACAATTAGATTTTTAAATAAGAGATAAACAAACACAATATTATAAGGTTAGTTCACAAAGTAATTCTAGACAAGAGAGATTTTAGCTCATAATAGAAATAAAAAGAACAATCAAATCCATATATAAACCCATTGAAAAATAAAAACAATCAAAGAAGGGGAAGAAATTGAGAAGAAAACTAGTTGTAGATTGATGGTACTCTAAAATTGAGAGTTGAAATCCTCCAATAATTGGTACAATAAGTTCCAATGAATTGCTCTCCAACTTCTACTACGAATTTTCTCTCTTAAAACTAGAAATTAAAATGAAAATTATAATATTGTTTTGGTATTATCTCCCCAAGAGTCTCTCCTTGGAATTTTCTCTCTAAGAGAAAAACAATGAACTAAGCTGTCTATCTTGAAATATGTGCTTCTACCTCTAAATATAGGGTTTTCTATCTAAGAAGCTTTTGCACACTCAAAAGTAAGGTCTAATCTTAGCCTTTAAT
Organism: Trema orientale; assembly: GCA_002914845.1. Taxonomy (NCBI): domain Eukaryota; kingdom Viridiplantae; phylum Streptophyta; class Magnoliopsida; order Rosales; family Cannabaceae; genus Trema; species Trema orientale. The sequence continues at coordinate 516,198 of JXTC01000119.1, forward strand.
TCATCAAAAAGTGATATAAGACGTCCATTTTAAGTCTTGGATGTGGAGGATGGTGTTGCAGTGTCAAAAAAATTTGTTGTCCTTCAAATTGGCGAGGGTGCCACTTTTTGGCACTGCAGTGCTATTTGCTCGCACTGCGGTGCCATTTTCTGGCACCGCATCGCAGCTCTTGGGTCCTGCGAAGTATTTGGCGCCCTTTTTCGTGTCCCCTTGCTTATTTTTTGCTCCTTTTTTATCTTTTCTTTGCATCATCTCCCAATGTTTCATTATCCTACACACAAAAACAAACCATACATCAAAGTAACACCAAAATCATAAGAAATAACTTTATTTTTCAAAGAAACATAGCAAAATCAAAGCTAGAAAACCATAGAATAATTCCATTTTCATAGAGTTATCAGACTATGTTCAATTTATTATCTATAAATTTAATCCTTATACATACAACACTTATATAATAAATTTATAGTCACATAAATAAACTAAGAATTTTCTGATATTTAAAGATATACAAATTATACACAAATTCAAATAGAAAAATGTCATTTTATTAATTCGGCAAATATCCAAAAATTACATGCTTTAAGTGCATAAAACCTAATAATCCCCCACTTGCCCTAAAGCATGTGAGATATGTCCCTTAATCCTAGGCCCTCCATATGACTCTCAAAAGTCTTCATAGGAACCGTCTTTGTAAAGGGATCAATAATGTTGTTTTCAGATGCAATTTTCATAATGTTTACATCTCCACGATGTATTATCTCTCTAATCAGATAATACTTCCTCTCTATATATTTTCTTCTCTTTTGACTCTTTGGTTTTTTTCGAATTTGCCACCACTCCACTATTGTCCCAGTATAAAGTCAATGACTTACCTATATTTGGAACAACCTCTAAATAAATAAAAAACTTTATGAGCTCAACTGCTTCTTTAGCTACTTAATGAGCTACTATATATTCTGCTTCAATAGTAGAATTAGAAGTGCTAGATTTTTTTGACACTTCTCTAGACAATGGCTCCGCCATCAAAAGTGAACACTGAACCAGAAGTTGACTTTTGAGTATCTTTGTCTAATTAAAAATCAGAATAAGTGTAATTGATAGGAATCAAGTCGTGACTAGAATAAACGAGCATATAATTTCTCGGTCTCTTAAGATACTTAAGAATGTGCTTTACTGTTACCCAGTGACTAATCCTGGATTTGATTGAAAATGACTGACTATTCCTACTACGTAGCATATAGATGTCATGCCTTTTACACAACATGGCATATATAAGGCCGCCAACTGCTGATGCATATAGAACACATCTCATATCCTCTTCCTTTTGAGGTGTCTTTGGACATTGCTCCTTGTAAAAGATAACTCTATGTCGAGAAGGTAACTATCCTTTCTTAGAGTTTTGTATTGAAAAATGAATGAGCAGCACCTTATATCTATAAGATGCTTAAGATAGTGCCAAAAGTCTGCTCTTGCGATCTCGAAAAATCTGGATCCTAAGTATACAACTTGCTTCTCCCAAATCCTTCATTTGGAATTGCATGGCTAGCTACTTCTTTACTTTAGTTAATATTTCCACATCATTCCCAATAAGTAAAATATCATCTACATAAAGAAGTAGGAAGACCACTTTCTTATCTTTAATGTACTTGTATACACAAGGTTCATCAACATTTTGATCGAAACCATAAGACTTGATTATTTTATCAAATCTTAGATTCCATGATCTTGAAGCTTGCTTAAGTCCATAAATAGACCTAAGTAGCTTGTAGAATTTCTGCTCTTGGCCTTTAGCTACAAAATCATCTGGTTGCACCATATAGATACTTTCATCAAGACAGCCATTCAGAACAGCTATCTTGACATGCATTGGTCATATTTTATTGTCCAAACATGCGGTAATAGATAAGACAATGTGAATGAATTTCAGCATGGCTACTGGCAAGAAAGTCTCTTCATAGTCAACTCTCTCTTTTTTCGGTATAATCCTTTGCCACTAGCCTTGCCTTGAATGTTTAAAATTTTCCATATATACCTCTTTTTTTCTAATAGATCCATTTACATCCTATGGTCCTGATATCTTCAGGTAGATCTACAAATTTCTAGACAGAACTGGAATGTATGGATTCAATTTCTTCATTCATAGCCTCTTGCTATTTTTCCTTATCAAAATCTTACATTGCATATTTGTATGTCAATTGATTATCTTGGTTACTATCGGAAATGACAACATGTGCCTATCCAACTTCCCCGTAGCAAATAGGTGGTCTAATAACCTTCCTACTTCGTCGAGTTACTAAGGTATTCTGATCAGAAATAGTGGATTCATAGTTTTTTGGTTCAACTACTGTTGTTAGTTGTGGTATAATCTGATCAGAAAATAATTCCTCTACTACAACTTTACTTCGAGCTTTAAAATCTGTCATATAGTCATTTTCAAGAAAAATGGCATTTGTCGATAAAAATACCATTTTCTATTAAAGACTATAAAATAAACCTCCTTCTGTGCCTTTTTGATAGCCTACAAATAAACAAACTTCTATGCGTAGTTCTAGCATCCCAGTCTTTCATTTTAGTATATGTATTGGGCACTCCCATATCCGAATGTGATTCAAACTTGGTTTGTGTCTATTCTATAACTTTAGAGGTATCTTTTGGATAGACTTAGAAGGTACTGTATTCAAAATGTATACAATGCTTTGTAGTACGTAACCCCATAATGAGAGTGGTAGGGAAGAGTAGCTCATTATTAACCTCAGCATGTCACGCAGTGTTTTATTTTTCCTTTCTACAGCATCATTCTGTTATGGTGTTCTAGGTGCTATGAGTTAGGATAGGATGCCCTCTAGAAAGTGATCCTTGAATTTATTATCAAGGTATTCACCTCCTTAATTTGATCGAAGAGATTTTAATGACCTACCTAATTATTTTTTAGCTTCTGCTAAGAATTCTTTGAACTTTTCAAATATTTCTGATTTTTTTGGTATTAGGTATATGTATCAATATCGTGAATAATCATCAATAAATATGACAGAATATTCATAACCGCCTCTTCCTTGTACATTCAATGGACCACGTCCGTCGCTATGTACAAAATCAAATGGCTCTTTGGCCCTTTGGCCCTGGATAACTCAGATTAATTATCTTTAGGACTAATCCTGAAATTAACTATCATTATCCTTGTAAATCATAAACTAATTAACATAGCTTCTTGGGAAGATTACTAATTAGTTTATATTGAGTATCAAAACTATTACTTCAATATAGTACTCCCACTAAAGAGCTTGCCTTAGAGTACACCTAATTAATAGGTGTATTTCTATCTTATCTTATAGAGATCAAGTCAATAATAATCTAATATATACTTGTCCATAGGGAGTTCATATATATATATATTATAATGGACCTACATTAATGTTGGGATATTAGGGTTTCAATCTTATTCACTCTTATTTAGACGATAATGAACATTTGATTTAGTACTAATGTTCTAACATGAGTGTGTTGTGAAATTATTTTAAAGTTCTAAATTAAGTTGATCAAGGAATAAACTTGAAGATAGATACACATTGGACTTATTAGAATCAAGCTTGAATATGGAGAATCAGGATAAAAGACCGTGCTTATATAGTATATGTTTCATACTTAATTTTGTATTTGATTTAGTTCATTGCACACAGATTCTCTTTACATTAGCTTATACTTTCAAAAGAATTTTCAAACTATCTTAAGCTTAAAATAATTATTTTATTTTAGAAGTTTGAAAATAGATATAATAACCTTTTAATAGCTAAATGATTCTTTTCAAATTGATTTTCTATTTTCTAAAGTGTTCAAAACAACTTTGGAAGTCTGAATTTAAAAAATGCCTGAAAATCTGCCATAATTTGAAAAATGCCAGAAGTCCTATCAGAATTTGATAAAGGACCAAAAATTGGTTTGATCGATCAAAAACCTTTTTTGGTCGACCAACAATGATTTTGGTCGACCAAACTTTTGGTTGAAAGCCAATAACGGATATAAACGGCTAATTTTCTTAGATATCTATATATCGAGCCTCATTTGATGGCATTTACCACTTGAGTATGAACCTAAATTGATATCTATATACTTTCAAAGTGTCTTAACCTATTCCACATCAATTATATTTTCAGATCATATTGAGTTATTCTTAGAGCATTCATTGTGCATTATTCTCAAATCTTCTAAGCTAAAATTGTATTTATAAATAACCCGTATATAGATAAAATTGTCATCGGAGTCTAAATAACTCGTGAGTTGGTGAGGTTGGCACCATTTTCTAAACAATCCATATAAGTGAGGATGTCACTGGAGTCTAGACAATCCAAAATTAGGCGAAATAGAGCCCAAGTTAAGACTATTGTAAATGCTAGGATGTACCTAAGAAGAATTTATTCTGTTTATACAAGGGTCGGTCAAGCCCATAATCTTGATCCTATAATAGAAAGGTCGAAGCAAGTTGCCATGGGTTCGGGACGTAGGCAAACTGTCATGTTTGTCAAACCTCATTAACATAGCGTTTGTAATCTCTTGATCTTTATCTCTTTAATTTATTTATTTTGAGGTTGTACTTATTTATTTGCTATTTTTGCTTTTTCCATTCATTGTTTGCATATTCTAATTATTTAATTCGAAAAGTTTGCAAAAGTATTAATTCGTCCCCCTTTTTGAGTTAGCTAATCTTGAGCTAACAATTAGTATCAGAGCTTGGTGCCCAATTTTAAGGACTTAACCATCTTGAGATGACTAACCCAAGCAATTTTCAAAATCTTCCAAATGAAGGGTTTTCAACTAGACCGCTATTTTTCGACGGTATTGAGTATAGTCTCTAGAAAATAGATTGCTTAAATATCTTAAATTTATAGGTTATGATTTATTGAATATTATTATTCAAGGTCCATATATTCCTAGTAAAATGACTGATAATAAACTTGTTGAAAAAGAGTTTGATGAGTATGATGATATTGACAAAATCAATTTTTCTAAGAATAAATGTGCTTTGAATTATATATTATGTAGTAAAGACGAAAATATTTATAATACTGTACAATTGGCTACTAATGCTCATGAAATATTGAAAATACTTGCTCATATGCCATAACAAGTCAAATCAAAGAAAACAATGAAGAAGTTGAGGAAAAAGGTAAGAAAAAGAAAGTCATTACTCTTAAAGCTTTCATGCAAGAAGAAGAAATCAAAGCCACTTGCGACGATAGCAATAATAGTAATTTGGATGATGATGTTCAAAAGGAAGTAACAAACATGTGCTTCATGGCCATAGATGATGAGTAAAGTTCTTAGTATCGACATTAATTAAAATCAAAGTTCTTAGTATCGATATTAATTAAAATCAAACAGTCCTCGGCAGTGGCATCAAAAATGTTTTGTGTAATTTACAAGCGCACAAAACCATAACGAGTAATATAGTAGTAAGTATGGGGTATCATCCCAACAAGACTGATAATTTATTAACCACCGAAATTATCGCTAACCTTAATTTTATTTGAATTAAACGACTAAAGAAAAAGAAAAATTAAATTAAGACTAAAAATAAAAATACAATTAAAATAACAAAAATTAAAATTAAAATAAAAAGAGCATAAAACAAAAATTAAACAAGGCTTTAATCAATGAAAGTAAACATAGGGTTTCAAATTTTACCGTAACTAATCCACTCTAAATTATCTATCTCATTAGTCTAAAATTATTCATGTAGTCGATAATCGAGATTTCCTAATTTATTTACTATCCTCTCCCGAGTTTAAGCAAAAATACCTTTAATTATCAATTCATTATATTCCTATGTGAGTTAAACTAATTAAGAATTTATTACAATCTATGGAAACTCATATAGCAACTACACAAACTATATAAATATATTCCTATTTTACATGCAATCTATGGCTTTCAGTTCAATAAACTAGACACATAAATTTTCTTCCAGTTTCATTATGAGTAACGAATTATTTATTTGGTGGTCAATTAAATAAAAGCATTAAGAACAGAATTGAAAACTTAACTAGAAAAAATAATTCATAAACTAAATTGAAAGAAAAAATTTCATGTATCATAGTTAGGCTACATGGTAGTCCTAGAAAAAGAAATCTAGAACATAACTAAACTAGGAAAAAAAATATTAAATTTAAACATCCTAAAAAAATGAAAAGCTAAAAAAGAAAATAAAATTAAACTAGAGAATATCGTGGTTGATGAAACTTCTCTCCACTGCTCTCTCTTCCACTGACTTTCTCTTTGTCAACTACTATTTTCTCTCTCTAGAATTATGTGTGTGTGTGTTTTTTTTTAATCTCCCATAGTCAATCCTTTTATAGCTGAGGAGAACGAGTGTTTTAGTTGTATACCGATTCGTATACTCATCTTTGATTGGTGGAGTGATGTGTCAAATTCATATTCAAATTCTATCTCTTTCTCTTTATTTTACGTTTCTGAGCTATTGGTAATAATCCTGTGCGACAAATCTAGGTAAGCCTTATTCGAATAATGTTCTATAATGTACTATATTATTTTGACATTATAAACAATATTTACCAGATTATTTGTTATCTATTTATTATTAATAAATTCTATGTCATGAATTTCTATTTTATTTATGTCTCATTAATAAACATGTGACGTCTATGTTTATCATATGCAAACATCTAAAAGATTCTGAGACATATAATGAGTAATAAAGAATTATTCGTATGATGAGTTCATATACGGGAGACATGTATCCTCTAAAGCAGTTTAATATTTTGACATTATAAACAATGTTTATCAGATTATTTATTATCTATTTGTTATTAGTTAATTCCATGTCATAAATTTCTATTTCATTTATGTCTCATTAATATATGTGTGATGCCTGTGTTTATCTTATACAAACATCTAAAAGATTCTGAGATATGTAATGAGTAATAAAAAATTATTCATACAATGAGTTCATACGTGGGAGACATTATGTTCTTTATTTCATTACGTTTCTAAATCAAATTATTCGCATTCTGCATATAGAAGATGGAATACTTTACTATGCCATAGAATATAGTATTGTCTATTAATTATCAAAGTGAGTTTTCGGATAGAAACACTAGTATGTTATAAGAAAATTATAACAGTATCGAATAGGACCGAGTGAATTAGAATTTGAGATTAAGTGTCATAACTCAAATTCCTAGCTTCACTAATCTTGCACTATTATAGAAAACCTTATTCCTAGTTATTAACGAATTTACTTTCATGTGTTTTGTCTTTTTGAGCTACTAAAGGACTAGTTTCAATATCTTAGAAGATAAGGATATGAAATGTGTAGAACATTCTTCATGATGGACGCCATGTATATAATGTCACTTTGAGTTTTTTCAAGTACTTGGATAATATAAACCAGGACTCCAGTATTTACTATGTGAATTTGACTATATTGTTATAAGCATATATAAACACCGTAGTCAACTATTATCTATTAGATGAAAAATAGTAATCCATTAGATGAAAAATAATAACTCAAAGGTAAATATGTACTAGAAGGGTAATACGGTAATTCACCTTGCTAATATGGCATTACATTAGGGGTACATCTATATGTATAGTATACGCTAAATGGATCGAGCTAATTAGTTATTAATAAGCTTCATAGAAAATAAACGACATTTAGTCCAAGAGTTCAATATTGGGCCTATAATGGTGTGCCCCAATATTAATGTACAAGGCTTAATCATAATTATGAGTTAATTATGATTATAGGTATATAGTCCATCAGAGTTTGGGTTTTATGGATCCATCTGGTCTCCTGTCTAGCTCAAATTAAAGCCTAATAGTTATTTAATGATCAGTTGAAGCCAACAAGCCTAATAAGCCCAATAGGATTTACTAATCTCTATATAGTTAAGAGAAAAGTTCTCTAGCTATCAGTTGAATGAACTACACGTGAAACACTCCTGAGAGAGAGAGAGTATGTTACACGTATAACAAAGAGAGAGAGGGCAGAGAAAAATCGGCTAATCCCTAGGATTCAACATCCTTGGTGTTTCGGCCATCCCGGATAAATCAGTTCGAGGAGATTGTCTTCTTGTTCGTCTGCGGATCTCTTTGTTGAGAATCAAGAAGGTGGCTACTCACCGGATCAATCAAATAACTTTCGAGAATAGAGAGGAAGATGAGAAGGTTATGGAGCAAATCTAGGTGTTTTTCTTGTCTAGATCTAGAGTTAATTTATGTTAGATCACGATCCAAAATGTTTTATTTAAAAAAAAAATTTAAATGACTAATTCTGCTGCGTTTCTAGATTTTACAAAAGTAAGATGTTCTTGAAAATAATTTTACAAAAATATTTTCCAGAAATTTATTCCATTAAATACCAGCAAGCTCAGCACGGGATTATTACCAATGCTGATTGGTGGTTTGAAAAGTTGACTTTGACAAGGTGGCACACTTTCATTGGAAAGGAAAACCGCTTGCACGATACTGGTCTACACCTGATCAGACTCGGCCTGGTGCACTCTTGTGCCAGCTGATGCACGCGGGCCCAGTTGCCTGCAGCTCACGTGCCAATTCTGATGCATTGGATCTCGATCCAATAGCTAAAATTCGTCCAGATTTTCTCTTTTTTTTTTCCTTTTCTATATAACCTAAATCAAATAAAATTAAATTAAATCAAAAACCTAAATCTAATAAAAATCTAATTCAAATTAACTTAAACTAACCAATTAAAATACCTAAACCTAATATAATAACATAAAATTAAATAAAATAAATCGAAACTAAATAAAATAAAGCAAATTTAAAATTACCTAAAATCTAAATTAAAATTACTCTAAGATACAAATTTTTACAAGTAAAATAGCATAATAAACTCTATTTTTATTAGACTTATCAAAGACATATTCCATGATTATATTTTATAACTATCATTTTGAATATTTGTGTATGATTATTCATCCTATTACATAATATAAGTAAGTCTTTTGATGATTATCATACTTTGATTTTTCTTGGACTTTCAAGACTTGAATTATCATACTTTGAGCTTCAATTGTATTTTGAACTCTATCTTAAGAATTTATGATCAAATGAATTCTTGTCTTGAATATTTCTCTAAGTTCGCATACCTTGTATGTAATTTCTATTATTAGCCATTGATGTCTCTCTTATATGAATCATTATTGCTAACTTTGGTTATTTACATTTTAATAATGATTCATATATTGAGGAGGAGTATATTTATAATTTGCATGTGTTACATTTGTTATTATCATCTTTCCATGAATTGTGATATACTCTTTATAGTTAGATAAAAATAAACAAAGAGAAACTTGTTTCTCTTTGGTACTAAAATGACTTTGGATTTCTCCGTTATACTTGGAGAAATATATTTTTAATAAGTGAGACATTAAGATTTAGAGCTTTCATAATCTTGATTTGATGTAACTTCTTTGTGTTGCATATGCTATAAATTTCATACTTATTATCAATAGAGAAAGTTCTGCCAATACTCTTATCTTCAGTTTTTATCACATTGTAGTTCAATCTTTTACTTTATCTTGTTTTTGATATTGTTATTCTTATTTTAAAGATTGTTCAATTCCCGTTCCTCCGTATTTACTTATTGCATAATTTGTCATATTGTTTTTCATATGGGGAGATAATTGGTTATATATTGCTTTTCCGTATACTTTTATCATGATTTCAAAAGAGGAAGAGAAATATAGTAAATTAATACGGGTTGAAATTTATTTCAAAGGGAGAGATTTTTTAATATATAAAAATGTTAGATCTTTTTGAAAATTTCTTCAATCCTATGCTTATTTTTAAAAAATATATATTTTGAATTGATTTATCATAATGATGTCAAAAAGGGGAGAAGCATGATGATTTATGAATATAGAGAGAAAAAGATTCATTAATTTATTTATGAGTACGCATATTTTAAAAGAAAAAACTTTGTTTAGGACATTCTTTCTATCTTTTCACATAATATACTTACGATGCTTAATTGAGTTAAAAACGGGGAGCAAGCTCCTTGTACTTTGTCAAGCATATTTTGAGGTAGAGCTTAAAATATGGTAAAGACTAAGATAAACTTGTAAAATTTTATATTTTCAAATCCTTATAGCATATTTACTTTTATATCATAAATCAATATTTGTCATCATCAAAAATAAGGAGATTATTAGGATATTAGGGTTTTAATCTTAATTACTCTTATTATGAAGATAACAAATATTTAATTTAGTACTAATGGTTTAAGTTGAGTGTATTGCGAAATTATTTCAAAGCTCTAACTCAAGTTGATCAAGGAATCATGCTTAAAGATGGATGCATATTGGACCTATTAGAATCAAGTTTGAAGATGGACAATCAAGATACAATACCATTCTTAAATACGGTATATTTCATACTTGTCTTGTATTTGATTTAGTTTATTGCATATAGATTCTTTTTGTATTACCTCATACTTTCAAAAGTATTTTCAAATTATCTTAAGCTCAAATGATTATTTTATTTTAGAAGTTTAAAAATAGATATAATAATCTTTTGATAGCCAACTGATTCTTTTCAAATTGATTTTCCATGTTTTAAAGTATTCAAACCAACTTTGGAAGTCTGAATTTGAAAAATGCTTGAAAATCTACCAGAATTTGAAAAAGGCCAAAAGTCCACTCAAAATTTGAAAATGACCAAAAATGGGTTTGGTAGACTAAAAATGTTTTTTCGATCGACAATAATAATTTTTGTCGACCAACTTTTCAAACTCGTGGCCAGAAATGACCGTTGGAGCTTAACTGACGTGTCCGATTTTAACGACTATAAAAAGCTAGTTTTCTTAGATATCTATATGTAGAGCCTCATTCGATGGTATTTAATACTTGAGTATTAACCTAAATTGATATCCATCTACTCTAAAAAATATCTTAGCTTATTTTCACATCAATAATACTTTTAACTCATATTGAGCCAATCTTAGAGCATCTATTGTGCATTGTTCTCAAATCTTCTAAGCTAAAATTATATTCACTATTTTTATGAAAAGAATTCTTAAGTGTGTTCACTCTTGTTTGTTGAAAAAAAATTTTGAGTTGCGGTGAGATTGGCACCAGAGTTATAAACAACCCGTATATAGGTAAGGTTGCCACCGGAGTCTAAACAACCTGTAAGTGGGTGAGGTTAGCACTATTTTCTAAATAATCTATATAAGTAAAGTTGGCACCAGAGTCTAAATAATATGAGATTAGACATAATTGAGCTGATGAATGATTAATTCACTCACAAATCAAGTATCATTCAGCTCAAATAATTGTAAGTTCTCAAGCATTTATGTTAGTTTGATGTGCTTTTTCTTTATTTTTATAGTTCTTATAATTAAATGAGAATCAAAATAAATTAGTGCCAAATATGGGTATTTCAACCCTTTTAGATGAAAGTTGAGTCCGATACGAATGCAGCGCAATAAAAATCAGACAAAACGGAGCTAAAACAAAGAAACGGCGCTCCCCAAGAAGGAAAGCTGTCGTGCTGAATTCTAGAATCGAGAGCGCCACAGCACTGCAATAGTAGCAGCACAGTGCTGCTTGAAAAACAGACTTCCAAAGGCTAGAGCACTGTGGCGCTTGCCAGGGAGCGATGCGGCGCTATATAGCATCTTGAAGCGCATTTTTAGTAAGTTTTTAGAGCCAATTTGGACCATTGATGCCATCTGATCGAATGGTTGATATTCTATCAGGTCTAGGTCATCTTGGAACTCTTTAAATACATTCTGAAGCCTCCATTTCAAGTGTGGAGAGTTGGAGAGAAAACACAAACTTGAGAGCTCAAAAATCATGGAGAAGGAAGAGCTTGGAGCTGAAAATTGGGAGAGGAAGCTTGAGAGAATTACTTGAAGAATTGAAGCTTAAAGTTCTACATCCGCAAAAGAGTTTTTCTCATCCTCTTTCTCACCCTAATTTCACTTGAATTTTGTATTATGCTTGATTATTGAATATATTTGGATATATGAAATTCTTGTTGAAATTAGTATTGGATTATCCTATGTTGAACTAATTGTTATCCGCTTGGGGAAAGATGTAGCTTAAACTTTAATTTTATGTCATGATTTTCAATATAGTCTTTGATATTGTTCTTGAATTTATTTATGCTATTCCGTGCTTAATGCTTCTCAACTAATTAGCTACTAGTTGCATGATTTGGTTTCTAGAATTTGGAACTTAAGAAAGGGAATTTTAGAAACAATCATAGGATAGTATAACCTAGGACTTGTAGAGTTTGAGAGAGCATATAATTCCTTTGAAGCTATGATCAAAGAACTATTGAACATATTGAATTCTTAAATTCTAGGTTTAGAATAGAAAAATTTGAACCAAGATTTAGGAATGATTTCATTCGGCACTCGAGAGAGAGTAGAAATATCTTTGAGTTCTTAGCTTATAAACTAGGAATAATTGATTAGAATGCAATTGGTGATCAAAAGACATAGTTGATAGTTAAGTAAATTCAATCTTCTAGTACATTTGTGCATAGAAATTTCCATATTTTATTTTTATATTTATATTTTATATTTGTATTTATTCAATTATAAATTCATTTAGTTTGGTTCCCTAGATAAAGTTAGGTCATAATAATTTCAGTACTTAGCGATAATTTGATACCCAATTCCTCGTGGGATCGACAACTCTCTTATCACTTTATTACTTGATTACGACTCGTGCACTTGCAGTTATTTTACGCGTATGCATTTTAGCGTAACAAGAACCACAGTTAAAGCTATTGTAAAGGCTAGGGTGTGCCTAAAAATAATTCACTCCATTTATACAAGGGTTGGTCAGGTCCATAATCTTGATTCGATAGTAGAAAACTCGAAACAAATTGTTGAGGGCCAGGGACGTAGGCAAACCGTAATGTTTATCGAATCTTGTAAAAATAGCGTTTGCAATCTCTCTATCCCTATCTATTTGATTTATTTACTTTAAGATTGTGCTTGTTTATTTGCTATTTTTACTTGTTCCATTCATTGTTTACATATTCTAATTGTTTAATTCGAAAAGTTTGTAAAAGTTTTTAGAACTCAATTCATCCCTTTTCTTCGGTTTGCTAATCTTGGTCTAATAAATAAAACCAATGGGCAAATTATCCTAAAGATGTCATCTCCTACTCAATCTTTTAGAAATCATAGTTTTTAATTTCATATATAATATTGCGAATATATGTATTGCATGTAGTGGCATAATCTAAATCTTTATGGATGTTAAGCATTCATGAAAAAAAAATTAAATAATATAAATAAAACAAACCAATTCATGTTTTCATAGAGAAAATAAAATTTTCAATCTAATTTTGGAAATTACAAAATTTTCATTTTTCGATCGGCTTTCATATTTTCTTCAATTTTCATTCCTTGAATGTGTCGTCTTTCCTTCTATATATTATTGAGCTGTTTTGAGGCTCGGGTTTTATTTTGGTTCAAAATTGTTCTAAAAACGATGGCTGGTTCATGAGCACTGGGTTCTGGACCAATTACTGTGCACCTACCACATGCAGGTTTGCTCGGTAGTGATTGTGTGATGGTCTGGCACTGGCACAGTAACTGCTGCCCAGACCCATCTCCACCTCCTACGATATTGAAAATTGTTTTATTAAAAAACCAAAATCAAAGTGAATTATAATTTTGAATTAGAATCAAAACCCCATTCTATTTCAAAATCCTATTTGAAACCATATAAAACAAATTTCTAATTCACTTTGATTTTGGTTTTCTAATTAGAGCTCGTGATGAGTCACAAAGTATGTCAGGCTCTTATTAATCTTTATGTTGGGGATACTCAGATTTTGGTGGAATTGCACTAACAAATTCTTAAGGAAATTGGCAAAGCCAACAGTCAGCTTGGTTCAAGCTATAAGGCAAAATGTTAAGAAATTAACCATCTGTAAACATGATTTTCAAAGGTATATTGGGCTATTAAAAGTGAAAACTCGTAAGCAATACAACTACTCCTATTGACATGAAACTTAATAGCAAATGTGGGGAATTCTTAGGCTTAAACTAACCTCCTAACTTATAAGAATGAAATATGTATATTAACAACATATACTTGATGCATTCGCAGGGAAAACCATGAAATCAAAATATAGAATAAATAACTTGTGAACCACACACTCAAACAAAACACGTTTTTTATGAAACATTCCCCTCCACTTTGTATAATATTGTCTACTTTGGGCCTAGGTTCACACGAATTTGCTCTTAGATTTTAATCCGAAAGGCCTCATACTATTGGAAGGTGGATCCTTACCTATGAACTATGAACTTTCATCTTTCTCCGCCGATTTGGGAATGCATATCTTACACTATCTTAGCCTATGCTTCAATGGATTTTAACTATCACAATTTAAAAGGTAAAATAAAATAAAATAGCGTGAAGGCACTTTTGAGTGATGATAAGTGTATTTTACACTTATCTTTTCTATCTCTTTGAGCTTAAGAATTATTCGTCTTGGAACTTGTTTGATATGTTTTGTGGTGTTTGGTGCTATTTTCAATTACAGGACTATCAAACCAAGAAGATTGTGATTTGGAGTTAAAATGGAGCAAAAAGATGACATTTAGTTGAGAAAATGGCGCAGCAGCGCAATAGGACGAAGCCACAGCACCGACTCAAAATGCCAAGAAAATGGCTTTCAACTAGAGCCTCGGCAATGTAGTGCTATTTATTGAAATCGGTTGGCGTTGCAGCACCAGTCCAAACCCCAAAAATTGTGCTACTGCCTGGAAAATTCAGCATTTTTACACGTAGTATGCAATCCAAGGCAGATTTTTGAGCTCCTTTAAATAGTATCTTTCACACCCACTTGAGGGAGACGAAAACTGAGGCCATTGAAGACCATTGTAGGCCATTTCCAAGGACAAAATATCAAGAATCAAGGAGATTTAAGAGCTCGAGTTGGAGGTTGAGCTTCCAAAGAGTTTTTGTTCCATTTTTCTTGGTTTACTCTTTAGTTTCAAAAATTTTGAGATGTTGAACCTTTGTATTTTATGTATTGGGTTGTTTACATTGAATATGTGCTACATCCTTTAGTCTAGGATTACAATTGAACCTCTAATGTAATCTATTGCTTATTTCTCCTCTTTTATTAATGAAATTCATTGTTGAGTCATTTGTTTTACCTTGTGCTTCTTGCTTTCTGTTTAATTGGCCATTAAATGGAATGTTGAGTGAAATTTCTATGAACTTAGAATAGGGAATAGAAATTTGGACTTAGGTAAAATAACATAAGATTACGTAATTTGGGGTAACTTTGCATAAGATAGAAATATACCTATATGACTTATGCAACAATTTTTAGAACCTAATTTTAATGAACTTAGTTAATTTATATTGGGGTAATATATTATCTTGTCTAAGTAATTTCCACTTTGCACTTGGAAAAGGCTTCTTGGATGTATTAGTGTTCTAAGTTGACAACTCTATTTGATTAGTTAATTTAAGAGAGAAATTAAGTAATTAGAGGAGTTATAGGGTAGATTGTAATCCTAGGTCCTGCTTTTGATTGTTTTCAATTAGATATCTTGACTTAACTTACATTTACCTTCTATTTCATTGCTTATTATTTTGTTCTTTAATTTCAAGTTAATTTAGTTAATTTTCTATAATTTGTTCGGATAAATTTTAAATTGTACTTGCTTAGTAGTTAACAGTTGTGAATCATATTTCTTCGTGTGATGATATTCTTACTCTTACCCCTATATTACTTGTTGGCCTGTGCTTTTGTTGTTAGCCTTTAATTAGGAAATAAGGCAACAAATGAGGCCAAGTAGTATTACAATAAGTATCCTAATAAGTTACTTATGGTATCCAAAAAATGAAAAAACGATGTGGATATTCCTTATGGAAGGAAAATGAAGTTAGCATAGGTATCATGCCAAGTAACTATAGATATCCTATCAAGTTATCTATAATATTTAGGAAATGGGAATGTAGTGTGGGCATTCTTCATTGTGTAAAAAAGTAAAAAGATAAAAAAAAAAAATCCTACCTAGTTACCAATTGTATTAAAAAAACGAATGGTTTTCAACATATTTGAATACTATTTATTTCATCACCGGTTTCTTTTTTTTTTTTTTTTTTTTGACAAACACGACATGTTCATCACTACCTTTAAAACGTATAACATCATAACAATCATATTTTAAAAATATCACAAAATTAAAGCCTGGACCATATTTTTTAAAATTTGGGCCTACTGTTGTACTATTTTAGGGAAATTGAACAAAAATACCCCATTTTGAAAGTATAATTTAGTAGATATCCCTTTTTGATTTTATTAACAAATATATCCCTTTCTTAATAATAATTATTTGAGCTTACCATTATACTCTTGGCAAATGATTTATTTACCACTATTATAAACTAATATATAATTTATTTACCATGAATTAAAAAATTTATCACTTATGAATGAAAGTATATTTACTATTATACCCCTAGTAAATTACTTATTTATCACTATTATGAGGTGGTATATAATTTATTTACTATGATTTGAAAAAATTTCTCACTTATAAACGGTGGCATATTTACCATTATATCTTTGATAAATTACTTATTTACCATTATACCCCTAATAAATTACTTATTTACTACTATTATGAGATGATGTATCATTTATTTACCGTGACTTGAAAAACATTATCACTTATGGATGGAAGCATATTTATTATTATACCCTTGGTAAATTACTTACTTACCAATATTATAAGATGGTATATGATTTATTTACCATGACTTGAAAAACTTTAACACTTATATATGGTGACATATTTACTATTATATTCCTAGTAAATTACTTATTTACTACTATTATGAGATAGTATATAATTTATTTACCCCGATCTCAAGAACAAAACTTATTTATAGTGGCATGTTTACTATTATACGTGGTAAATTATTTATTTACGATAATATAAAGTGGTACATCACTTATTTACTACTAATATACAATATAAAAGGGTACATCACTTATTCACTATGACCTCAAAAATGAATATCACTCATTTACTAGTAATATACTAGTAATATACAATAGTATATTCACTTATGGCTTTAGTAAATTACTCATTTACCGCAGATATACATTATGTCATTATGTAAATGATTTACTTATATAATATGCTATATCACTAATTTACTACCGATATATAGTAGTACATCGTTTATTTACCGTTTTTTTATTATTACATATAATTGTATATGATTGATTTAGCCTTGATACAAAATATATAATTTAGTTACGTGTTTTTGATAGGCTAGTTATCAAAATGTAAAGAAGAGACAATTTTTAATGTTGAAAAAATGAGTGTGACGGAATCATGAAAGCAAATAATTCGAATAGTTAGACTATAGCGTACTAGAGATATATAGTTTTGTTAGATAACGAATAAAAAAAAAAAAAAAGAACAATTGACAGGTGATAAATCAGTTATACACATAAATAGGTCAAATCAATGATTAATCAATTAATTACTTTATATATCGATTTATTACTTGAAAAATAATAAAATGGTCACTCTATTAAATAACTTAGTATACCATCCAAACTCTTATAATTAAATTAATTGATTTACCAAAATAATTAAATTGATTAACAACATTCTTAACAAAGGTCTCATTTAATAAGGCATCTAAAGGTATAAGTAATTAATTAATTTACTAGTAAATATTGGCAGGTGATATTCTATTTAATATAATAAATAATTTGTTTACCATTAAATTGATTATGGCTCATTTACCTAGATACTTTTATTGTTAATTTAGGCTAAAAGTTTTGTTACTTGCTTAGCCTTATCATTTCTTTGCTTTCTGTGTACTCCCATTTCTTTGTATGGGCAAGGTTATTCCCCAGTTGGGTCACAATTAAACACTCTCTTCATTGAATATTCTTCATAACAATCTCAAAAGCTCGAGAGCTTACAATCCTCTAACAGCTATTATAATCCCATTGTCACGAAATATATACATACATATATATATATATATATTAACGAGAAAAAAAAAAACGATAGACAAACCTGTTGTAGCACCTGTGATGGGTTCTTTGGGAACGATGACGATTCCTTCAACATCCACAATAGACTCCCGGCTTAACCCGGAGAAGATCTTCACCATCTGGCGGCTAACGATGTCAGGAATTGTCGTGACCACGCACTGTACGGTGAAGCCTCTCTCACGAACCACGACGTAGACCATGTTCTTGCAGACGGGTCGGATCGTCTGCATTCGAACCTTCACGAGCATGTACTGGTCCTTCTGGGCTCGTTAAGCGCACCAACCTTGGTCTAGCTACGGACCTGGCAGACCATACGCCCAAGTTGCTAATACTGCTACATGCTAAACACGCTAGCATTGACTGGAGCAAGACTACGATCAAGGGGTCCAAATCTTGATTCTATTTCTATTGTTTAATTCTAAAGGTTAAAATTGGATTTCCAAAACATAAATTTCCATAAAGGGGCATTTATGTGCAAGAAATAGGAAAGATAGATGTATTGATATTGGGTGTCAAAAAAGGATACCCTCGTGTAGTTTCCTCACTATTTTTTAGCTATTTCGGGCTTGATCATACTTTTAAAAGGCCTCTCATTATTTCCAATATTGTGTAAGACTCTCTTTCATTTATGAGCTTCTTAGCCAAATGGCCGAATTTTCTGTTATAATTTAAAAAATTGCCATTTTTCAAATACTATAAAAAATAGACGAATTTATTAAACAATGCCAAAATAAATTAGTTTTAGAAGACATAAATTAATATCAAACACTATCAAAATTGATATAAGAATATATAAAATTGATATATTAATAAAAATAAATTGATATAATAAACATAAAATTGACATAAAACTAAAAATTGATATATTTTTACATAAACTTGATTTACTGAAAAACGGATATTTAGCAAAATAAAATGAAAAAAATTGGCTATTTATTAAATGGGTGTAAAAAAAGGGTATTTGTTAAATTGATATGAAAAAAGTACATTTCTTATGAATACTTTTCATTTATATTCATAGTACAATGCCAACTATATAAGATAGGTAAATTTAATTACTTAATATTAGCCTTACTTAATAGTTGCCACAGAGAAAAAAATATATATATATTTAACTGTAGGTCCACAAGAGGCTGTGTATATTTTGATTTTTGTATTAAAAAAAAATGAATGAGATTGGGGTAGTGAGTCACTTCCTAGAACCATTTCTATTTGGTTGGGCTCTCAAGTGTGACATGAGGTCTCGAACTCTAGACCTTATCCTCTTTAAAAGATAGAAGGCTTTATGATAAAGCACCTTACCATTTCGACCACCTTACCACTATGACCATCTCTTAGAGGTACAAGAGGCCATGTATGTTGTTTGGTATTTTGAACTACTATAAAAGGAGAAATTCTACGGGGGCCTTCCCAAAAATGAAGCAATGGCTTATTATGCCTTGTGGTAGAGTTAGTATTCATATGTAGTCAGTTATGGGCAATCCGTTAATTGAAGTTGATGGAGCTGATATTCAGTACTGGACATAAGTTTTTAACTAGTATCTTCTAGGTTAATTTGTTTGTTTTTAGGTAAAAAAAGGAAAAAAAAAAATTTCGAAGCATAATTAATTATATTTTGTGTTCAACCCTATAGAATTATTATTTCTTATTATCTTTATTAATTATGAAATAATTTTGTTGATAGCAATCGTTCTTTTTTATATTTGATGTAGAAAGTAAATTAGTAAAAATGTTGCCAAGTAACCTCTTGATTCCTTAATTTTTAAAGTTATTACAATATATATGACAAAATATTTTTTAAAAAAAAATGAGATCTTCTAGAATAACAAAATGAAAGCTCTACAGGGCTGGCAATTCGTGTCATTCGTGTCGACCCATTTAATATCATGCGGGTTTCGTGTTACCTGCGAATTACCTGTTTAATAAAAACGTCAGTCAGACTGACGTGTTACAATACTTCTAAACATTATAATTATTCATTTACTTGATTTTTTCACTCTAATTTTACTTTATTAAGGTAAATTAGCTCATTAGTTTATTATTTTTCATTTAAATCACAAGAAATTTGTTAAAAAATATTTTTAATGGAGTCGTTATTTAATATTTTATAATATATTTTGATAAAAAATTAATTAATCGTGTTAATTCGGGTCAATTTTGTGTCAAGCGTGTCAATTAAACGTGCGAGTTTCGAGTCGTGTTGGCGGGTCGTGTTCAAATTGCCAGCCCTCCTCTACTTGAGGTAGCTGAATAGTTGGGAATAAAAGACTATTGGAACATGATCTATTGTGTTGATTAACTTAATATTCTGAAAAGTTTTAGTTACAGTACTAGTGTCACTGTATGCGATGATTCAAGTTTTCATATATTTTCTGCACTATAGCATACATACTAGCGATATGTTTGCTCAACCATAGAGATAGCCGCTAGCTTATATTTTTAACACGTGTCAATGACAAGTTACCTACCAAGTATATGAAAACTAAGGCCCTTTTCTTGCTCGAATTACAACAGTTGTCATTCTTGTCAAGGGTTATGAACGGTTTTACCTAAGGTGGTATTTGGTTGATAGTAATGGAATGGAATGTAATGACTTTACATTGTTTGGTTTCACTTTTTACTTATGAATGGTCTTTACAATGTAATGACCATTACATCAAATAAAGGAATTAGAATTACACTTGAAAATGGATGTAAAGGCCATTACATTCCTAAGTTAGCCACTTTTTTCCTTTTTGCTCCTCATTTAACATATTTTACCCCCTCATTATTGTCTTCTTCCTCATATCTATGACTAAACCAAATGTAAAACTTGCATCCATATTCATGACTAAACTACCTACAAATCATTTTTTTCCTCATATCATCCAATTACTATATTTTTATTTTCTAATATACATTTTGTATGTTATATTTATATGGTAAATAATAATGAGCAATTATTAAAATATTAATTTTACTACCATAAGAAATTTAATCTATTTTTATATTTGGTAATTGAATTTATTTTTATATTTTCTTTTTTCCAACAGTGATAGCATTTATTTTTAAAAAAAAAATTAATTCAAAATTAGGGGTATATTAGTCAAAGTATAGTTAATTCCATTACATTCTATAGTTGATTCCAAAGTTTCAACCAAACAAAATATTCACCTTTATTTTTCTTTCCATTCTTATTCCCATTACGATTACCATTACATTCAATTTTATTCCACCCAACCAAACGGCACCTAAGTGTTGAAAACAAAAATGACAAGAATACGACCCTAAAAAGTAATTAGCAAAAACCGTAAGATCTAAAATGGCACATTTCCTTTCTTCCTTTCAAAAAAAAAAAAAAAGGCACATTTCTAAAAGCTTGAGCGTAAAATCGAGGTGGAATTTTGGTAAATCAAATGATTATTTTCAATAGTACTCTTTAATTAATAAAACTTTAAAATTCATTACCAAAACATTTTATGGTACGCCCAGCAGTTGGGCCACATATTGTCTACCTTGTTCTCTCTCTCTCTCTCTCTCTCTCTCTCTCTCTCTCTATATATATATCTTTTTTTCAGCTACGGATGTAATATCCTCGAGGGACTAGTCTCGTTCATGTTTTGGTCAACACAAGTCATATTTTAACCAATCTGTGTTGGCCAAAACATGACTTGTATTAGTCAAAACATGAACGAGACTGATCCCGCTAGTGGGACTACATCCATACCCTCTCTTTTTCTTTCCCTTATTTACTTTTAGTTTTCAATTTTTCGCCCTCTTTTTTTTTTATTTGCCTCTTTTTAAATTCTTTTTCCATTCATGTAATTTGAATATAAGTAAAATAAAGTTCTCTCTCTCTCATTAGACTTCCTTTCAGTTCAATTCTTTTTTCCAAAATTATTTTATTTCTTAGAAAATTTTGCTATATATAGGTATATTTTTTTCCTATAAGATCTTTTTTTTTTTTGAATTTCTTCAAATTGTTATAAGCATTTTAATTATTGGGCACCAATATTAGTTAGTTGTCTTTAGCTGCAAATTGGTTTTTAGTTTCTAACAACTAATTTAATAATTAGTAGCCAGTAGCCAATTTGGCTTCCAATTTCTAATTCTAGACTAAAATATTTTTTAGCAACTATACAAGAAATAAGAAACAGGTACTAAATATAGTTTTGGAACCTAAGATTGGTTTTTTGTTTTTAGCAACCAAATTGGTTGTTGGTTTCTACTAACCAAATCGATTACTAGTTTATGATAACCAATTTAGTTACTAGTTTTCAAACTTACTAATTACAAGATTTTTACTGGAAAGCATTAACCAATTTGGTGTCTGGTTATTAGTTTCTCGTAAAATAGGGTTTTTTCAGTTAGTATTTTATGGTTTCTTTGTGTTAGAAAGACTTAAGAAAAATTGCAATTGGTCATATTTTTAAAAATTTTAATTTTCATAGAAAATTCTACTAACATTTTTTCAAAGATTCAACGTAGCAGAAAAACAACCAAGAACGTTTCAATCTCATAATAATATATTAGATATATGATTGGACACATATCTCTTGGAGATCTGAGACGATCTAGAGAACGATTCTAACCTTACTAAATCTTCCAAACTATCTTTGTGTATAGTCACACAAGAGTATAGTCCTTATATGCTATATAGGAAAAGATCAAGTTAGAAACCATTTCTTGATTAACAAACAAATCAAAGAACAAAATATGAACTATTCACTTATCTTTGTGAGTCTTCTCTCTCTAGAAAAACTAACAGAACTTTGTTGTGATTTCTGTTACCTATGAAATGGGTGTCTGGAGTCTCCTATTTATAGGCAATAGGAAGAAAGTCTCCATAAGGAAACCCTAGAGTCCCACATGCCACAGTCACTGTATTGTAGGTGTGTGGGCTCTTTCTTTATTAGCCAAGATTGGCCAAAATCAGGTAATTCCTTTTTTAGGAATTTCTATTACCCAATTTCACAATTTGTAATATTTGATTATCTTGATTTGCCTTTTATATTCAGCAATCAATCAAATATTACCTTATCAGTTCTTCCTTGATTTGTTAATATTTAATTAGCTATAATTAGTATCTAATTATATCTGGGTTTATTGAACTAAATCAATTAATGGGAAACATAATCAACTTTTATATGGAAATTACCATATGAGAAAGATTGATAACTTAGTGACCAAGCTTACTAGTTTTATCTAGAATTTACCAAAACTGAAGCCAACCTCTTCCACTGATTGTGCCACATGCCTAGGCCCAATAACTAGGCCAGGCATGTAGGCCTTCAAGCAGTCTCACTTAATTTTTTATAATTAATTTATAATCAGACTAGTCCAATAACAGTGTGACTATTGACACAAGTTAGCTCGAGGATCTTATGGGACATGCATAATTGGCTCCTAAATAATTAAATGGGTCTGTTAATTATTTAATTTCAAGTTCATTCTACAAAAGAACTAATTGCACTCCAACTGTCCATGTTATATATTAGAGTAACGTCTCATGCCACAATGATTCTTTGCTAATACTCCTTTGTATAATATCATAAAAATATAAGCATATATTTTTAGTTCTTACTAATTTATCTAATGATCACTAATCAATATCTTTCTGACTAAATTAGTGTTGACATCCTTAGGCCTAAGACTTATGATCAAGTACCAAAATCAACTAAATTCTATATTGTTAATTGCAACTATATAATTCAACAAATATACTTTACTAAACAGTAGAGAATATAGACCTCTATTGATCTCAATCATTTGCAATTCAAATAAAGCCATATTTGTGAATATGTAAACACTGCTAACTCAAGATTTAGAGTAAAGCTAATGACTGCCTATGAAATTCTTTCTCATTGACATTGTCAATAGAATTTCATTTATGATCTAGTTCAGTGTAAGCCCCATTACACCAGTTGACTTAAGTTGACTAAGACAAGTCAACCTATTCCAAAGTCAGCTACGACATAAATAAATTACGCAAGCTTATTTATATAGTTACGAACTACTATTAATTAATTGTAAGTAACGTGTATTTATATCTTCAGTGGATATACATTGTAATCACATAAATGTATGTTAATACAATTAAATAGATATTTATTCAAATAATATTATGCAAAATTTATTATCTGAATAGTACTTTCATTTCGTTAATATGAAAATGTTAACGTAAAAACAACTGCTTTTATGAGTTTCTCCAATTAATTCCAACACTTTGATTATTAGTTTTTTATTTCTTTACCAGATTGGTTTATCAGCTATTGGTAAGAACTAATTTGGTTTCTGTTATCGATTACAAGATTTAAGCGTGGTTACCAATTGATGAATAGTTAATGGTTTCTCTGGTAACCATATGGCTTATTTAGTTAGCAGTTTTCGGTTTCTTTGATACTAGGTTTTGGCCTTTTTAGCTAGATTGGTTCCTCCGTTATTGGCAAAAACCAATTTATTTTCTAGTTTCTAATAACGAAAATTAAATATAGTAGTGGTTTCTGGTTTCTTTATCTTTTATCTGATCCAACTCGTAACTCATACTAATCTTTAGTCTATCTTAGTACTAAAATCAAAACCAGGTTAAGACGGAAGAGAACGAGATCTTCCACTTAATTTTTGTTTTGTAACAGTCTTTCCAAAAGTCAATATACCACTTTCATGATATAAGAGAGTAGTAAAAGTGTGTTTTTTCGGAAGCTGTCCTTAATATTGCTTAGGAAAAGTATAGTGTAGATGAGCAGTTGAGGTTCCACTAGATGCGGTTGAACCTTCCGAGCTCAGCCCTTAGCCAATTTAAAAAGGTTTTAACATTTTAATGGGAAAAAGAGAATGTAGCATCCATATGTATGTTTGGCTATGCACAACTAGATCACACCGGGATTGGGATTGTCGTACTCATATCTGTCCTTTTGGAATATTGTGTTAGATAGTACGTACAACGTGCCTTGTATTACCAACCAAGTCTGATTTAAATATGTTCATTCGGCCCGAACCAAAAAAACAAAACGAAAAAATGTTCATTTGGGCTTAATTCAGGTTGCATTAAAAAAAAAAAAATTTGCATTTGCCCCTTCTAATAGTTCACCAATTTTGATGCTAGTGATAACTTTAACTTGATATTTTTCCATACGCAATCGAGATTTAGTAGAATTGAGTTATATACATGTATTCCAGCCAAAAAAAAAAAAAAAAGTTATATACATAAAAGTTAATTAAAAGTTCGTTGGCACATGCCTTGGGCATATTCAAGCAACCCAGATGATCATGGAAGCTTGTTTCTTTCTATATTGCATCATTTGGTATTAATCTAGCTATTCTTAATTAATTATGAACTTTAAAATCATATTTGCATCTCTGCTACCGATGGATCACCCTTTTATGTCAGAGTACGTCCTAAAAATTTGCTGCCTTTTGCTAGTGAGATTACATATAATTTTGTTGCACGTATGTGTCTCTTTTCTTTTTTCATTCTTCTTTTTTTTTTTTTTTTTTTTCGTTTTCGTTTTCCAGCCTTAAAAATTGATAGCACTGTACGTATCTCTTTTCAATTATATTCGTGGATCGTTCGTACTTCGCTATCCTAGTGACGAAATTCTACAGCACTGGCCCTGGACAGTAGCTCTGTATACCGTATTTATATAGCTACTTCGCATCTTTCTGTTCTCAATCTTTTCAAAAAGAAAATAGAAAAGAGGATTTGATTTGTGAAAGGTAGATGTAGTTATTTTTGTTTGTTATTATATCTTTTAATAAATTTGAAATTAATTGTCCAGTCAAATTCTACATCGTCCTTGTATTCTTCTACAGTAGATTGAAATTAATTAGCAGAAAAAAGCAAAAAGGTGCTTTTTCAAAGTAGTACATATGTATGCAGCATAGATGTCAAATGGGTTGTGCCGTCCATATAGTACGAGGGCACGACACGAACAAATTCCATCGAGCACGGCCCGACAAGGAGTGACTTTGGGCCGTGCCAAGTACGACACGAGGTATTAGACTGTGTCGGGCTTTAATTTTTGGGCACTATGGACTGGCACAGTATGACACAGCACGACATGACCTTAGACACGAGTGCGACACAAGCACGGTACGACCCAAAGAGTTCGAAAATCACGACTATGAATATTTTAAAAAATATTTATTTTTATTTGTTATATTATTTATATCTGCAAATTTTGTATGTTTTTTTTTTTGTTTTTGCTCATTAATAAACTCACTTTTCTTGTTCTTTCTTTTAAAAATAAATTTGCATTAGTGATTTTTAACTGAATATTTTCTTTTCAAATAATTATGGGTATATTACATATTTTGATTGTTATTTTAAATCAAAATAGTATTTTTTTAATTAAATATTTTTAAAAAATACGTAAAATATTGACTATCACAAAAGTTTAATAGGCCGATCGAGAATGGTCACAAAGATACACCAGCGCTTTTGGCACACTACATTTGGCACGATAAGGGTCTAACATAAGCACGAGCACGACACGAGCACGGCACGAGATGTGCTTGTACCGACAAGCGGTGCTGAGCCTAGAGTTTTGAAACTTGGGCCAACACGAGCACGGTACGATATTTTGTTGGGCCGTGCCAAGCACGATACGAGGCACGAGCGGACTTATCTTTCATGGACCGAGTCGGACCGGCATTGTATGGCCCATTTGACATCTCTAATGCAGCATGATGATAAAGAATTAAGGAGAAATTAGACATTATTTAGTATTTTCCGAAATTTTTTTAAAAAATACGGTGGTTACAGGTTTTTTATGGTACGGTATGTTTTTATTATAAAAATACTATTTTTTAAAAAATATTTAGAAAAATACCATTTTTTAAAATACTAACTAGTAACTGGTAACCAGTTTTCAGAAATTGGTAACTAGTAACTAAAGATATTTATAACTAGTATATAATTGGTAACCAATAATCGATAACCAGTTTTCAGAAACTAGTAACTAATAACTATTTGAAAAATGGTATTTTTTTGAAAAAAAATTAAAAAGTGATGTTTTTCTAATAAAAACTGTACGAAAATTTGAAAAAAAGAAACCTGATTTCCGTATTTTTATAATGTTTTTAGTTTTTTATAGGTAAAATCCTTAGAAACCCAAGAATTAATCCGTTTTAATACCTTAACCCGTCCTGTATACTAATGTCGCACGTATCAATGAATTAATGTGAAATGTTGGATCAAACAATACCTGCCCAAATTTTCTTCCTGAATATGTACTCTCACCAGCTGTGATCATCTTTTTTTAAAAACATATCGTCACGCATTAAGTACTTACAGCTAGCAGATTACTACGTATTGGCAAACTTTTCTTTCCATAATACTATCAGTCCGACGAGAGATCTTAGAGATAATAATTAAGTTTTGACTTACCAAAAGGAGTGATATTTATTCGACCTTGAACGTCACTAATATAATAATTCATGAATGAAAATTACTATACACAATTAAACCTTTATAAATTAATAGCCTTCGACCATGAAAATTTATTAATCAATCGAGATATTATTTAATCAATAAATTAATAATTTATTAATTTATACATCGATTAATAAAAAAACTGATTCANAATTAATAAAAGTAAAAAGAAAAATAAAATAAGTTTCAAATAAAAATAATATTTTATATAAGCAGTGGGATCTATTTTTGATTTTAAATACAACACCCATTCTCTTTTTTCTCTCCCACACTCGACATTCTATCTTTCTCCTTTTCTTTTTCTTTCTTTCATTTTTTTTCCTCCATTTTTTTCATTTTTAACCAAGCTCATGGCCAAGCTAGAAACCGGTCACCGGAGACCGTACTTGCCCCACTTCTACGTCCGTAGTCTCGGCGACGCTTCGAGGAAGCCGAGGAAGTTAGAAACTCCGAGAGTACACTTTTCATAAGTGTGTAATCTCTACTTTTCTCAGACACATTGTTCAAGTTCAAACGGCTTTAAATCTAACCCAGGTCACTAGAAAACGACACCACTGGCAAGAGTCATCATATGTTGAGGTCACCTACCAATTTCAACTTGTAGTTTATGTCGATTTAAACCCGACTCGACTCCGGTGAGAATTCCGTAGTTTTTGAAGTTTTGATTATAGCATTTTTGTAATTATTTTTGCGAAGTTATTTTTTATGGTCGTGAAAGTTATACTGGATGATAGAGTAATTTGTGACAAGAAACATGACATTTTAGTTATGTTGAATTGATGTCCGGTTTGAGCGAAATCTTGAATTGAAAAACGTGATATTTTTCTAATTTGAAACAAAAAGTGGTATTTCTGCAAAATAATATAATATTAGATTGAAAGTCTGTTACTATTGAGATTGGGCCTAAGACTGATTTAAGAAAAATGATATTTTCTGAAATATTTTTTAAAAGATGATACTTTTATAAATAATCAGCAAAGGATACTTTCAAGCAGAAAAAAAAAAATCAGCAAAGGATACTTTTGCAAATATTTTTGAAAGGTGATATTATTAAGGCCCAATTAAGCCTCCTTCAACTTCAAATTTAGATTTAGTGAGGTCGAGAAACGAGTTTTGGTATATATAACATTGATATGTTTTGACGTGGCACAAATTTCGAAGCACGATACTCGTAAATAGTGTTGTTTAGCATGCCAATTGTCTAGTTTCGACTCGAACCAAAATTTGTCAAGTTATATGTATAACCTAGCTATTTTGGACACTAGGAATGCAGTGGTAAGGTCTGTTTTGTGATTTGAAACTCTATTGAAAAAGTCAACCTTCAAAATAAGCGAACGGGATTTGTGAAAACGCATTTCGTGCATCAAACAGTCAATGGAAGTTTCTACAAGCATCAATAGCTTGGTATAGCTACTATCTCAGAGTTGGGGTTCAATTATGTAGTTTTATATCTATTTTTATTTAAATTTACATTATAACAAATTTATGAAAAATCATGAATAATATGATAGTTTGATAAATTATTGAAAAATATTAGATTATATTGGGATTGAACTGTATAATTTTTATACATATTTTTAAAATTATAATTATGGGGTGATACAACGGATTGCTACCTATGTTATAGTAAATCTCAGAATAATTCCAAGTAGAATTTTAAAGCATGATTTGATTAATTCTTGGATGCATGGTTATTATGGTTATACGTTGTACATACCATAGGATCACACACCTGAACACCATTATTACATCCCAGTAGTTTATATCGCTGGCGAGTTATTGCAGCACTAGGTAAAAGATCTAGATACCTGCATATGATTTATTGATACACCTTCGAATAGTATCAGGATGTTGGGTACCTCTAGTAAAGAGGTATTACAAGGTCGTGATGGGAGGATGAGAGTTCACTCATGTACATTGGTTGATGTATGATATGTACAATTATGTTGTTTTAGTTTTATTTGAATGTAAGTATCAAACATGATTTTTTTGGAATACTTTATGATCCCCGATTTTATAAACCGGTTTGAAAGATACTAAACATGAAGATTTAGAAACATTGCATTTATTAAAAAAAAAGGTAATTGAATTCTTACCGAGCATATAAATGCTCACCCCCTTATTTTTTCCTCTCAGGTACTGTTCAGTGTGACCTTAGAAATTCGAGAGCAGAGTGAGTAGAGAGAAGTGTGTTACTAATTTTAATAATCGGTAACTGCTTAGAAGCCTCTAATTTTATGTATCTTAGCTTATAACAATACTTAAAGGCCTGTATCACGGATTTGATTAGTATAATTATTGTTCGGGATCAGACCTCGCGTTCTGATTTATTCAAAAAAAAGGTAATTGAATTCTTACCAAGCATATAAATGCTCACACCCTTATTTTTCCCTCTCAGGTACTTTTCAATGTGACCTTAGAAATTCGAGAGCAGAGTGAGTAGAGAGAAATGTGTTGCAAATTTTAATAATCGGTAACTGCTTAGAAGACTCTAATTTTATGTATCTTAGCTTATAACAATACTTAAGGGCCTATATCGCGGATTTGATTAGTATAATTATTGTTCAGAATCAGACCTTATGTTCTGATTAATTAATGAAACCTCTGATTAATTAAAACGAAGTAGGGAATAATTAAGATTAAGGTTAGATCATAGGGTGTAGACAGAAATGGCCATCACAATACGTGCCACATGTCGAAGTCCCATTAGGCGGTCGAGATAGAAAACGACACTTCCTATGGCGCCCTTGCCACGTTGGTGATTGTAAAAATGGCTCACTTAGTATACATATATGTAAGAGATATCACAACGCTGACACTACATATCGAAATCCTGATAGGTGATCACAATAAAGAACGACACTTCCCACAGTGTCCCTGTACGTAAGCAGTTGCATGGATAATTAGCTTCCAGATTAATAATAATATAATAATACGGTAATAATAAGGAGTCTAGTTGACAGAGACAAATAAGCCGACCATAATGTCAACTGAAAGACAAACATAGAAGATAAAAGGGTTAGAGATAGTAATAATAACAATAACAATAACAATAATAACAGAAATAATAAGTGAGGAATTATGAGAGAGCACAAAATCTCGAAGTTGTGCCACAGGTCAAGCACGGAGTTCAAGGAGAGTAGCTCGGAGCCCACAAATCATTGAAGTGTGAGGGTTAGAAACTACATACAAGGAAACTTGTAAAACAAGTTAGTAGAAAAGGTAACATAAAAATAACATGATAATAGAAAATAGTATAAGAATAATTGACTAGTAAGAAAATAATATAAAACTAATCGTGATATAGAAAGTGATATAAAATAATTATTGGGCTTAGGATATGTAAACAAATAGGTATGGGCTTAGGAAAAAGACATGCAAAAATATCTAGGCCTATATAAATATTTAGGAAGATATCAACACTAAAAAGACTTGTTGATCAAGTTTTATACATGTATGGACATATAAAGATAGGTACGTGTATATATATATATATAGATGTATGGAGATGAGATAAAAATGACTAAGAACTAGTTGTGGGTAAACCAAAAAATTATAGGCATGTGTAAATAAAATACAACAAAATGCATGCAAGTATATATGTAGAGATAGACAGAAAGATGCATATATTTGAAAACAAAAATAGAAAAGGGGATGAGAACTTAGCTATGAATTGGTTATGAACTAAGGTGATGATGGAGATGTGAATTTTGGACCATAGGTGAGAAAGAAAACAAAGATTGGTGATGGTGTTGGAGGTATTGGGCCACAAAAATAGAAGATGATGGTTGTAGTAGTGATATGAGGTAAAGCTACGGATGGGGAAGGAATGAAAGATGGTGGTGGTGATGTTGGAGATAGGAGGCCACTAAATAAGGAGAAGAATAGGTATAAATGAAGGCTTGATAGCTATGGACAAAACACAAGAAAATGAGAGAAAAAGAGCACAATAAAAAAAATGAGAAAGCTTATATTAATGGGTTGCTTATATTAATGGAAAATTAATAATACAAATGAGAGGGGGTACCCCTATTTATAAGTAATACATGTCTTTGCCTTGTAGTACAAGAGGACACAAATCTTAGCCCCTAAGTTAGACACTTCTGGAATTGTCTAGAAGCCTAAGGACAACTTACTTTGTAAGTACTTGAGCTACAAGCTCTTAGGATATAAGTTGGAGAGTTCTAGAGTGTTCAAGAACCATTAGGCTTGTTCTTGAAGACAAAGAATTTGTCTTATAAGTACTTAAGCCATAAGAGCTTAAGGTACAAGTTGGAGGGTTATAGAACTTCTAGAATCTTTGGGGCAGCTTGTATTCGAGCTACATGTAGTGTGCATAGAGAGAGATACAGTCAAATGACGTGTAGTGCAAGCTCAAATGACATGCAGTTTGGGTTTGGGTGACAAGCTTCTAATGACATGTGGTTTTAGTCCAAACTATGTGTAATTTCTCAAGCTACTTGTCGTTTCTCTTGAGCTATGTGTTGTCCAACTAGTCATTATTAAGCTCCTTAATCAAATCAACACGTAATCTATACCATAAGATTAATTCCAAAAATTTGAAAAACCCCAAAACATTAAGTCCCCTGAGCTATAGCGGATGAGATCATTCGCTAAAGCTCATAATGCTCAACCTTGATTTGTCTTCAATCAGATAACTCAAGGAGCTCGCTGATAGTTTCTCTAAACATGTCTTTTTTTGAAATAAAAAACTGAGAGAGGAGCGAGTGCGAATAGGAGGCAGGCTTAGAAAGTATAAGGCTCTAGTCAAGATCCAAATAGTCATGCTAGTTCATTTTTATTAGATTGCCCAACTCGAATAATGCCTCATTAAAACCTCAATAGAGCAAAACCCAGTGGGAAAAATCTCTAGAAAGGGAAAAGAGTACACTGCATGTGAGCCTTACTAGGACTTCCATAGTTGGATTGTTCTTGTTGAAAATATGCCCTAGTAAGCAATTTCTTTGTTTGACATTTTAAACAATGTTTATTGGATTTAAGTGTTATTTATTTGTTGTTAATAAGTTCTATATTGTGTTCTAATTATATACCTGTGATATTTATATTTTTTATTATGCAAATGTCTAAAAGTTTCCACGACTAATAATGAGTAATAAAAAATTGTTCGTGTGAAGTGTTCACATGTGGGAGACTAAATTCTTTATTTCATTATATCTAAATTTAAAGTTTACATTCTGCAAATAAAGATAGAATACTTTATTTTGCTATAGAATGTAGTGATATCTATTTTAACGGGATTGATGAAGTCTCCAATCATCGAAGTGTCTTGACTTCGGATATAAATACTAGTATATTGTAAGAAAGTTATAAGTGTATTGAATTGGACCAAGTGAAAATAGAATTTGAGGTTAAGTGTCGTAACTCAATATTCTATCTTTCACTAATCTAGCACTATTGCAAGATAACCTTAATCCCAGTGATTGTCGGACTTGCTTTCATGAGTTTTATCTTTTTGACTTACTAAAGGACTAGTTCCGATTATATGGTTCGAACTCCGGTATCTTGGAAGATAAGATTTGTGAATTGACGAGAATGTTCTTCATGATTTCGACACCATGCATATAATGTTACTTTGAGTTTTTTCAAGAACTTGGATAATAAAAAAGCCAAGCACTAGGTATTCACTTTGTGAATTTGACTGTGTTTGTATAGGCAGTTACCAACACTGTAGTCAATTATTATCCATTAGATGAAAAATGGCAACTCAAAAGTAAATATTAGAGGGGTAATACGGTAATTTTATCTCACTAGTACGGCATTACATCGGGGGTATATCTGTAAGTATAGTATATGCTAAATGGATCAAGTAAATTAAAGTGTTAATTAGCTTCACAGAAAATATATGATATTTAGTCTAAGAGTGCAATATTGGGCCTATAGTGGAGTGCCCCAATATTAATGGACAAGGCCCAATCATAATTAAGAGTTAATTATGATTGTGGGTAGTTGGCTCATTGGAGCTTAGACTATTTGGATCTATAAGGTCCCATGTCTAGCTCACACATAGCCCAATAACTAATTGAATGGTCAGTTGAGCCCAATAAGCCCATTAGCGTTTACATCTCCCTAATACTTAAGAGAAAAAGTCTCCTAAGCCTCTCTAAGAGTTCTACACGCCACCCATGCACAGTAAGTGTGCTTCACGTGTGACATAGAGAAAAAGAAAGAGTGAGAGAGCTGAGCCACCACGGGAGAAATCCCAAGCTCGTTCATGGCCGTCGAGGGAGAGATATCCATGGCCGTAGATTTGTAATCAAGGAGCAAGAAGAGCATCTTCCGGATTGTCCGCTCATCTCTTGTTGGGAATTAAGAAGGTGCCCACATGCCGGATCATTCAATGGGCTCCAGATAGACCCAGTAATTATTTTACATCACTTTCTATCTCATGATTAGTTTTATATCATTTTCTTACCAGTCAATTATTTTTATACTATTTTCTATTGTCCTGTTATTTTTACGTTACCCTTTCTACTAACTTGTTTTACAAGTTTCCTTATATGCAGTTTCTAACCCTCGCACTTCAGTGATTTATGGGCCTGGAGCTACTCTCCTCGAACTCTATGCTTGACTTGTGATACAAGTTTGGGATTTTGTGTTCTCTCATAATTCCTTACCTATTGTTTCTGTTACTATTGTTATTGTTATAGTTATTATTATTATCTCTGACCCTTTTATCTTCCATATTTGTCTTCTAGTTGATATTATGGTCAGTTTATTAACCTCTGTCAACTAGGCCCTTTATTATTACTGTGTTACTATATTATTGTCGATCTATAAGCTAGTTATCCCTACAACCGCCTACGTACTGGGACGCCGTAGGAAGTGAGCTTCTCATAGTAAAAACAATCACTATACTACAATTTCGTTTGTTCTCCCCACATGATTTTAACATATGTCCACGCAGATATCAAAACCTTATCGTCCCCTTTACAATAAGTATTTTTTTACATGTTCAAGCTTCTATTCTTACCTTTAGTTTTTTTTGCATAACTTTACATATTTTTCTATGCAGATGTCAAAATCTTATCGTGTAAATCCGATAAGTACTTTTCTATATACTTTTAAATCTAACAATTCTGAGTCCTTGCATGTAGTTTTTCCTGCATGATTTTAAAATACATTCATCTAGATGTCAAAACCTTATCGTCTCCATGTCAAAACCTTATCGTCTCCTTCACGATAAGTGCTTTTCTATATGTTCAAGTTTCTATCCTTACATGTAGTTTTTCCTGCATAACTTTACACAATTTTCTATGCAGATGCCAAAACTTTATCATCTTCTTTTCGATAAGTACTTTTCCACATATTCAAGCTTCCGTCCTTACATGTAGTTTTTTCTGCATAACTTTACATATTTTTTTGGGCCGAGGCTTCCAAGACCTTACTTATGTCCCAAAATACTACTTTTGCATATTGTGCCATGATGTTTGCACTGATCTCCCCATTTGGTCAATTATTTGCATTATATTTACATGTATAATTGAACTTTTTGGTGCTAATCTTGTGCTTGGGCCTGATCAGTCTCATTTGTAACTATTATCACTTTGGGTCGTGGTCATGTTTACTTGCTCCTTTTTGGCCAAAGCATGATTATACTTGCTTATCTATTACGTGCTTGTATTTCAATATTTGAATTATCAAAGCAAGCTTCTTTGTATAACAAGAGCATACAAGGCTCTGGAAAGTACTTTATTTCCTTTTTTGGGATGCTTTCCTCATCATCACATGTGAAGGGTCAACCTAGCGGTAAAAGCTACACGGACAGTAATATCTCTGGTCTGGGTACCTCTGAAGACCTCGTTGATCTACGTGAAGTTGGACGTTAAGAGTTAAAGCATGCAATTCTATGTGAGGCATCAACACAGACACGAGATCAACCCAGATACGGAGGTTCTAGTAAGGCTCACATGCGGTGTACTCTTTTCCCTTTCTAGAGATTTTTCCAAGTATGTTATCCTTGCAACTGCTAACTTGGCAAGGACGCTGTGAGAAGTG
Source organism: Trema orientale (assembly GCA_002914845.1). Lineage (NCBI taxonomy): Eukaryota > Viridiplantae > Streptophyta > Magnoliopsida > Rosales > Cannabaceae > Trema > Trema orientale. The sequence goes on from JXTC01000119.1 coordinate 551,680, forward strand.
TCGTTTTCTATATTGACCATCCATCAGGACTTCGACACGTAGATAGTGTTGTGATAATTCTTACACCTGTGTACACTAAGCGAGTCATTTTTACAATCACCAGCATGGCAAGGGCGCCATGGGAAGTGTTGTTTTCTATCTCGACCGCCCAATAAGACTTCGACACGTGGAACGTGTGTACACCCTGTGATCTAACCTTAATCTTAATTGTTATCGGCTTCATTTTAATTAATCACAGGTCTCATTAATTAATCAGAACATGAGGTCCAATCCCGAATATTAAAAGGCGACTCCACTGGGGAGTAGCCAAAGGGAAACTGACGTTTCTTCGGGATTCCCAAGATCCGTAAGTGCATCTCGTCACCTTATCTTTTTCATCTGGCAGTGTACCGTTACTCTACCCGTTTTATTTCTCAACATCCGATGGTGTATCATTACTCTGCCTGTTTCATTTTTAACACTTAATAGTGTGCCATTACTCTTTCTGAAATAAGTGATATTGGCAACACCCCTTCACCAAATTTTATCACCAAGGAGCAATTGCAGGAAATGTTCAAGCATGAAGCTGAAAGAGCCCACAGAAGTGTAGCAACTACAGAATTCCAACCTCTCTATCCTGCTTGGATCACTTCAAAGCCATATCCAAAGGACTATATCAGCCCTTCATTCAAGAAGCTTAATGGCAAAAGTGGCAATGCTAGAGAATATGTCATCAATTTCCTTGATGATCTTGGAGTTTACGCCTCTGACCATGAGCTCCGTTTAAGAGTGTTCTCTAAGTCTTTTACCGATAGAACCTATTCGTGATTTGTCAACCTACCAGCCAGTAGTATTACCACTTGGGAAGAATTAGTGACAGTTTTCTGTACTAAATTCTTTATAGTGGAACGTAACTTGGAGTTAGCCAACATTGCTACTCTGAAGCAGCGAGAAAATGAGTCTCTTTCTCACTTTGTATGGAGATTCAATGAAATTGCTCTTGATTGTAGAGAGATAGTATGTGAAAGAGGACTCATTCATATCTGCATTAATGGGATGCTGACCCCATATCGAATTCACATTGAAAATTATGTCATCACCAATTTTGCTTACTTGATGTTCTGAGTCAATAACACTGAAGCTTCTATATCTTAAATGTATGTGCCAACGTCCATCCAGACGACACTTTCACAAGTGACAACCAAAGCCAAACCTTACAAGTGAAAGAGAACGATAGCTATGGTTGACCAACGCCGACCACCAAGAAGAGACCAAGACATTCCACCGACGATCCCATTTACCAATGAGCAAATTGACATACTTGTTCAAGCTTGGATAGAAGATGGAGATCTAATCTGTCCACGCAATACTAGGCCCCCAATGATAGAATAACTAGTAAACCCACGATTATATCTGTTCCACCGTAGAATTGGTCATCATACTTCTGAGTGTTACAAAGTCAAAAGGCATCATTTGGTCAAAGATCGAAGAGGTGAAATGCTACATGATAACCAATAACAAAGAGCAAAGGTCAACCTCTTTCCAAGACACAGGAGGGGTGAAGTGAGAATTTGCATCATCAAAGAGTACTTAAAGATAGACCTAGCCCAGGAAAGTTCCTCTAAAGTACAAAAAATAAATGACATGATGCATAACCTCACGAAATCTCAAGTGTTCGAAAATCTCTTTGACACTCTCGAGTTCAATAACGAGGCACGACGAGAAGCCATTTCTACTTTATTCAAGATCTCTCAAAACTTTGGTTCACAATGTTGTACTGTCAACTATGCAATAAAGCAAACTACCAAAAGAAGTAGAGATACAATCACTTTCTCTGCAAAAGATGTGCAAGCCCCACATCTGTTCCACAACAAACTACTTTATATAGAGGCCAATGTGAACGAATTGCTTCTCAAGCGTGCCCTTACTGACAATGGCTCTTCTGTCAACCTCATGCTATGGAGTACTTTCAATGCTGCCAGTATCCCTGAAGACAAGTTAGTTCTTCAGATAATACCCTTAGTGAACTTTGCTTCCGACACCCTCAACACCAAAGGTTGTGTTAATGTAAATTTACAAATTAGCCCCATCAGAGCATCCGCTAAATTCCATGTCATTGATGTGAATGTCTCTTATCACATCTTTATTGAAAGACCTTGGCTTTATCAACATTATGCAGTATCTTCTACACTTCACCAATGTATAAAAGCCATCAAAGGTAAAAAGAAAATCGTGATTCCAGTCACCAAGGCCCATTTTGCAAAAAAAGAAATTTTCTGGGCAGAATCCACCCTATAGGAGGATCTCGCCGAAAATGTCAACACTACAAGGCCTTATGGCATCAATCTGGGTGACGCAACCAATACATCTTCTGAAGGCATAGAGGTAGATCCGGTCATTCCCAAAAGGGTCTTAATCCGAAAAGACGCCCTTCCTGACGGTCAAATTGTGTACAGTTTCTGAAGATGTGGTGAGGTCGGCAATGGCCTCGCGAGTTCTCTAACAAAATATGCCGAAGGGATGGAGGCAATTCCCCTCGCGCCTGACAAGTTACAAGATGAGCCTTCGAACCTGCAAAATGGATTGAAAAAGATCAATTTGGGTGCTGAAGGAGACGAAAAACCAACCTTCATCTCTACTAATTTGGACGATGAATTTGAAGTTGCTCTACTTTTACTCCTTAAAGAATATCATGATGTCTTTTCTTGGTCTTATAAAGATATACCAGGGCTTAGTAGTAAGTTAATCACCCACAAGCTTGCTACTAACCCTACCATTAGACCTGTTAAGTAAGTAGCCAGAAATTTCAGCACTCACATCAAGCTCCAAATTCAAAAGGAAGTCCAGAAGCTCCTTGACGCTGGATTTATCCGACCCTGTGTTCATGCCGTTTGGTTAGTCAATATTATTCCTGTTAAAAAGAAGAACGACTAAATTCGAATCTGCATAGACTTTCGTGATCTAAATAAAGTATGCCCGAAAGATGATTTTCCACTTCTGAACCACGACGTACTTATCGATGCCGCGGCTAATCACGAAATGTTCTCTTTCATAGATGGGTTTAGTGGCTATAATCAAATCAAGATGGATCCAGAAGATGCGATCAAGACGGTGTTCCGCACTCCTTTCAAAAATTTTTACTATGTTATCATGCCATTCGGCCTCAAGAACACTAGTGCCATATATTAGCAGGCTATGACCGCCATATTCCATGACATGATTCATGACTATGTCGAAGACTATGTCGACGATCTCATGGTCAAGTTCAGGAAATGAGAGATGCACCTTGACCACTTAAGAAAATTATTTCAACACTATCGACAATACAACCTCAAAATGAACCCACTAAAATGTGCATTCGGTATCTCCAATGGCAAGTTTCTTGACTTTGTGGTATACAAAGAGGGTATCAGAATTGATGATGAGAAGACCAAGGCTATAGTCAACATGTCTCATCCTCGAGATCTCAAGCAGTTAAGGCAGTTTATTAGGAAGGTTTCCTATCTTCGGAGATTTATTCCTGCCTTAGCCACTATCATCAAGCCTCTGCACCATCTCACCAAGAAGTCAGTAGAATTCCAATGGGAACCGAAGCATGTGTATGCATTTAATGAGATCAAAAAAATCCTTACTCATCCACAAGTCATATCACCCCGTCCCTAGGAAAAGAACTGCTCCAGCCTCTGACGAAGCAGTTGAAGTACTCATAGCACAAGAGTTTGATCGGCAAGAGAAATCAGTCTACTACCTTAGTTGATTGCTCAAGGGTCCGAAGAAAAATTATCCCTTCCACGATAAACTTTGTGTTGCACTAGCATATGCAATACAAAAACTCTGGCACTACCTGCTCACTCACAAAGTGAAGGCGATCACCAACTTCGACCCGATTAAATTTCTCCTTCAGAAGCCTGTTCTTAACGGGCGATATACTAAATGGATGCTCAAGCTTAGGGAGCTCGACATATCAGTGGAAAAACCAAAAGTAATCAAAAGTCAAGCTCTGGCTGAATTACTCAAATACACCAAATACACTCTTGATGAGAAAGTGCTCTCGGAAGAAGATAGAAAAGACGACTAGATATTATACTTTGATGGTGCCTCAACTCACAACGAAAGAAGTGTTGGGATTGTGCTCACCAATCATTATGAGGAAATCTTCAAGAAAGCAGTCAAATTGGCCTTTCTTTACTCCAACAATGAAGCCGAGTATGAGGCTTTAGCTATGGGCTTAGACTTGGCCAATGATATGAAGGGATCCAAATTAAGAATCTGTGGGGACTCTAATTTGGTCCTCAAGCAGTTAAATGGAGAATTCGCAGTCAAAGAATCCTCTCTGCTCAGATATCGAGAAGAAATTCGAAGGAAACTCCATAGTTTTGCTGACTATGAATTGCAGTATATTCCCCAGTCACAGAATAAGTACGCCAACACTCTCATCACTTTGGTATGCAAAATCATCCCGACAAAAGAAGATCTCATTCAAATCTCTTTGGCAATTAAGGCAGAACCTATTCCTTCAGTAGTACCGTTTACAAGTGATTGGATCTATTCTATCAAAGAAAAGATGAAAAAGCCTGATGCCCAACGCCTTAAAGAGACCAAGTCATATGTTATGATCAACGATCATCTTTACTGGAGACTATCCAGCGGTACTCTTAGCCAAGTGCATTGATACGATACTTGGAGAAATAATCCTCCATGAAATTCACAACAAGACTTGTGGTTTAGAAGGTCCATCACTTGCCCGTCAAGTTCAGAGGTCAGACTACTACTGGCCTAATCTCAAAAGCCAAGCTAATGAATTACAAAGAAGTTGCCAATAATATCAGCTTGCACTTGATCCTAAGGAAATTTGCTACACAGAAGTGCAAGATTGGAGAAAAATCTATATTGATTTTCTCAACTCTGGTCAAATGCCAGATGACGTCCCCTCGGCTATTATAGTCAGATGAAAAACTGAGAGATTCTTTGTTCATAATGGTTTCCTGTTTAGACGCAGCTTCCAAAAGAAAGTCTAAAAATACTTAGGGCTAGCAGAAATTGACATAGCTCTCAGGGAAGTCCACGCTGGGGACTCCGATGGACATATGGGAGGTCGTCGTCTCTTCGAGCAACTACTTATTATTGGCTATTATTGGCCAACTATGGAAAAGAATGCCATGAAATTTGTCAGAAAATGTGACACTTGCCAAAAGCATACTAATCTTATCCATGCCCCTACTGTCGAAATGTGAAGCATCCATTCACCGTGGCCATTCCACACCTGGTCCATCGATCTCATTGGGCCTATATCTCTACCTACCAGGGGAAAAATCTAGATTCTGGCAGCTACAAAAAATTTCACTAAGTGGTCCGAGACAATCGCACTCAAAAGAGCCACTTCTGAAGCTGCTAGCAACTTCGTGAAAGAATACATCATTTGCTACTTTGGAATACCCCGTAGAATAATATTAGCCAATGGGATACCCTTCACAGGGCAACCTTTTTAGTCCCTAGTAGAAAAATATCATATTTTCCATAGACATTCTACACGGTATTACTCTCAAGGCAATGGTGTAATCGAAGCTTTCAATAAAATCTTGGTAGCCATCATCAAACGAATGATCGATGCTAAGCCTATTTAATGTGATGAGTGCTTACCTTCAGCACTCTGGACCTACAGAATTACTAAGAATACTACTACCAAATAGACACCATTTTCTATAGTGCATGGAGCTAAAACTATTTGACCTGTGGAACTCTTTGTGCCCTCTGCAAAAATAGCACTCTCCTCGGATGCTGCCGAAAGCAATTGAGAATTCGATATCAACGTCCTTGAAGACTGATAAGATCAAGTTCAACAAGGGGTCTTATCTTATCAAAAGAAATTAGCTCAGGCTCACAATCGATTAATAAGACCTCGCTCTTTTCAGGTGGGAGAGTTGGTGCTAAAAGCCGCTGATCATAACATAAAGGGATTGTACGTCGTGAAATTCACTCCAAATTGAGAAGGCCCATATCAAATCTCTGATGTCAAGCCGAGTGGATACTGTATCCTCCAAGAAATAGACAATGGTAAACTCTCTCCACCTACTAATTTAAAATTTATCAAGAAATACTGCACTTGATAAATTAAGGACTGCTATGGATAACCCTATATTAAGGATTGTCGTTTTTATATACAAATAAAATTGCCATGACATTCTACCTTTTACACCATGATAGGTATTTTTCTCTCATATAAATTTGTGCATTGACATCTCTGTTTTTCCTGGAGTTTTATCCTATTTTAAAAAACGAATACTATTCAGTCCTGTTTTTTTGAAAACCAGCTGTTTCAAATACCCGATTCTCAGTACTATTTTTCAAATATTTCAGAGTTTCTGTCAAAATATTTATCTTTCTTTTACAAAACTCTGTCAAAATAAGAAGCTATTATTTTCTATTACAAGCTTTTTTACTTTTAAAACTGAGATTGGTACACTCATATTTTCAAAAACTGGCTGTTTTCAATCTTTCTGAAGTAATTTCTAAGTACTACTTTGGGTACTTTATGTTCTGAGATACTTGTAAAAGTCGTCGTAAAAGACACAAGAGGTGTGAGGATAAAAGCCATTGAAAATAGTTAGAGAAATAAACTAACAAAGGCCATTAGTTTTAAAAAGGGAATGGGAGAAAGTTAGGTAGGAAGAAAAGTAAAAGCGCTGAAAAAGACAAAAAAGATAAGGTATCTCTAGAACTAAAAGTCTTGGGTAGTCCTTAGGAGGAATTGAGATAGCAAAGTATGACCCCAGGCACGGGCCCCCTTATCGCTGGTCAGTTATCCTAGAAGCGGCTTGTCGCAATACTGTTGGCCGAAATGCCAGATCTTCCATATCTACATTTTTCTCCAATGCAAGAGAAGCTACTTTTTGCCAAAAAATGGCTGTGCAATCGCACCCATTATTTTACCTAGGATGACGCTTTGTACTTTAAATAGCGGGTGAGTGTGCGGGACCCTATACCTATACTACGAAGCTAGCCTCAGTCCCAGAGGTTGTAGCAATGTCTCCCCTGCCCAGTTGACCGTAAATTGGCTAAGTTAGCGCAGTTCTTGCCAAAAACCAGTCTCCTCCATAAGGGCGATGCTTAATTCCGCCCGGGTATGGCCATCTAAGCTGTACTTATTACTCGAGTATGGGGATAATATTCTCACCCATACTCCGCCTCACCTATTAAAACCTTATCGTCGCCTTTACAATAAGTACTTTTCTACACGTTCAAGCTTCTATTCTTACATATAGCTCTTTCTGCATAGCTTTATACATTTTTCTATGCAGATTTCAAAACCTTATCATATAAATCTGATAAGTACTGTTCTACATGCTTTTAAATCTCATATTTCTGAGTCCTTGTATGTAGTTCTCCCTGCATGATTTTAACATATGTCTATATAGATGTCAAAACCTTATCATCTCCTTTATAATAAGTACTTTTCTACATGTTCAAGCTTTTATTCTTACATGTAATTTTTCCTGCATAGCTTTACACATTTTTCTATGCAAATGTCAAAATCTTATTGTGTAAATCTAATAAGTACTTTTTTACATTCGTTTAAATCTCACATTTCTAAGTCCTTGTATGTAGTTTTCCCTGCATGATTTTCACATATGTCCATGCAGATGTCAAAATCTTATCGTCTCCTTTATAATAAGTACTTTTCCACATGTTCAAGCTTCTATTCTTACATGTAGTTTTTTCTGCATAACTTTACATATTTTTTTATGCAGATGTCAAAACTTTATCGTGTAAATCCGATAAGTACTTTTCTATATGCTTTTAAATTTCACATTTCTAAGTCCTTGCATGTAGTTTTCCCTACATGATTTTAACATATGTCTATACAGATGTCAAAACCTTATCGTCTCCTTTACGATAAGTGCTTTCCTACATGTTCAAGCTTATGTCCTTACATGTAGCTTTTTCTGCATAGCTTTATACATTTTTCTATGCAGATGTCAAAATCTTGTCGTATAAATCCGATAAGTACTTTTCTACATGTTTTTAAATATCGTATTTTTGAGCCTTTGCATGTAGTTTTCTCTGCATAATTTAAACATATGTCCATGCAGATGTCAAAACCTTATCGTTTCCTTTACAATAAGTACTTTTCTACATGTTTAAACTTCTATCCTTATATGTAGTTTTTCCTGTATAACTTTACATATTTTTCTATGCAGATATCGAAACCTTATCGTATAAATCTAATGAGTACTTTTCTACATACTTTTAAATCTCACATTTCAAGTCTCTGCATGTTGTTTATTTTCTCACTCTCATATGTAAAATTTCGTACATGATTTTTCACACCTTTCTTATGCAGCTATTCTAAAACCGCCTCGTGACAAATTGATGAGTATTCTTCTACATACTTTCAAATTTTATACTCTCTAAGTTTCCTGCATGTAGATAGTTTTCTCACTCCTTGCTATGAGCTCGTTTGCATGATGATTTTTATACTTTTCCCATGCAGCTATTTTAGAACTTTATCGCTTCTTTGCCCGATAAGTATCCCGCCACAAACTCTTCTTTTCCCTTTTCTACATGTGGCATGCTTTCTCACAAATACTTATGATAATTTCTGGATGTTCTTTACCTTCTGGAACATCTTTTCAAAACCTCATAATTTCTGAGAATTAAATCTCCTATTCTCGAGTACTTCTTAAAAATATCATGAGTGTCTTTTTACGACTAATTTTTGCACAAATATTTTCAAGCATAATTAGTCAACTTTTGGCATTACTCCCTCTTCACCATTTTAAAAGTTCAAGGAGACTGCCAAAAGTATTTTACAAAATACTAGGGACTGAGTCTACCTCTTCTCGATAGTCATTCCAATTACTGGGGACTATATTCCTTCTAAAATATTACTTTTCTCCCCAGTAATTTATTTAAGACACTGAGGACTTAATTTCAAAATATTCCCAGTGTTTATCTTTCTTGATTTGAATTTTTATCTGGACTAATTCCTCTGCTGTACAAGAAAATTATTTAATTGAAAAAAAGCAGGGATATCAAACCAAGCAATTCCATCTCGAAGATGTGCACTTTAAACTTACAAAGAAAGTTCCTTGAATGTCGTTTACGTTGCATGCATACAACATGAAACCTTCGCCAGGCTACGGTACGTCAGCTATTATATTAAGGCCTAATGGGCTGCCACGACTTCAATAAGGTATAAAATCTGTCTTAGATTTTTACCAATTTTATATTTATTTCATTAGTGAGGTTCAATTACATTTTTATTACTTTTGTTGGTAAAATATTTTTTTTAGAAAATGAGCAGTTCTCATAAATCATATATTTTGTAGTATTTTGCAAAAACTCTTCACATTTCTTATAATTAGGTCAAATCTCTTATGGCTCATTTAATTTTCTAAAAATAACACTTTTGCACCTTATACCATATTTTTATACTTATTTGCTCATTTTCTGGTATTATTTTGTAAACATGTCTTCTAAATATGATATTTTTTGCAATGCTCATTTCATGCTTCTAGGCCGAGGCTTCTTAGATCTCACTTATGTCCCAAAATTCTACTTTTGTATATTGTGCCATGATGTTTGCACTCATCTCCTCATTTGGTCAATTATTTGCATTATCTTTACATGCATAGTTGAACTTTTTGATGCTAATCTTGTGCTTGGGCCTGATTAGTCTCATTTGTACCTATTATCACGTTGGGCTGTGGTCATGTTTACTTACTCCTTTTCGGACAAAGCATGATTATACTTACTTATCTATTACATGCTTGTATTTCAATACTTGAATTATCAAGGCAAGCTTCTTTATATAACAAGAGCGTACAAGACTCGGGAAAATATTTTATTTCCTTTTACAGGATGCTTTCCTCATCATCACATAGGAAGGGTCAAGCTAGCGGTAAAAGCTACACAGACCATAATCTCTCTGGTTTGGGTACCTCTGAAGACCTCACTGATCTGTATGAATTTGGATGTTAAGAGTTAAAGCATGCAACTCTATGTGAGACATCAACACAGACACGAGAACTGCTGGAAATTCCAAAAAATAAATTTCAAAAAATGATTTTTCCAAAAATGATTTCCGCAGTTTTGTAAACAAATCAAGAACGCAGTGGAAAGGGTATTTTAAAATTTTTCTTGAAACTTTACAAAACAAAAATGTAGGATCGTTGATCTAACATAAATCAATTCATGGATCTTGGTTTAGATAAAACTTGGAAGCGCTTCACAACCATTAAGCCTTCCCGTCGCAAAAATATCTAGGCCCGTATAAATATTTAGGAAGATATCAACACTAAAAAGACTTGCTGATCAAGTTTATACATGCATGGACATATAAAGATAGGTACGCATATATATATAGATGTATGGAGATGAGATAAAATGACTAAAAACTAGTCGTGGGTAGACCAAAAAAATATAGGCACATGTAAATAAAATACAACAAAATACATGCAAGTATTTATATAGAGAGAGAATAGAAAGATGTATATATTTGAACATAGAAATAGAAAAGGGGATGAGAACTTAGCTATGAATTGGTTATGAACCAAGGTGATGATGGAGATGCGAATCTTCGACCATGGGTGAGAAAGAAAACAAAGATTGGTGATGGTCGTGAAGTTATTGGGCCACGGAAATAGAAGATAATGGCGGTGGTCGAGATATGAGGTAAAGCTACGGATGGGGAAAGAATAAAAGATGGTGGTGGTGACGTTGGAGATAGGAGGCCATTAAATGATGAGAAGAATAAGTATAAATGAAGACTTAATATCTATGGACAAAACACAAGAAAAAGATAAGAAAAAAGCACGGTAAAAAAAATGAGAAAACTTGTATTAATGTGCTGCTTATATTAACGAAAAATGAATGATACAAATGAGGGGGTGTACTCCTATTTATAGGCAATACATGTTCTTGCCTTGTAGTACAAGAGGACACAAATCTTAGGCTCTAATTTAGACACTTCTAGAATTGTCTAGAAGCCTAGGGACAACTTGCTTTGTAAGTACTTGAGCTACGAGCTCTTAGGATGTAAGTTGGAGAGTTCTCGAGTATTCTAGAACCATTAGGCTTGTTCTTGAAGGCAAAGAACTTGTCTTGTAAGTACTTAAGCCACAAGAGCTTAATGTACAAGTTGGAGGGTTCTAGAAACTTCTAGAATCTAGGGGCAGCTTGTATTCGAGGTACGTGTAGTTTGAATGGAGAGAGATACAGTCAAAAGATATGTAGTGCAAGCTCAAATGACATGCAGTTCGGGTTTGGGTGGCAAGCTTCAAATGACACGTAGTTTTAGTCCAAACTATGTGTAATTTTTCTTAAGCTACTTGTCGTTTCTCTTGAGCTGTGTGTCATCCAACTAGTCTTTATTAAGCTCCTTAATCAAGTATTTAATCAACACTTAATCCATACCTTAGGATTAATTCTCAAAATTGGAAAAACTCCAAAATAATTATTATGCCTGGATTGTGAGGATGGTGATAACGTTTGAATAACGTTTTATAAATCTCTATATCAATTTATGTCTAATGGTGATCACAAAACTATCAGAATTTAAATTTAAAATTATATTTTTAGAAATTTTTCTAAAACTACTATTAAATTTCCACTTGTGAAATTTCTTTTCTGCCACTGGCCCGGATTTTGAGTTGTGACACTCTTAATTGAGTCATGTATGTATATATAATTTTGATGTATAAGGAGATTACTAATTTACATACCAATTCTAACTTATGAATTTTTGTTAAGAAAAAAGCAAATTATCTTATAAATTTAGCGAATTATTAATTTACTACATCGTTCCTAAGTTCTGACCAGCTAAAAATATTATTTAATCAAAGTTATTAATTTATAGAGATTGTAAACTCATGTGATATATTTGAGTAAAGTTCACATATTAAAATGTATCCTAACACACTTCTAATGCTACATACTAAAATAATCAAGATGCCGAACGCACAGTACTTCAAATATGATCCGTAAAAGGTTTATAATCTTACTTGGTAATAGTGACACCTTATATATATCTATATCAATAGAATTAATAAAGTATAAGCATTAGGAAGTGTGCAATTCTTCTACCCATCGTGCTTCGCTACTTTTTTTATTTTTAAGGTTTAATGCTATATGTCTACATGACACATGTGTCTATTATATCTTTATTAGTCTTTTATATTATTAATCAAAATAGTTTTTATTGGTTGCAGATGTTTCTTTCCTACTTAAAGGACTATATAGCAAATACGTGTTTTCGTTTATTTTTATTTATTATTTGATTATATCTTGATTCTTCATTCTTAAAAAACCTACTGACTCTCTTTTAGGGAAAAAAATAAAAAACTAATAAACAAAACAAAGAAAACTTATCGGCACTTTCCTTAATATGCTAGACCAGTATTTTTCTTAGTGTAGGCCTTGGTCTGTTATAAAATTTATGTTCAAGGTATTTCATTTAAGTTTTAGAGAAATTTAGATAGATAACAAATATTTTAAATTTGATCAAGTAGATGTCTACTTTTCAAATTTTATAGCTAAATGTCCAGGTATATATATTTTTACAATTGGTAAATATATTTATCTACCAATTTTAGTTATTGTACTAAAATGTACTGGGTATATAATTTTTTGTACTTGGTATATAAAAGTTTACACTTAGTATACAAACATATATACCGGACATTTTGCTATAACATTTAATGACGTTTATTTACTTAAATTTGGCCTAAATTTTGGTCATATTTCTATAAAGGCCTAAGTTTTATGAGATAAAATTACAAAATAGAAGAAAACTTTTCTTAATTTTAATGTGAGAACATGAGGGTTTCTTCTTCTTTTCTCCTTTTCCATGATCAGATTACTGGGAATAGAGTTTCTATTCTTTTTATATATTGTGCTTGATTTAATTTCGTTTTTCCTTATTTATTTTAAGGGATGGGTCTCTTTGAATGGATTGTTTGAATTCTGAATTTTTTTTCTCCAAAAAAATAATTGATTTATTTGATTTGATGATGGGTCTATAGAATTACAAAGGATATAGGGTAAATTTTGAAAATTGAATTTAAATTGTGTTTAAGGAGTTATAATATTGCTTAATTGGATTTTTTTCTTTCAGAGAGATTGATCTTGGATTTTTTTTTTCCTTTCATTCCAAGAAAATATGTTATATGAGTATATAGTTTATTTTTTTTACAATCTTCAAACTAGATTAATTTGAAAATTAGCATTCTTTTTATTTATGTGATTGAGTATTTTTTTTTTGAGCTATAATAGTTTCTAATTTAAATTGTAACTTGCTGCATACAGGGTTCAAGTGTGAGAGAAGCAGAGAACATATCGGTGCACATTATGCCTTTATTTATTTATTTATTTATTTATTTTTGGTAAAGCACATTTTGTTTTTAATTAATACAAAGTTTTCTTTTATCTAATTTTGTCACCTTTAAAGGTACTATTTGTATATGTAGATATTATTATGTGTCTACATATTTTATAATATGCTGTTGATTAAGTAAACAACACAACCTTTTGACTTTTGGTTGTATATATGTAAAAAATATGTAAACAGTTTGAGTTTAGCTTAATTGTAAGCTTTGTTTATACACTACAAGAAAACCGTTTAGCTTGTAAACACGTAAAATGTTGTTTATCTTAACCTTTGTTCTTTGATTTTACTTACTCAAATATTGAGTTCAAATGAATCAACAATATGTAAATAAAACTGATTTTCCTATCCCTTTTAGTACATAAAACCTAGTTCACCAGTAAATTGGTATTTAAACTTCCATGAAAGAACACAAAGAAGCCGTTCTTTTATACTATTTCTAAGTTTGAGTTTAGCTTGTAAACTTTGTTTATACACTACAAGAAAACAGTTTAGCTTGTAAACATGAAAAATGTTATTTATCTTAAGCTTTGTTCTTTGATTTTACTTACTCAAGTATTGAGTTCAAATAAATCAACAATATGCAAATAAAACTGATTTTCCTATCGCTTTTAGTGCATAAAACCAAGTTCACCAGCAACCTAGTATTTAAACTTCAATGAAAGAACACAAAGAAGCCCTTATTTTATACTATTTCTAATTAGCAAAACATATACTTTGACTAATCCATACGTGATTTTTGACGGCGTATAATGTATATGAGGATTTCTCTACATTATTATTATATATTTAAAATTTTGAAAGATCTTCTTTTATGATTTATACAAGTCTTCATATATAATCCAATCACGCTTAGAATAACATTCACTCTTCATATTTTGGATTTTGAAGTTGCTTTAGGTAATTCAACTTATCTCTGTTTTTATTTTTGATGAAATCCCCAAAACTGAAGGTTTGATAATGAATTCCTTTTCCTGAGGCTTTGTTTTTCTTTTCTTTCTTTGTTCTGTATTCTTTGTCCTATTTCAAAATGGCTCTTTTCTGATGCTGAATATGGACCATTTTCAATGCATAGTCAATTTGTATAGACCATTAAGCTCAGGACCAATGAAATTGAAAAATATGATTACTGCTTTTGAAGTTTGTTTCTAACTATTTTGTAGATTATAATAGCTAGTTTAGTAGCTAACTACTATACCTTCCTTATTATTATTATAGTTTCAAGGAAACCATATATATAAACGAAAATTTGTATAGAATCTGAACAAAATGCCAGTCTCTCGGATGTCCATGAAATGCTTCCTTTATTTACTGACTATTTTGATCTATGAAAAAGACAAAGCTTTACAATGGAGAAATCTGGCTAATAGATTTCTATTTTTAAATATAAAAGACTGGATGCTTCACTGGAATATTACTATTCACTACAACGTGTGTGAAATTTGTTAGGATTTTTTTTCTTTGCCCCTTCTGGTCCCTTATTGTCCTCGAGGTTCTGATTTAAAGGACTAAGAATAAAATAAAGAGGATACTGAACATCTTAATTTGGAGATACTTTTATTTGTATAGTCACATCATCAATATATGGAGTTCATGGTGTAAAATGTCTATTATTCTACCTAATGAATGTAAAAAGATTGGTATGCCTTCCATTAGTTTGAAAATTAATTTTATATTGAAGTCATTTTTGCCTATAGGGCTAGTAATATGTTTTGAGTTATCAAGTTTCACTATCAATTATAGTGATGGTACAAAATCCTGACTTGTTTCTTTTCATTGTAGCTAAATACGAGAAAAATTATTGAGAACAAATATTCTCAGTTATGTTAGCATAATAAGTGTCATAAATGCCTATTTTAGGCAATACAAAAATAGTTGAAAACCTAATGATGATTTGGGGATCTCACTTTGATTTTCTCTATTATAACTATGTTGTTAGTAGTTTATTCCTTAGTGATTTGTTAATGCTACTTTCTACGTTTTATGATTGTCGATAGGTGCTAAGGGAACATAATCTCATGCCGCCTCCGACGGCTCAATCATTCGTATCTGATCATAGTTCAGGGCCTGGTATGCGTAATTCATCCTATGCCGATGGACATAACGAGTCACTGTCCCTGCACATCTCTGAGTAGGATGATTCTTAGGACTTTTGTTTTTTCACTTATTATGCTTATCTATTTTAGTATTTTATTGAACTGCTTTGCACTCTATTTTAGATTTGTGAATATTTTAAATACTAGTTATGTAGTATTTTGTTATTTTAGATATGTACTTTGTTTTTTAATGAATTTTGTTTTATTTATCTTTGCAAAACTCATAATTACACTTAAACATGAACACCAAATGTTTATTAAAAAAAGGACACTATTTTCTTTTTAGATTTAGCTATGCATAAAAGGAAATTCTACAAAACAAAAACTTAGTTTTACTTAAACATATTAATTTTTACCTACACATACATGTGGCAGCCACATCATCACATGTGGCAGCCACGCCAGCACCAAGTGGTAGCCATGTCAGTGACACATGGCAGCCACATCATGGACACATGGCAGTCGTGCCAGCGCCATACGATCACATGGCAGCCAAGTCAGCGCTGCGTGGCAGCCACATATGTGCCACATCTATTCCACATTATTGCCATGTCATCTGCCAACTCAAATACCAACTCATCAGCACATAGTCAAGTTAATGGGATCCACGTGATTTTCTCTTACTCATAAAATTGTGTGTAGAAAACTTTTACCCACATTTAGTTGCTTACATATGTTTATACTTATTATATGTGTAAGTAAAGATTATTAGTTACACATAATTATTTTTCTCCTACACATATATGAGTAAGTAAAAGCTTTATTTTTTGCAGTGTATATAATATCATGAAATATTATTCCTCGCTAACTTTTGAACATTTGCAGATCCTCCATAGTAATAGAAGCAAGTATACTGCATTTCGGACTATGAACAAAACAATTTGTAAATGTAACTTCAATCTCATGCCCAGATATGAATCAAGATTCACACGGGAGTAGAACTTTTTATTTTAACAATGTTTTCCTTTTTAATCATTTTGCATGTGTATATAAATATTTTGAGATCATAATAAATGAGTTTAATACAAACAAATTAATGAATACCGGCTTCAACCTCAATACTTTGTAAAAGATTAAAACACAATTTGACCAAGTCGGGAAAAAAAAAACACACACACACAAATTGACATTAATTAAACTTTAAGACTTGTAAGCTACACTTCGTACTTATGTATATTTATACTTTGCTCTTTTTTTATCTTTCTTTTTTCTTTTTACCTTAAATAAATTACATGCATGATGTGTAACAATTTTTATATGACCATATGATTTTATTTCAAGATTTAGACGATTAACCGTCCAAATCTCTCTAACTTCGCATATATTTTAAGTAATTTTATTTTAAATATTACTTCTAAAAACAAATTCTTCATTTTGACAATATACATTTGACTAGCAGCTTTTTAACATGCTTAAATAACCACATTTAGGGATTTTTTCTTTTTTTTTTTTAGAAACAAATCCTATGATCACGTCATCAGGAGTCAAAAACTGGCGAAAGTTGGGGTTATGTAAGTGGGACACGGTGAAACACGAACACCGGGCTTAAACACGTTCCACGTCGAAACCAGATTAAGACCCAAACTGACACGTACTTACTCAACAAAACCTACATTCCATGCAATGACTCTTCAGGCCCTCGAAAGGTTGTGAACTTTGAAGGAATCATTTTATCATATCAATAAATAGATAATAGGATAATACTGCGCCTAATAATACATAATATATCAATTTGTTACTAATAAATTATAATTATATTTTCAGATAGAATAGAATTTAATTTACTAATTAGAATTATTAATTAATAATAGTAATAGACTAACATATTGTTGCGATGTTCAGCACACTGGGTAGTATTGCTCTAAATAATAATACTTCCTAAAGAAAAGAAAATAAGAGAAGCAGCGTTGACTGCTAATGCAATTTGCAAAATAGCCCTTGAAACCCACTGGAAGTCGCTTGTTGCGCGTAAGCCATGCACGAGCCACGCACTTCCCAAACTCGCCACCCCACTTGCATCGTGGCCTTTCTTTCTTCCTCCACGTGTCCACTACTGCACACCCTCCAGAAATTCAACCTTCGATCTCTTTGCTTCCAAAACCCCTAAAGCCCCAGTTTCTACTCTCCCTATTTGTATACCCTTCACTTCATGTTCTTCTTCTTCCTCAAAATCATCATTTTAAACCGAAACATAAAAGGGAAGAGAAAAAAAAACGAAGAAAAAAGAAATGAAGACTAAAGTAGAAGAGAAGTTCACCGAGTTCTTTGAGAGGTGGGTTTTGCAGTTAGAGGAACACTTACAACAACTGCTTAGAGTGTCAAAACTCGAAACGACGCAGCTTCGTCAAGGCGAGGCGGAGCTTCAAGCTCTGGTCGCAAAGGTGACGACCCACGTCAAGGCTTACTACACCGCCAAGTGGGCCGCGGCGCACGACGACGTTTTGGCCTTCTTCTGTCCCGTTTGGTTGAGCCCTCTAGAGAATGCTTATCTCTGGGTGACCGGCTGGAAGCCCTCGACGGTCTTCCGGCTCATCGAGTCGCTGAGGAAGAGCCACGTGTCGAGCCTGAAGAGCTTGACGGAGGCTCAGCTGAAGAGGATCGAGGAGCTGAGGGTGAAGATAAGGCTCGAGGAGGAGAAGGTGGAGAGAGAAATGGAGAGGCAGCAGGTGGCCATGGCGGACCGGAGGATGCTCGAGCTGGCTCGGCTTGCTGGCGGCGGTGGCGGGTCGGCTACGGCGGTGGCGGGGCATGTGGAGGGGCTGGTTGAGGTGGGGCTTAAGAGCATGTTTAGTGGGTTGGAGAGGGTTATGAAGGCGGCGGACTGCGTGAGGTTGAAGACGCTTAAAGGAGTTTTGGAGGAGTTGACTCCATTGCAGTGCGTTGACTTTTTGGCGTCGACTTGTATGCTTCAGATTCAGCTACGGCAGAGCGGAAAGAAGAGAAGTAATTACCCTAGTACTACTACCCAAAACAATGGCTTGAGTAATATTAACAGATCGGATACGTGATTTTTTTTTCTTTTATGTTTATAATTTTTAGGAAATAAGTAAATTAGCTGAAACTTTTTTTTTTTTAAATTTAAAAGTGGAGGAGAAAAAAAGAGGAGAGAGGGGGGCTTAGATGTTTTGTTTCTTCTTCTTATTTTTTTTAACTTTCAAATTTCATGGGTTGGGAGCTGGCATTCATAAAAGGGATGGATAGAAGCTATATGTATGGAAAAATATATATAACATGATCAGCTTTGATAGATTATCTTGTTAGAAAACGTAAACCGTTGGGTCCTTCTAGTTGTACTTTGTCTCGTACCCTTTATGTATATGGAGTCGCTTTCGGGAACCTGGTATTACACAGCCACACGCGCATATATATATACACACATATATATATTACTTTTTTTTTAATGGAATAAAAGGGCAGGTATGGGCGACCAGATTGGTATTTCTCATTGAGGATATCATTGAAGCTTTCTAACCTTGCTAACAAGAATGTCCAGGGTTTGCTGAGAACCCTTCGATGCGGGCTACCCAGCGCAGGATAGAACTTGTCACTCTAGTCCCACTATATGTAGCCAGGAGTAAGACTCGCATAAGACTAGGAGTAGGACTTGCGTGGATGACGTCGCGGATATTCTATATCAGATGTTAGGTTGGCAGGAACAAGTTTTCACATATAGAACTCCCAAATCTTCAAGGGAGTTATCCAACCCTCAACGCAGCCATTCACCGACCAAATATTTACCACTAGACCACCCACTCGGCGGTATATTAGAGTATTTATACGAAACAGTCTTTCTTTTAAGATCAATTTAAAAAATGGTCGTAATGGTCGTTTTATAGTTTTATCTTGATAATAGTTGTATCTTAGTTGATCTATTTTTTATGAAATAAATCAATTTTTGAAAAAGTAAATTAATTGTTTTAAAAATAAATTATTTTTTAAAAATAAATTAATATATTTTGATATACTAAATAAAATAAATCCATTTTTTATAATGTAAGTCAACTTTTGAAAATATAAATCAATTTTCTGAAAAAAAAAATCAATATATTTTGAGATACCAAATATGAAAATGCAATTTTCTAAATAATTTTTAAATTCGATTATTTTTTAACCGTATTTAAAAAACAGTTATTTTGTAAATTATAATCTAAAATTTGGCCATTTGACTAAAAAGCCCCTAAATATTAGCTGTGACCGCCTGTATAAAAAAAAATATTTATATTACATAAAAATACAAGGATAAAAATAAAAAAGATTAAAGAGCCCTTATTTAAATAGAATTTTTTGGGTTAGTTTAGTAAATCAATATTTAGCTTCTTTAAGAAACCCAAAGAGTCTAATAAACTATCTAGTTTTATTCGTACGCTTTGTAGAAAAGAAGAGAATGGATAAGAGCACGGGAAAAAAGGAAAGAGCATAAGAAGGTTGATTGTCACTCTCTTAAGGTAATAAACTCAACCTCATCAAGTATCGTATTATTAATTAGGGATTCTTGGAGTTAATTCATTAAGGTTTTAGAATTCTTTAAACATCTATTTACTTTAGTCATTATTCTAGGGAAGATTTATATTTTAAATGATTCATCTCACTATAAGGTTTAAAACAAGAGCAAAATTACGTGATTTGGACATGTGGATTAAAAGTTATAGATTTTTGAGTTTTGGTCTACGATAGTAAAACGCAGCAGAAGTTGCGACTGACTTTTCAGGTGCTGTTGTTAGTCTAGTAGGGTCATATTTAGTATGATTGCAAAGCTTGTTCGATAAGCTTTTTAACTGTATATAATTTGTCAAAAACGGATTTAAAACCAGAGAGATATAGCTTTTTAAAATAAGCGCTACGAACTTGTAAAATTTTTGTAACTCTCGACATTTAGAGCAAAACGTTGCAGCGACTTGCTCGGCTACGTGGGGCCCATCCATGGACCCCACAGCCATGTTCTTGGCACTTTTAGGACCTCTATTATTTGTAGAAATTATTCTCAAAGTTTCATAATTTTTAAAGTTTAATTGGAATTGTTATGAGTTTACGATGTCGAGGTTATGCAAGATAGTGTAACGAACGTATTGAGTATGCATGGGCAGCGGGGTAGATATTTTTCTAAGTCTATTTAATATGTCTCTTAAGTATTTAATGATCGTGCATAATTCTTATTATGATAATAGGTATTTCAGAGGTTATATTAATTATTTTGATTAAATAGGAAAAGCCAACGAGGTAAGTAACCTTTGATCTTTTCTAATAGTTTTCCTTATCCAAAAATTTTATATTTTATTGTTTCTAATAAGTTCATGTTTACAAAGTATTTTCTTAAATAATAAGATTACAAGTAAAAATATAGTTTTTACGAAATAAGTTTACCTATTAAAAGAATATTTTTTTTTACCTGAAACAATCATTTTTTCTAAGGCTATGTTTGGTAGGAAGGAAAAGGGAGAGGAAGGAAAAGTTTTGAGGGAAAAGTGGAGGGAAAAAAAATTTTGGGTTGTTTGGTAAGAGGGAAAAAGGAAGAGAAGAGAAAATGGAAGAGAAAAAGGGAGAGAAAAATATGGTGGGACCCACTCCAATATTTTCTTCCCAAAAATGGAGAGAAAAGGGAGAGGAAAAGCTTTTTTACAAATGCTTTAAAGTAAATTTACCAAATTAACCTTGTATACTACTTTTAAAATTTTAATAAAAAGGGCAAAATAGTCATTTTAAAATATACTAATTTTCTTTCCTTCCTACATACCAAACAACAATTGAGGAAAGACACTTTCCTTTCCATCCTACACATTTTCTTTCCCTCCTAATTTTTCCTTCCCTCCTACTTTCTTTCCTCTCTACCAAACATAGCCTAAAAGTATTATGAGTTTATTTGATAGTTATTTGTACCAAAATATGGATCAAGTATATGAAATTGTTATTGAGCATTGTTATATAAAAATTATTTTGGAATGATTACAGTGATGTAATGAGAAAAGTGAAACTATTTACAAACTGTTATTGTATATGAATGTGTATTGAAATTCTTTTCAGTGACTATGTAATGTGGACCCATTCCACAGGAGTTATATATTGACAATACGTATTGAATATGAATCTAGCTATATGGGTTAAATGTAGTAAATGTGTACTTAGCTACAGGGGTCAAATGTAGTAAATCTGAACCTGGCTACAAGAGTTAAGTGTAGTAAATGAGGATCTAGTCACAAGGTTTAAGTGTGGCCATAGTCGCCAAAAACTTTTGAGAAGTGCTTTGAAAGTGTTAATGATTATTGAATAAGACTACAATAACAGATTTTGAAAACATACTTCTTGTTTTTGTTACATTGATTTTCCAAACAATCTCATTTAATTATCTTGAAAAGTATAAAGTTTTGAAATCAATTTTATTCTGAAAAATATTCCAAAACCTTTTCAAATGTATATTAACTTGATCCAACTAGGTAAGGTTATTGGTTACTTACTGGGCATCTAGTTCACCTTTTTATTTTTCCCTCCCAAGTATTAAAGATCTTTAGTTAAGAGGTTTACTAAGGGAGAACCTGTCTAGGTAATTAGGATGCATTTGATGAGTTCACGAGTGAAAGAAGGAAGTCATTCATTTTTATTGGGCAAACATGAAGACTGGAAAGGTCAACTAGCATAAATTTATTAGATTATAGTATGTGTTTTGTATAGTTAATTTTTAATATTTGGAGACTTAATAGAATTATTGGGTTACACATGATTTATTGGTATTTATTGGAGTTCAATTATTCTCTATTATTGTGGAAT
The DNA here is from genome assembly GCA_002914845.1 of Trema orientale. Lineage (NCBI taxonomy): Eukaryota > Viridiplantae > Streptophyta > Magnoliopsida > Rosales > Cannabaceae > Trema > Trema orientale. The sequence continues at coordinate 573,898 of JXTC01000119.1, forward strand.
GTAGATACATGTCTTATATATTTATAAATATGCGACGTACGTCCTCTCGAGAGTGGGGCGTGACATTAGTTATACATATACATGCATATTTTCTTCTCTCCCTATACCAATATGGGACTTCATTTATCACCTGAACAATTATATATATATATGTAGGAGGTTTCAATGGTTACGTCTCCATGAGTAACCATCATTAAAGTGCGTGTAATAATAAATTTATAATTTAAATTAGGGTACTACTAAGTTGACTTTTTAAAAAAGTTTTATAATATCAATGCCAATTAATTACAATAAATTTTATTGCTCAATTACCAATGTAATTAAAACCGTTAGATTTTCATCCAACGGCTAAAAAAACAATAACCATCGATGGATAAATATAGCAGTAACCATTGAAACCTCACCCATCTATATAATGATGTCCAGCATAGTCGACACGGTTAGAGGAGCTAGCTACATAGGGCGCCTTCGCGTGATTCTATTCCGCATATACATATATATTATATGAGATAATGTGTACCGATTTATGTATAGGAAGCAACCGAAAGAAAAAAATAGTAATAACGAAGTTTCTCTTGATAAATCGTGGGCCATACTAGATACAGCACGGCCCACAGTACGGCACAACATGGCACGCTAGCACAATAAGCACGGCACGTTTGCACTTTAAATATATGTATTATTATTATTTTGTTTTTTCTATACTTGCCTATAACACTACCAGAAAAATGATGTTTAACGTTGCTTGAACCACATCATTTGCTGGGAAAAACGACGTGATTTATATGCCACATCGAGTGGGAGAAAAATGACGTGGTAAGTAATAATACCACATCACTTTTCAAATAGGCGATATGGCATAATATTTTACCACGTTGCTTCTGGTAAGAGCGGCGTGGAATGTCATTTTGACATGTACCACGTCGCTCTAACCAGAAGCAACATGATAGCCACTTAAAACTTTCTCGGCCCTGATAGAACCCGAGAGCGCGAAATCGGCTCATCCATCACCACCTTCGAGTTTTCTCGCCAAATCACTACCATTTTGGGTGATTTTTATTGCTTTTTCTTCCTTTTGACGAGTCCAATACTTCTATAGGATTTTTTTCTCAGATCTGTAAGTGTTTGTATCTCTATTTTATTCTAAAAAGATTTTAAATTTTCTCAGTTCACCACTGCAAAATCCGACCACTATGCGATTTTTTTTTTTTCGTATGTATTAGGTTCTTTTTTTATCGGTATTGTGGATTCTCCTTCAATTTTTGCTTTAAATATACTATTTTGAGCCATTTAGGTATTTATCTGAATTTTTTTCTATTTTTCTGAATTTTTTAAATTTATTTTTTTTAGTTAGTTTGAATAAAACTTTTAGGTTTTAAATTAGTTCCTTTATACTAGTAATTGTTATATGAGAGGACTTTGTACAATATATGTTAAGATTTTTCTATATACATTAGGTTATAATTTGTGATAATGCGTAATGTTTATAATGTTTTATAGTATAGTTAATGTAATTTTAGTGATGAATTTGATTATATTGTCATAGAGTATTGTCAATTTAGAGACAAATATAAAATTTTGACACTTGGTTAGTAGAATATATAATAATTTTTTAGTTAGTATTTGGTTTTGATGATTTATGAGTTGAAACTCTTGAATATGGTTAATGCGATTATAATATGCTTAGTTATTATTAATTTAGAGATAATTATATCAATTAGATGCTTGATTAGTGGATGAAAGTTTGAATGAAATATTAGTACTTTAAATGTGAATATGTTTGTATAATTATATTAATATACTGACATCGAAAATGATATGATTGAGAAATGGTGGTATACGAGCTTGAATTGATTATGGTGTTTAGAATGGTTGTATTGGCGTTTATTTGCAGCGAGTAAGGGGAGGTTCTGTTGAATTTTTTTTAGAAATTTAGATAAGATGGATAGAAATTGGATGACGAAGAATAGATTGACAAAAGAGTATGAGGAAAGAGTTGAAGCTTTTTTGAAATTTGCTAATGAAAATTGTCTTAATCCTAATATGATGCCATGTCCATGTATCAAGTGTGGTAATATGAAAAAATTTGTACTTGGTGACGTAAGAGGACATTTATGTATAAATGGGATGGATATGTCCTATACAAAGTGGATATGACATGGGGAAAAGTCACAAAGTGAATATGTTTCTCACAAAAGAGCTCGTATAGAAGATGTTTCTATGGATTTCGAAGATGATCACCTAGTTGATATAGTTAATGATGCCGAAGAACGTTTTGTTGATCATCCAGAGGAATTCATAAAATTATTAGAAGATGCCGAATGCCCTCTTTTTCCTAATTCGAAAGTCACAAAATTGTCATTCTTAGTTAGAATTTTCAATTTAAAAGTTAGGAACGGTTGGAGTGACTCTAGTTTATCTCAATTACTTGAATTTCTTAGAAAAATCCTTCCAGACAGTAATAACTTTCCTTCCTCTACATATAATGCCAAAAAATCATTGCGTGCCTTAGGCATGGAGTACGTAAAGATACATGCATATCTAAACAATTACATCTTATACTGAAAAGAGTATACTGAAGCCAAAGCTTGTCCTAAATGCCAACGTTCAAGATGGGAAAACAAAAAGAATAGTAAAAAAGAGAAGGCTGGAATACCGGCTAAAGTCTTGTGGTATATTCCTCCACTACCAAGATTTAAACGTTTATTCCGGAATCCTGATCATGCGAAACGATTAATATGGCATGAGGAAGGAAGAATAAAAAATCGTAAGCTTCAGCATCCAGCTGATTCACCATCTTGGAAGAAGGTGGATGAAATATGGTCAAAAATTAGAGAAGATCCTAGAAACCTTCGTCCTAGTCTTTTGGCGGCTGGCATTAACTCTCATAGTTCACTAAGTTCTAATTATAGTTGTTGGCTGGTCATTCTTGCTATTTACAATCTTCCTCCTTGGTTATGCATGAAAAAGAGATTTACGATATTGACGTTACTAATATGTCTATATGGCACCCTTAGTGGATGATTTGAAAACTTTATGGGATGGGGTTGAATGCTACGATTCCTTTAGAAAGGAGAACTTTACACTACGAGCTGTTCTATTATGGACAATCAACGATTTTCCTGCATATGGAAACTTTTCTGGGCATTATGTGAAAGGCTATAAAGTATGTCCTATTTCTACTAAGGATACCTACGCCATAAGATTGAGAAATGGGAGAAAAGAAGCGTATATGGATCATTGACGGTTTCTACCTTTACGTCACCCATTTCGAAAATACACAAAGGCGTTTAATGGTGAAAAAGAATTTAGTATTGTCTCAGAACTATCGAATGGTGAAGTGATTTATGAGAAGATTAGTGAACTTAATATTCAGTACGGAAAGTGAAATTGCGACTAGGAACAAATAGACAAAGGGAGGAAAAAAGAGGGGGGAGGGGGAAAAGAGGACAAAAAGAAAAAGGGTGAAGGAGAAAAGGAATACGAATGTCGGAAAAAAAGTCGATTTTTTTTTGAATTTGAGTATTAGAAATTTTTGTTGTTGAGACATAATTTGGATGTGATGTACATAGAGAAAAATATTTGTGATAGTATTATTTAACATCCATGGAAAAACAAAAGATAGGATTACCTCTCGTTTAGATCTTCAGGAAATGGGATTGAGGAAAAAGTTAGCTCCGATAATGAGTGATAAAAGGGCATATCTACCTCAAGCTTGCTTCAATTTGAATAAGGAAGAGAGACGTAAAACGTGTGAGTGCCTGGCCAATGTGAGGGTACTAAAAGGATATTTGTCAAATATTCGTAATTTGGTGTCAATGAAGGACTTAAGACTAATTAGACTCAAGTCGCATGATTGTCACATATTGATGCAATAATTACTCCCAATTACGATTCGTTCAATACAAAATCATGTAAGATATGCTATTACAAGATTGTGTTTCTTCTTCAATATAATCTGTAAAAAAACAGTGGATGCTTCAAAGTTAGATGCTTTACAAGAAGAAATTGTCATTGTCCTATGTTTGTTAGAGCAATACTTTCCTTCTTCCTTATTTGATATAATGATATATTTAAGAGTGTATTTAGTTAGAGAAATTAAATTATATGGCCCAGTTTACATGAGATAGATGTATCCGTTTGAAAGATTATGAAAATACCGAAAGAGTATGTGAGAAATCGATACCGTCCAGAAGCATGCATGTGGAGTGTTACATAGCCGAAGAAACTGTTGAATTTTATTCAGAATACATTGCAAGTGCAGAGACAATTGGTGTTCCAAAGGCTCGCTATTCTCAAGATAGTGAAAGTAGAAGTATAAGTGGTGGCAAACCTATACATATGGAGGATAAAGTTTTACAGCTAGCACATAGGAATGTTCTTGAAAATTCATCAGAAGTCCAACAATATATTCAGTAAGTATAACGAAACTTCTCAATTTTAATTAAGTTGAAAGTTAAATTTTATTTAATTTAATAATATTTTTGTTCTATTAGAGAGCATTTACAAAAGTTGAAAAGCGAGAATCCAATATGAAGAGAGAAGTGGATATAAGACAAACACCACAAAATCTTTACACTTTTGTTACAAAGAAAAGTAAGTTATAATACTAACAAATTATATGTTGATACTGAATTCTAGTATTCTAACCGTATAGATAATTATTATTTAGATGGATATCAAACTAAGCAAGCGAGGTGACAAAATCCTAGAACAATTGAAGTGGCTTGCTCGAGGTCTGACGAATATGCCTATTTTGCACAAATCTTTCGTCATAAATGGTCATCATTTTAGGATGAGTTGTATGATATGAGGTCCCGGAGAGAGATTCAGAAAATTGGCTCACATGACATATTAACTCAGGCATTAAAAACAACTGGGTACTTTAGTTGTGTACGTTCTGTAGGAGCTTATGTAACTCAGTGGGAGGTATTTCACAGACTTCAGGGAGGGCTAAGAGTGTTGTCAGAACAATAATTCACTTTCCAACAGGAGAAGGAAAATCAATGGAAGACGTAATTTCAAAATATGCAAAGTAAATATGATAATCAAGAAAGACATCTTCGGGAATTAGAGGCTAAGTTATTCGGTACCACCTCTCAAGAGTTAGTTCCCAGCCACCTGAGTCACACTTTCTCAAGCATGCTCCAAGGTCACATTTTCCATAGTAACTGCCTGAGCCATACTTTCTCTAAACACCGCCTCAACCATATTTTCCTCAGCCACCAGAAATTCAAATTCATGCTACGGCTCCTGGTGCTCCAATTCTGGAAATGGGAACTTCAAAAGTATTATCTTAGTTTCATAACTTTAACTTTTATGTCAATTTAATACATATCAAGAAATTCACATCCTTGGTTTATATTTTAGGATATTCGATGCAAGTTGGTTGACCTAGCACTAGATGTTGTTGCATCGGGTTACATCATTCAAATAGGAGAGCCTATGATTCATGGAGTACCATTAGGTGAGAAAAATTACCGAGTATCTGTTGTAGAAGCACACGTCCCTAAAGCTTCGTTGTCTATTCTAGTGGCCAATGTAATGGATACAATGGCGGAAGCTGTGGGATCAATTGTCGCATAGCCTAAAGAGTTGGTACTCATTGTAGGCGAATCTGAGGTATAAGGTCTAACACTCATTACTTTGACAATTAAAAAATCATTTTTATTTTATTTAAGTAAATATTTTTATCTTAGTTACCATTACAAAAAGACAAAGAAAAAAAGAAACAACCATAAAATGAACCAGAGCTGCCTATTACTCAACCACAACGGGAAGAGTCCAGACATTTATCTTCATCTAGCGCAAGACTGACCGGATCCTCTTCACGATCCAAGACTGATGTTCCTCCTAATGTTCAAGGAAGCTTGAGGATTTTGTACAAATGTGTGATGAAAAAAGCTGATGACTTTTCAATTCATGTATAAAAATATGTATAAAAATCCACACAGTCCAATCTCAGTATAATCCATCATGTTTCAACAATTTCTCAAATCATCGTAAAATCATGATTTTTCATAAATAAGTTTTAATGCAATTATAAATCAGACTAGATATAAAATCAGGTAATTGAACCCCTATCTTGATATGGTAGTAATACCAGGCCAAAGACGCTCAAAGAAACTCCCGTTGGTCACTTAGGTATTCAAACGGTCGTTTCGCAATCCTAGTAAGCTCACTCGAAAAAGTGACTTTTCCACTGGAGCTTTAAATGGATAAACGGAGGTCACCACTGAATTTAGAGCACCTAAAAATGTTAGATTAGACAAATACTTTGTCAAAAGTAAGTCTCGGTGCGGGACATACCCATGGCACGTAAAACGATATAAATTACGAGCTACGAAATTTTGATTTTCGTGTCACTTCGAAACATAGTCATATTTTATATCAAAATTCGTCTCTCGACCCCACTGAGTCTAAATTCGAAGTCGAAAGTTTCGAGGTCCCGAGCATTAATTAAGCTCAAAAATCCGAAAATTATATAAATATCATTTTTAAAAAGAATTATTAGAAAAATACGAATATTTCTAATTATACTATTTTCTAAGTAGTATATAAAAAGTTATTACTTTCCCATTCACAGCTCAGGGCCTATTCTCAAAGTTTAACAAATTTTCGGCCCAAATCTTATACGTTATAAAAATTCCACTTTTTGAATATAATTAGAAAAATATCACATTTTAAATTTGAAAATTCTCCCGTTACCATATTTCGATTCAACACAAAACAATCGTATTTAATCATGTTTCAATCTCTACTTTAAACCCATAAAAGTTTCATGATTTTATAATCTAATTACTTTTGAGGACTACAAATGAAAATTTCTAGTTTTCGATTTTTTGGAATTTTAGAAAAATCACTGTTTATCACTATTTCACATAAAAATACCAAAAGTCACGGTCTTGAATTTTTTGTCGTGACAAGAAACCCACCACCAAACACCACCTTTTACACCCCCCAAAAAACCACCCAAAAAAAATTTTAAAAACAAAAATTTGGGGCTTAATACTCATGTATCATGAAATATAGAGAATAGAATATTATTTTCATTACAATAATATCTGCTATATCCGTAAATCATGAATATCTCGATTTCTTATATGTTATTAAAGCCGGCATAAAACAATAAAGTATCTATAAATATGTTGATTTCTTCTTTTTAATTTTCCCTTTTTTTCCCCTTTCAAGATTTAATTTGAATCATTCAAGTATGACCAGACTTCACGTCTCCATATGCACCACATCTCTACTAGAGATAAAAAGCATTTTCAAATTTAAATAGGAATATACAAGAGCATGCAATGCAAAAGGCTGAGTTCATCAGCTGTACAAATGCAACGTATGGAGCATGCAGGCCGTTTTTATTTTCTATTACAGACTCATTACACCCAGGTGTTAAAACAGCTCCCTCAACTTAACGATACGTGGCTGTATTGCATTACAATTTTTCTTTATTGTTATTCCTTTTTTCCATTTGGCGGGGATTAACGGCACGTTCAGTAACAATTATTTAAATAGTTTTCTGTTTATTTAAGTGAAAAAATGAAAACACGCGGAGAAATTGTGTTCGTCAAGTCTATTTCTATTTTTTGTTTTTTTAACTTTTAATCAAAATTTTGAAAACACAATTATCTCACTTCTAAAATTTTTTCAAACACTTTTTTCTTTTTCTCCTCCTCCTCAAACGCAGACTTATGGCTCACCTCAGTGGCTCAGACTCCATACCCTCTCTCTCTCTTCCAGTTATATAGCTTCTCTCCTCAGTCCATGGCCTCTCTCTCTCTCTCTCTTTCTCTCCTCAGTCTCTGTACAGTTCTCTCTCGCTCTCTTCAACCTCTATTTCTTCGGCTGATAAGTCTATCTTGCCTCCATTTTTACTATGATACAGTAAATCTCTATTGAAACCAGTAGTTGTTTAAGAAAAGGAAAAATCGGATCTAATTGTTAATTTTTGGGGCTTTACGCTAAAACATATGAATATTTAGGTTTAATTTTTCTCTTTGCTATGGTTCTATGATTTTGACTATAAATAGGCATTAAATTGGGTTCTGATTGTTGGATATGTATTTTGATATAAAATTTATATTGTGTTCTTTGCTTGTTTCTTGTTTATAGCAACAAATGGTGATTTTTCGGTTGGGTTTTTCTTTTCAAGCCTTTTTGATGAAGAGGGTGTTATGGGTTCTTTTCAATTGAGCTCTTTCTTTTTCAATCTGTGTCACTATAACAAAACAGGAATAGAGCGGCGACAAATATCACCGCATTAAATCAAATTATCGCCGTTTTAGATCTAAAGCGGTGACAATATTCCCGCTTTATAGTCGCCGTTGTCACCGCTAAAGGTTCGCGGGTATAGACACCTAAAGCGGCGATAAGTGTTGTCCCCGTATTAGAAATTTCGCCGCTAAAAAGTCGACAGAAATACTATCTGACAGACCAATAGCGGCGACAATTTTGAAATTATCGCCGCTATATATTTTTTTATTTGTCGCCACTTTAGGACATATTTTATGTACTTAAATAATTAATTAATTTAGTAACCTAAAAAAGCGACAATTGTCGCCGCTTTAAAGCAAATTTTGTTTTTTTTTAAATTAAATATTTTAAATATTTAATTATGTAATTAAAATAATAATTTTTATATATTTAATTTTTAATTAATAGCAACTAATTAAAATTTAAATAAATAAGAAATATATTAAGGTAAACAAAATATATTAATAATTAGTAAAAAAATGTAGAAAGTAATATTTTAAATGACATTGAAATTAAAAAAAAAATTGTCAAACACTAAAAATATATAATGTTGTCTGAAAGTAGAAAAAAGTCTACAAGCCTAAGTCCTCATCCTCAGTTTCTTCACTATCATTTTCTTGATGAGTAGGTAGAGGATGGGCGAAACGAGGTGGCAGTGGTGGAGGCGGGGGTATTGTGCCAAATGATGTCGAAGTGGACCCCAGATGGATAGGAGCAGAGGTAGACATGTTGACATCTGGTACAAGTGATGACAAAATCCTCTGCATATGAGCTTTCTGCACCGCCTGAGCCTCTATTGATCGCTGTTGTTGAGCGATCATCTCCTGAGTGGCTACCTCTCATTGCTGAGCTGTCGTCATATATTGTTGGCTCTCGTGTATGTATTGTTGGACATCCTCAGGTACTGGCGGTGGAAAGTCTGGTGGGGCAGATCTAGTACTGGAAGCGGACTTACTCAACTTACGTCCGATACCTCTCCTAAATCCGCGACGTGTACCGAAAACCTCATCCGCTATATGAGCATCAGTGATCGAAGCAGATGAACTCCAACCAGATTGGGAAGATGCTTGAGACTGAGTGTTATGAATCTCAAGCATCTTATTCTGCAAAAAAGATTAAAATTAGTATATAGAAAAAAAATTAGAGATTTAATTTAAAAAAATTAATTAATGACATACATAATTGGTCTAAAACTGTGGACTCGGCCATCCAGTCCACTCAGTGAAGTAACGATCCCTGAAACTCTCAACAACTGGTTGAAACTCGCCAGTACTAGGATTGCGCTATAAAAAAAATTAAAGGGACATAATTTATTACTAACATTTAATAGTTTAAAAATAAAAAGTATTATAAGAAAAATCACAATTTTATTACCTTCTTATATCGTTTGTGAGCAATGGAAGCGGCTCCCTATTTGCTCACTGCTAACTGACGTGCCCT